>CM035442.1:131540452-131542952 GCA_020310875.1 Ceratopteris richardii
CATTCATGAAGAAAGGATATATGCATGGAGACCTCTTGGAATTGGTTCATACAGATGTATGGGGACCCAACAAGGATGCTTCAATCTCTAAATCAAGGTACTATGTCTCTTTCATTGATGATTGCAGTAGATGGACCATTCTATATTTTATGAAACACAAAGATGAAGTTTTTTCATGCTTCAAAAAGTACTTAGCTCTTTTGGAGAACTAAACTGGTAAGACACTAAAGAGGCTAAGATTAGATGGAGGGGGAGAATATTTCTCCCATGATTTTTGATTCCTTCTTTCAAGAAAGGGGAATCAAGAGAGAGATTACTACAAGATACACTCGAGAGCAAAATGGAGTGGCAGAGAGAAGAAATAGAACAATTGTTGAAGCTTCAAGCTCTATGTTGAATGAAAAACACTTGCCTAACTATTTGTGGGATGGGGGTGTATCTATAGCCACTTATTTGATTAATAGGTTACCTTCAAGGTATCTTGATGCAATGGCACCATATGAGGCTTGGAATGGGAGAAGACCTAGCTTGGACCATTGTAAAATCTTTGGATGTATTGCCTATGCTCATGTTCCTTCATAGATTAGAGGAAAGATGGATCCTAAGGCAGAAAGGTGTGTATCATTGGATATGACAACAATAAAAAAGGCTACAGACTATACAACCTAAACAATAAAGGTTGTTTGGTGAGTAGAGATATTGTGTTTGATGAGAATAGTTCTTGGTATGAAGATTCATGCAAGAAATTCAACTTACCTTATGACATTGAAGAAGACTTTCCAAAACTTGTCAAAGACAACCCTCCTAAAGTTGAAGAGGAGGATATTTGAGAGGATGATGAATTGTCTGAGATAGAAAAATTCAAAGTATGGAAGTCTAAAGGTAAAGCTAAAGTGTAGGAGATTGTTCATGAAGCAAAATCATCACATCATGGTCTAAGAAGATTCATGAGAGAGAAAAGAAAACTAGAAAGGTATGGATATGACGCTTCTCTTGTTACTAAGCACTCAATCTACTTAGCACAGGGCTTAAATCAAGAAGAACCCAGAACATTTGAGGATGCCAAGGATAAGCCAGAATGGAAGCTAGCAATTGAAGAGGAAATTGAAGCACTAGAAGAGAACAAAACTTGGGATTTGGTTCCCAAATCTTCATCAATGAAAGTAGTGGGTTCAAAATGGATTTATAAATTAAAGAAGAATTTTGATGGTTCTATTTTTTAACAGGTACAAGGCAAGTCTAGTGGAGAAGGGCTTTGCACAAACTCGAGGAATCGATTATGAGGAGACCATTTCTCCTGTGGCAAAGATGCCCACAATCAGAGTCCTTCTAAGTGTTGCTTCTTCCAAGAATTAGAAGATTCTTCAATTGGATGTAAAAAATGCATTCCTTAATGGGTGGATAACAGAAGAGGTGTGTATGGCACAACCACCTAGTTTTGAAGATAAAGCACATCATGATTTTGTGTGCAAAATCGACAAAGCCTTATATGGACTCAAACAAGCTCCAAGAGCTTGTAATCACAGACTTGTTACATTCTTACAGGATAAAGGATTTCAACCTAGCAAGGCAGATCCTTCACTCTTTATCAAAAGGAGTGATTATGAAGTTATCTATTTATGTGTATATGTGGATGAAATTATTCTCGCAGGGAATGATGCAGATGGAATTAAGAAGATCAAGGACCAGATGAAACAGGAATTCAAGATAAGTGACCTTAGATCACTCACATACTTCCTAGGATTAGAAGTAGTATATACTAATCATGGTTTATTTCCTACTCAAAGAAAATACATTAAGGATATGTTGGCCGAATTCAAAATGCAAGATGCTAAGGTTGCAGGTACTCCAATGAAGATCAATCATAAATTGAACATTAGAGGAAAAAATGAACCCTGCATGGGTCTTGTAAGAATTCTGAATTTGTAGGGATTAAAAAGCTAAATCAATGAGATTAAGGGGCCACATTAAACCACTAGTGGTATTCTCAAATAAAATAGTATTTCTCACACTAATTTGTTATCATTGTGGAAGGGAATAATTTCTAGCCTTTGTATCCTTGAAATGAATGGTCAAGATTAAGATGTAAGGAATAGGAGAGAGAGAGGACTTCTGACATATCTTAGGCATGGGGACTCTCATGCATACTCTCTGCAAAGTTCTTAGCCCTTAGATCAAGGCTAATCACACGAATTATCGTATTTGGGGCTGAACTCTATCTCGTGGGTGTTTTGGGCCATTAGATGAAGCCAAAATTAGACGTAGATCTGTAATTGGGACTGAGCCAAATGTTCTACGGATTTTGGGCTGTCCGATGAGCTTTGCATCTGATGGAGCACATTAAAAGGCTCTTTCTCATCATGGGCAACCTTTCTAGCCCTTAGATCAAGAATAGATCCAATGGCTGCAAGCAAAGGCACCTAAAAAAGGTGGGATTCAACCATAGCCCTTAGATCTTATGCGCGATCCAATGGTGGATA
Source organism: Ceratopteris richardii (assembly GCA_020310875.1). Classification (NCBI taxonomy): domain Eukaryota; kingdom Viridiplantae; phylum Streptophyta; class Polypodiopsida; order Polypodiales; family Pteridaceae; genus Ceratopteris; species Ceratopteris richardii. The sequence continues at coordinate 131,542,933 of CM035442.1, forward strand.
TTGAAAGGTGCATTTTTGAA
>CM035442.1:131547952-131565452 GCA_020310875.1 Ceratopteris richardii
GGAAGACATGAGGATGGTATGAAGACCTCGAACAAGTGATGGCACAAGTGTGTGAGTGAGAAGCACACTAACATGCACACACATACACACACGCGCACACAAGGCAAGAACAAAGAGAAAGACAATGGAATTCTTTTAGACTACTCAAAAGTGCTCTTAAAAGTTCAATTCTACAACAAGCTAGCCTAAAAAATGAGCTCTCTAGCTCTTTTTATAGTTTTTGACTAGCTTTGACCGTGTCCAGACCTAGTGTCCAGCCTAGTTAAAAATCAGGTTCCTAGGCTAATTTGGAGGCTCAAACGAGCTCAAAAAATTATGAAAATTGATAGGTTGGTACTCCTAATGCTCCTCAAGCTCAAGGACTCCTTGGCTTGCACAAAATGGAGCTACAAAAAGGTGGAATGGTATTTACAATGGTGTGGAGTGACTAGAATCACTATTTGGGAAATATTTGAAAAACTTTAAGGGCCTATTTGCCAGATCTTCATTGACTGCTCTGTCTACTTAGTCCTTCTCTTTGCTCTGACTCTTTCCGCTGGCTTCCTTGTCTCGTCAGTCCTTGGGTGCCCTGACTGCTATCAACACCCCCCTCTCTCGCATCTGTCGTCCCTGACAGACCCTTGTTGCTGGGAGTGCTGAATGTAATATTCCACAAGATGAGTGGCAAGCTGATTTTCTTGAATGCGTAGTCCTCTGGCCAAGTCTGTCATCATGCGATCCCAATCAATTGGTCCTCGAATGTCCGGATGTGGCAGACGTAATTGATCTGCATGGATGGCTTGTTCTACTACGAATAGATGTAGCAAATGTGTTGGTCTGGGAATGAAAATTTCCGAATGATATTCCCAGAACCCTGCAGAGAACATTTCTTCAAAGATCTGCTTGAAGCATGCGGGTAAATACTTTATTAGTGCATGCCAGACAAAGATTATGTTGATCGAGGGAGTCTAGCTCATGTCGTAGACTAAATCCTTGTTACCTTGAGAGAATCTGGGGGTGGAGATGTATGGAGCCTGAACCTTCCGAAAGGTTTTGAAGACAATTGTCATGAGCTCGAATATTTTCATACACATTTTTGCTGCTATGTTGGGTACATTCTTTAGACGTGTAGACCAGTGTCGAATGGTTGATATCATGTATGCTACGGTCGGGGTCCCTCGAGGTGGAGCAAAATATGGATAGTTGACCCATGCCGAGCATTCTTTATTGTTGCATATCTTGATTGCAAATGCTTGCCATGATCTGCGATAGACCATTGGGCAATAGCATGGATTATACTTGATATATAGTGGCATGGTTGCCCAAGTGCTCATCATCTCAGGGTAATCAGTTAGTAACCGTGCACGCCAATTAGGTTGGAAGATCGAGCCAGCGCGTGCATCTTCCGGTAAGTCCTCCGGCTCAAATTGAGTGGAAAATGTGGGCTCCTTCCCTGTATGCCTTTTAACTTCTGCATTATAATCATGTAACAAGACATAGTAGGGCATGTATTGCGGCTCTGATGTTGTGATTAACCGTTTCTGGGATAGGTGCTGAAAGTAAGAAGATTGTAGAACAGTTTCTTCCAGATTTGTGAGGGATTGAATTTGCACGGTGACACGATCATCATGTGTTTGTCCCACTTTCTCAACCCTTTTGACCCAATCTATGACTCCAATTTCTAAAGTATCGTGTCCGTCCTCTGTAACTCGGCCACTCGGTGTTGGCATCGGCTCGTATGGTTCTTCATAGCTGTCATCAACGGGGTTCTCGTTCGTCAACTGGGGAGGTGGCCTTTCATATGGTAAGAGACATGCTTGGAGTTTTGCCAGCTGCTTTCGGAGGGTCTCTAATTCTTCTGTAGATTGTTGCAAGATTATCGGCTCCTGTTGAGCTGGTTGGGCACTGGTGATTTGCTTCTTTACGTCAGCACATTCAGCTTCTAACTTTTCATATGACTCCAAAAAATTTGCATGCTTCTCAAGTAAGATGCGAATGTCGTATGATGGGACCGCTCTATACTTGGTAGGGCTAATGGTTGCGCCTACGGTTCCTTCCATAGCTGCTTCAAAATTGTCTTGATTTTGTTGCTGAAGCCACTTGTTCTCTTCTAATGCTGCTGCCATATGCTTCCTTAATAGTCCAAGATTGCATATGAGTGTAGCATTGGATATCATTTGCGCTTGGAGCACACTTTCCAGTTACTTGACTGCTTTGTCATCCACCGTTGATGTCTTTGACTCCAATTCTATGTGAGCCTGCTGTAAAGTGGTATGTTCTACTAGGAGCATTTGGTAATCAACTTCTAGAGTGTTGACTCTAGCTTGCAGGCGCTGAGATTCTACCTAGAGGGCAGCGGTACATTCTTCCAATTGATGGTATTCTTGTTGTAGTTGATGTGCACATTGAAGTAATGTATTAAATGTGCTATTTACATTATAAGATCCAAGGGGGAAAGTTTGGAATGCAGGGGAAGTGGGAATGGGAAGGGAGGTAGTGAATGCTGTGTCTGCCAATGACGTAGTGAGTGGTGAGGTGGGGGGTAGGGGAGTGGGAGATAGTGGAATTGTGGGGAGAGGTGCTGTGGTTGGTGAAATGTCCATTGGGTTGGACAGTGTGGTGTGTGCAGGGGCTACCATGCAAGTTGGTATGGTAGGTGAAGTGAGTGTGGTGTCTGTGCAGATTGATGTTGTTGCGAGCATCTAGGGACTGTGCCTCTGAGACACTAGAGTGCGGATGTACTGCTCCATGAAAGATGAGTATTGGGGTGGTGCGATTGGGTTGAGTGAGGTGTAGGGAGCAGATGGGAAATATGGGTCATGGGATGGGGGTACCCGTAATGGGGGATAAGCTGGGAAACAAAGGATGCCCTCCGTGGGTAGGGGGTTCCAACCACACTCGAAATTATGGGGTGGCCAATTATGGGATCAGAGGACAAGAAGGGTAAAGTGTACAGGTGATTGGTGAGGGAAGAGAAGAGGGTGCCCTGTGAGGTTGGCTCTCGAAAGGAGAAGGATGTGGATGAGGTTGGGTTGTAGGTGAAGGTAGATGTGATGACTACAGTTTCTTCAATGGTGGGAGGTGGTGGTGGTGGTGGAGAAAGGGGGGATGGGGGGTGTGGGGGTGAGACGAATGATGTCTGAACGAAAGTTTCAGCAGTGAGGTCAATGGTGGTGGTGGGGGTAGCTGTGGTTTCGATGGTTAGGTCTGGTTCTGTGATGGGTATTCTGATAGTCTCACCTGCTCGTGGTAATGTGTCGACTCTACGTTTGTCATACCTCACGGACTGGCGAACTGCTGTGTGGACAGCCTCCGGAACTCCTAACGATCCTGACACTAATTTGAGGGTGTTAATAACATCATTTATGGGATAGGTGTATCTGATCAATTATCCAGTGGAGTAAGTTGATGGTGAGGTTCTGTGTCTCTGCCAGATACAAACTAAACCATATTTTCTTGGGTGGCATGGTGAATCTATCTTGGGCAGGAAAAGCAAAGTGTTGCATGCACATTCGAAGGTGTATTGCAATATTGGGCGTCATGGCCACCATGTCCTTGAGCTTGGTGAGGCTCCGATTCTTCATGGAATCAGGCACCAGGGTCTCCTTCTCTATTGGAATATGCATTCCTTGCATATCTAGGGCCTCTCTCACTAAGATATTTGATAACCGAAAACTCTTGTGCTCATTCCCCCTTGTCAGAGATGGAAGCACAAATGAGCTTGTACCTTTTGGGTGCTTGCTTGGAGTCAAGGTATTGATGAGATAGTAGCATCGCATGAAGTCAGCCTTTGGGAGGCGGGCACTGAAGTATGCATCCAATCCTGCCTTCTCCCACACCGGAGGTAGGCTTGCTTCATTTTGTAACTTTTCAAATTCCCTTGTAAAGAAGTGGTATTTACCTTGTTTTCCATTGAAGTCCAATTCTGACTCCCATAGGTACGATCCCTCTCCCAAGGGTCCTGCAACTTCACTGAACTAGTGGGAAGACTTTCCTACAGGCATGGTATGGCCACTTGGGGTCCGCTATTGGTATGATTTGGATGGCCTACAACTCTTCTGGTCTTTCATTTGTCTCTGGCATAATTGGTAAACTCTGTAAATCCACCACTTGCTGGCTCATGCCTGCAGCCTCGACCATGTTGATGAACTTGGTCGCTGGTTCTATGAGAATATACAAATGAATGTTAACATTGCAAATGGACACAAAGTGGTCATGTGTCCCCGTTACAACATTAGCATGATGAACTGTGAGGTACTTAGTTAGTTAGTTAGTGTTCGTGGGGTTGTGAGTGTGAAGTGTGGTTAGCCGATGTAGGGTTCCTATGTGCTACTTCGGGTGGTGGGGTGCAGTGTGGATACAGTTAGTAAGCGGAGGTAGCTTTACAATGGGATCAGGTGGTTTGTTACAATGTTTGGGCTTCCAAACACAGTGGGTGGCTTTCTTTGTTGATTTTGTGTAAACTCTGGTGGGTTTCATAAGAATGCCCGTTTGTAAATGAGGCTTTTTAGGGACCCAATTACAAGTGATTCTACTCATGCTCTAGGACAAATATGTGTTTGTGTTTGTCGAATAAGAGTGAAAATCAGCTGTTTGAGTGAGTGAATCATGTTGTAGGTGTAGTTTATATGTGGCTATTTGAGCCCGCAAGCAAGCCTTAGGCACCCAAATTTGTCTTGATTGTGGGTCAGCCTTCATCAACTTCTTGGATACCCAGATAGACTTCACTTTCGTAGAAGAATTTTTGAAAGGCTTCTTATTAGTGGCCTGTCGTTGCTCACTAATATGAAGTTGAGCCAATGGTTGTGACTGGACTGCAACATGTTGGTCACCTTTCCGCACCCACACTTGTTTTGTTGGTTGAGACACCATGTTTTGTACTTTCTTGTGGCTTCGAGCATAGGTCATCTGCTTCTTCTGCATTTGATCCGCCTTTGGTTGCTTTATCCCGATGGCCTTTGGAAAAGAAGGGAGCTCCATCGTATCCTTGACTTGTTTGTTGAGACAATCATCCCTCTGCATCACATAGCTTTGTACAAGAATAGCATCATCATCTTCATGTGTACTCTTGGAAGGACCAAGAGTTTGTGCCTTTCCTAATCCTTTGAGTGCTTTGTTTTTTAGCTCAATTGTAATGCGATTCTGATTTACCCAGACCTGAAGAAGTCCACTTCTTAGGTTTAGGTTGACTGCACGATCGTAGATCCAGTCTTGACCCAAGACAAGAGGCTCAATGAGGTCCTCATCTTGACACACTAGTACCTTAACTGTCATTAGAATATCTTGAATGTAGATGGGAAGTTCCACATCTCCCATGCAAGGGGTTTCCACACCTCCCAATCCTATAAGATATGTTTCTATAGGATTGACGCTTAAATTTAATTTTTGATAGTAGGAAAGTTTAACAACACTAGTGGCTGCACCTGAGTCAATCAAGGCCCGTACAGTCCTTGCACTCTTTCCTTGTCCTATCTCTAAGGTTACAAAAGGACGTCGATCAATTATTCTATGAGGGCTAATACCTGAAACTTCACACATAGCCATATGATATCCTGGGTCTTCATAGGCCTCTGTCCTAGGCAGATCTCTGCCCTGTCTTCTCAACTTCATTCTTCGGATGCGTTCCAAGGCTTCTGCCTGTGCTTTTTCTCGAATTCGTTTTTCCTCTTCTTTGCGTTTCTTGGCCGTATTGAGTCTATTTAACATCTCCTCCGTGAGGGGTTCGTGATATAGCTTGACTCTGCATCCGCTAATGTAACTAGGAAGAATGTCACCCTCTAGTGTAGCTCATTGGACAACTCCACTTGTTGAGATCCTATTTATGATCATAGGTCCATATCCACGCTTCTCTAATTTCCGTGCGTGTTGCTTCAAAGTATATACTAGAACTAGATCTCCTGCTTTCAAGCCCTTATCCTTCACATGTGCATCAAAATATGTTTTTTGTCTTTTCTTGGCTGCGTAAATTCCTGCTGTCGCTCTTAATCTTGTTTCACCTAATCGTTCCATGTCAAAGATTCTAGATGAGAGCTCATGGCCTGTCCACTCGTGCTCCTGTGCTACTCTCAATGTAGGTATCAAAAAGTCCAATGGTAGCACTACATTTTGGCCAAATACCATCTGAAAGGATGTGGCTTGGAGTACCATTTTATAGGCAACTCAGTATGCCCAAACAACATGGTGTAACTGTTTGTCCCAATCAGAGCGTTTATTATTCACTAATTTTGTCAGTACATTGCATAGAATCTTATTTGTGCTCTCAGTCTGGCCATTAGCTTGTGGATGATAAGGGGCAGACTTCTTGTGTATCACCAAGAACTCTTGAAGAAGATTTTCAATAACCTCATTCAGGAAGTGAGTCCCCCTATCACTGACTAGCTCTATTGGTAGCCCATATCTAATGAACACATTCTCAACTAAGAACTTAGCAGTCGTCTTAGCATCGTTCTTTGTCGTGGCTTTTACTTCTACCCACTTGGTTAGATAGTCTGTGGCCACAATGATATATTCAACATGTGAACCTCCAATCTTTCTAGCAGTCCATCAAAGTGCAACTACGTCCTAGCAGAACTAGAGAAGTTAAAGAGGCAACTGGCTTCAAACATGGTTTGAGCCAATTCCACCATCTTAGCACAAATTTTAGTTCGTTCAAGCTCTATTTCCGCTCTAGGTTAACATTTTTCATGATCCGTTACGTTTGGCCCTTCTTGAATTCTGGCTTGATATGCCTTGAGCATCATGTTTAAGTCCTCGGGAATGGGATCTGCTAGGACTGATCCTACTCTAGGGGGTGGTGGGATTGTGTGAGGTGGGTTCGAACGTGGTGGATTGGATGGAGATGGGAATGGTGGTGGTGGGGTAGTGTGAGATTGAGGTTGAGAGGTGAGTTCAATTATCTTTAATCTCGTTTCTCTGAGACTTTCCTTGAGTTCACTCATCTTCTTTGCCCATTGTCTTTTCATTCTCTCGCGTCTATCCTTCCAAGATTTAGTCCTCTTTTTGGTTATGATATCGGTTTCGCTAACCTCGGAACTCTTTTCTTGGCCTAATCCTTGGTTCTACTACAAAGCTTGGGCTCTAGTGACCACTTGCAATGGTGCAGTGGAAGCTACACTTCCTATAGAGTCTACTACTAACCCAATAACATTGATAGGAGTGATTTTTGGCATATTATTGGGATTCTTTGGGCAATCTCGTAAGAGATGCTCCTTTCTGCAATCTAGACAAAAACCTTGAATTGTCACCGATTGGGGTTGTGTAGGGGCAGGCATTGGGAAATCATGAATGAGATGATCTCCCTGACATCTATAGCATGGTCCTCTAGGAAACGGGCGTCTTACTTGCCTAGGTTGAGGTCTAGGGTTGGGATTTGTGTACATGATATTTGCATACTCTGGCTCCCAACTAGGTTCACTCGGTTCTTCACTATAGTAGGACTCACTATGTTCAGGAGATTGCATGTAGTAAGCCTGGGGGCTATCAATATGTGTAGAATCAAAGCTATGGTCATTAGTGTTGGTGTAAACCACAAGCCTACACATTTGGCTTGAAAGATATCTTGAAGGCTCTACATATGTGAAGAAGCATAGGAACCATTGCTAGTGGTTAATTACCACTTTATCTCATTGTAAAAGTCAAATTGACTTAGAATGTTTTGTAAACACCTACCAAAAGAGTCGTGGAAAAAAGTAGCTCTTTGATTGAAGGAATATCTCCTAGGATATAGGAGCTTGATCATAGGGAGCCAAAAGTTTGAATTTGAATTCAAATTTTTACTCATTCCTATAAAAATGAACATGAAAATCTACACCATTAGGCAATGATCTTCATGCCAATGGATTTGTATACAAGTGTTCATTAATACATACATTCACATTGCTCATTTCTGAGTTCTCTGTCATGTTACTCAAAAGTCTATCAACTTGTGAAGTGCATATCTCAGTCAAATCTTCACCAAATTCAGTTATTCAAAGCTTGTTGGATTCAGATTGAAGTTATCTACATGCTGCTAAAGTTTAAAGAGATTCTATTGAGCCATTTCAGAGAAATCTGCGTTGAGGTGATCACTGGTCAATTTTTGCTGTAGTCCTAAAAAATCGGGGGTATAGCTTAACTTGCTAAATTGATTTCTCTTAGCATAGTTTATCTTTTTACATCATTCCACTTGCAATAGTTAGCTTACTAAGCTAATTAGATACCCCTAAAAGGAATTTTTTCAATTCCTACTGTGCTGGTCATACTGAGCAAAATACCCAGCAGGTATCAAGCCATAAAAAGAAGGTTTTCTTGAGTTTGTGACTTTCAAAGTTATCTGTTTTGGTTCAATCATTGCACACATCATTTCCAAAGTACATAGGGCATTTTATGGTGTCATTGGAAAGCTAAGGAGGTCTACTTATCAAATCTGAAGCAAAAGAGGGCAGGTACAAAGCAGGTTTTAGCAGTACCTACTCAGTCTCTTGGAGTATCCATCCATCTTTCCCAACAGTGGTATCAGAGCAAACTAAGGTAAAATGGGAGATGGTTTTCCTTCATTCATTGATAAATTGGATAGGAAAAACTATCAAGCATGGTCTCTAAGGATGAAGACCTACCTACAAGGAAGGAGTCTCTATGGATACATCTCAGGAGATGAGGAGTTACCCTCATTCAAAACAAGAGGACTACCAACCAAGGAAGAACATGAAAGGCTCAACACATGGTGTGCTAAGGATGCATTGGAAAGGTCTTATTTACTCAACTCCATCTCTGATTTTCTTTTGCCACATATTAGAAATTGTAAGACATCCCAAGAGACTTGGGAAACCTTGTCATCATATTTTTCCTCCAACACAAGGGCTAGGAAAAATCAGTTGTGGATTGAATTCACAACATTAAGGAAGAAACCTAAGCAAGCTGTTTCAGAATTTGTAACTAAGATTAAAGATGTAGCAGATCAGTTAGCAAGCATAGGAGAAGAGATTGAAGAAGAGCAGATTGTAAGGCAAGTGATCAATGGAATCAAGGCTGATGACAAATGGGAGAGCTTCACCACTGCCATGGACCTTTACATGGACATGCAAATACCAGATCTAACAACTCTCATGGGACAATTGTTTACACATGAAGCAAAGCTCAACGAGAATGGAGATACTTCCAAAGGTAATAACTCTTCTGCCCTATACACTGATAAGAAATCTAAAGATAAAGGCAAGAGCAAGAAGATGGAAGATGAAGGCTCGACCTCTCAAGCAAACTATGCAGGAAGAGGTAGATCATCAAGAGGAAGGGGTAGAGGAGGTAAGCAAGGAAGGGGGAGATCCTATAGCTCCTCACCATGCAACATTTGTGGTTTATCAAATCATACTACAGATGAGCGTTTTAGGAATTACAAGAATCAGAGAGGGAGAGGATACCAAAGAGGTGGATACTCACAGTCAAGAGGTAGATTCAATCATCACCAAGGCTACAATAATAGCTACAATAACAACTACAACAATAATTACAATGGCAATTACCAAGGAGGATTCAAATCTAGAAAGGACTACAACAACTACAGAGAGGAACATGATGACTCTCTTCTGATCATGAACATGACTTCAAAACCAGGTACAAATGATGACCACCTATTCTACATTGACTCAGGGTGCTCAAATCATGTGGCTGGCAATGTAGCACTACTCTCTGATCTTGAGGAACCAAAACGTAAGCATCAAGTCCAAACAGGTGATGACCCAAAGCATTCTGTAGTTAAAGTTGGAAATGTTAAGACTTGTGATGGAAATCAGAATTTGTTGAGCAGGGTACTCTATGTACCAACCATTACCAAAAATTTAATGAGTGTTGGACAGATTGTGGAGAAATGTTTGCAGGTTAGATTCAACCAATATGGAGCATTTGTGGAGGATCCAAGACATGGATTCAAGAGGATAGCTAAAGGAGAAAAATCAGGTAGACTATTCACATTTGAGTTAGAAGACACAAAGAACATTGCACTATACAGTTATAAAGATCAAACACTTTCAGAGCTTGAGATTTGGCACAACGGATTAGGACATATAGGTGAAAGAACCTTGAAGCAATTATGTAGGGATCAATGTGTGCTTGGAATACCTAATGTATCCAAGCAACACATGATTTATAAGTGTGGTGCTTGTCAATTTGGGAAGTCTCACAGGTTACCCTTCTCAAGGAAAGGATACATGCATGAAGACTACCTAGAGCTTGTCCACACAGATGTATGGGGACCAAGCAAAGACCCCTTAGTCTCAGGTTCAAGGTACTATGTATCTTTTATTGATGATTATAGCAGATGGACTGTATTTTACTTCATGAAGCACAAGGATGAGGTATTTAATTGCTTTAAAAAATATCTTGCATTAGTTGAAAACCAGACAAGAAGGAATTTGAAGAGGCTAAGGTCAGATGGAGGAGGTGAGTACTTCTCCAATGAATTTGAAAACTTCATGCAGGACAGAGGCATCAAAAGAGAAATAACCACAAGGTATTCTCCTGAACAGAATGGGGTAGCTGAAAGAAGAAATAGGTTAATTGTTGAGACAACTAGATCTATGCTTAATGAGAAAAGGTTACCTAACTATCTATGGGCAGAGAGTGTTTCTACTGCCACTTACCTCATAAACAGGTTACCATCTAAGTCTCTTGATGGTATGACACCCTATGAAGCATGGCATGGTAAGAGACCCTCACTAGACCATTGCAAGATATTTGGATGTGTAGCATATGTACACATTCCTTCTCAGATAAGAGGTAAGCTAGACCCAAAGGCTGAAAAATGCATCTTTATTGGGTATGATCTAAATAAAAAAGGTTACAGGTTTTATAACCCTACCAATAAGGGATTTATGGTAAGCAGAGATGTTGTCTTTGATGAAAATGATTCTTGGTATGAGAATGAATGCAGGAAGGTCAAATTACCCTATGATTTGGAAGAGGAGTTTCCAAGTCTTGCAAAGGAGGAAACTACTCAGAATGAAGCCTCAAGTTCAGATGATGAAGATACTATCAACCTTGAAGAGTTCAAGGCATGGAAGTCCAAGGGCAAAATGAAGATGAAGAAGCTTGAAGACATACTTGAATCTTCAACTCAATCAATCAGAAGATCACAAAGAGAAAGCAAAAAACCTATCAGATATGGGTATGATACATCTCTTGTTACTAAACATTCTGTTTATCTTGCCAAAGATTTGTCAAATGAAGAATCAGGATCATATGAAGAAGCCATAACCAAATCAGAATGGAAAGAAGCTATGGATGAGGAAATTGAAGCACTCAAGGAGAGTGACACATGGGAGTTAGTACCTAAGAAGGACTCCATGAAGGTAATAGGATCCAGATGGATCTATAAGCTTAAAAGAAACTCTGATGGCACAATTAATAGGTACAAAGCCAGATTGGTAGCCAAGGGTTTTGCACAAACCCAAGGCATTGACTATGAAGAGACATTTTCTCTTGTGGCCAAGATGCCAACAATCAGAGTGTTGATAAGTGTGGCTGCATCAAAAAATTAAAATATGTACCAATTGGATGTCAAGAATGCTTTCTTGAATGGATGGATTTCAGAGGAGGTATATATGTCACAACCTCTTGGCTATGAGGACCCTAAGAAGGTAACATATGTTTGCAAATTGAAAAAGGCTTTATATGGATTGAAGCAGGCACCCAGGGCATGGAATTACAGGTTAACTACATATCTCCAAGACCAAGGATTTGTCATGAGCAAGGCAGATACTTCTCTGTTCATCAAGAGAAGTAATTCAGAGGTAATATACCTTTGTGTTTATGTTGATGACATCATCATTATAGGTAATGATGTAAATGGAATCAGATATATCAAGAGTCAAATGATGAAGGAGTTCAAGATCAATGATCTTGGTCTATTGAAGTATTTTCTTGGACTTGAGTTAGTCTACACTAACTCAGGGATATATATTACTCAGAAAAAGTATATACAGGACATGTTAAAGAAGTTTCATTTGCAGGATGCCAAAGTAGCAAGCACTCCAATGGAGGTAAACCTAAAACTAAGTGCCCATGAAGGTGATGAAGTAAATGACATTACAGGTTATCAAAGTATGGTGGGTAGTTTAAACTATGCTACCTTAACAAGGATAGATATTGCATATGGAGTGAGTGTGCTAAGTCAATTTATGCACAAGCCAAGGATACCTCACTTAGAGGCTGCCAAGAGAATCTTGAAGTATCTCAAGGGTACACAAAACCATGGTTTGTATTTTCCTTACACTTCAGATATTGATATCAAGATCTACTCAGATGCAGATTGGGCAGGATGCAAGGATGATAGGAGGAGCACTTCTGGATACCTTTCTTTTGCAGGTGACAAACCAATTTCATGGTCTTCAAAGAAGCAACCTACTGTTGCTTTGTCTTCCACAGAAGTAGAGTATAGAGGGCTGGCTAATGCCACTCAAGAAGCGATTTGGATTAAGCTTTTGTATACAGAATTGGGATTATATACTAGGTCACCAATTATCTTTGGAGATAATACAAGTTCTCTTCACCTTGCAGCTAATCCTATTTATCATACTAGGACCAAACATATAGAGGTTCATTACCATTATGTGAGAGAGAAGTTGATAAGCAAAGACATTCAACTAACCTATGTATAAACAAATATGCAATGTGCAGATTTGTTGACTAAAGCTTTGGATGGAACCAAACTTTGCAGGTTCAAAGCAATGATTGGATTGCAGAACATACTTGAAGATTGAAGATGAAGACCAAACCAAAATGTTTGGCTTGAGGGGGAGCTGTTGGTGTAAACCACAAGCCTACACATTTGGCTTGAAAGATATCTTGAAGTCTCTACATATGTAAAGAAGCATAGGAACCATTGCTAGTGGTTAATTACCACTTTATCTCATTGTAAAAGTCAAATTGACTTAGAATCTTTTGTAAACACCTACCAAAAGAGTTGTGGAAAAAAGTAGCTCTTTGATTGAAGGAATATCTGCTAGGATATAGGAGCTTGATCATAGGGAGCCAAAAGTTTGAATTTGAGTTCAAATTTTTACTCATTCCTATAAAAATGAACATGGAAAAGTCGCGGGTAAAACTCATCTTTCCCAAGCTTCTGATTAGTGATTCTGAGTGTGTGTGAGGTCTATACTCTAGCCTATACCTATCTACACCATTAGGCAATGATCTTCATGCCAACGAATTTGTATACAAGTGTTCATTAATACATACATTCACATTGCTCATTCCTGAGTTCTCTGTCATATTACTCAAAAGTCTGTCAACTTGTGAAGTGCATATCTCAGTCACATCTTCACCAAATTCAGTGATTCAAAGCTTGTTGGATTCAACTTGAAGCTATCGACATGCTGCTAAAGTTTGAAGAGATTCTATTCAGCCATTTCAGAGAAATCTTTGTCGAGGTGTTCACTGGTCAATTTCTGCTGCAGTCCTAAAAAATTGGGGGTATAGCTTAACTTGCTAAATTTATTTCTCTTAGCATAGTTTATCTTTTTACATCATTCCACTTGGAATAGTTAGCTTACTAAGCTAATTAGATACCTCTAAAAGGAATTTTTCCAATTCCTACTGTGCTAGTCATACTGAGCAAAATACCCAGCAGGTGTTAAGCCATAAATAGAAGGTTTTCTTGAGTTTGTGACTTTCAAAGTTATCTGTTTTGGTTCAGTCATTGCACACATCATTTCCAAAGTACATAGGGCATTTTATGGTGTCATTGGAAAGCTAAGGAGGTCTACTTATCAAATCTGAAGCAAAAGAGGGCAGGTACAAAGCAGGTTCTAGCAGTACCTACTCAGTCTCTTGGAGTATCCATCCATCTTTCCCAACAACTAGGGTCACTTTTGAAAAGTAATGGAGTTACTGGGACTATATCTCTATTCAAATTTTCTTCAGCAGCTGCATACTTTACAGGAATCACATGGGCTGGAGCAGGGGGTTGCTGTGCTAGGACTGGTTTAGGTCTCTGCTTCCCTTGATAGGGTGGCTGATAGGGTTGTTGGGGCCTACCTTATTGCTGTGCCGGATATGGTTGAGGGTAATTTTGTCTCACAGTTTGTTTGTTATAGGGGTAGTCTTGTGCAGTATGGTTGGTGTATCTTCTCTCTATCGTGCAATACTGGCTACTAGGATTCACCTAGGGCTGAGCCATAATGGAACATACACTCGCCATATGGTCACCTTCACAAGTATAGCATCTTTTCACTGGTGCAAACCTTGGTACTTGTTTGCTCGATACTCCTAATTTCTGAGCTACTTTCTCAGCGAGTTCCTCAATAGATGTGGATTGCGTGGAAGAGAGGATAGTAGAACTATCTGAATCTTTGTAGATTTTTGAAAGCTCCAACTCCTCCCCTAGGGTATCCTCAATGTCTATGCACATGCATACACACTCTTCTATGGTCCTAGGGTCCTTTAAGTACATATATGATCTCAATTTGGTACTTAGCAATCCATCTAAGAATAAAGCCACTTGTTTGGCTGGTGTGGGTAACTCAAGAATAGGGCATCTCTCTAAGTATTGCCTAAACCTTCTTCTTGCAAGTCTCACGGTCTCTTGAGGTGTCTGCTTGAAGCTATGAATCAGTGAGGAAGTATTATGCCTTATGCCACTCTTAGAGAATTCAGTAATGAATGCCTCCAGAAGTTGGTCTATGTTCCTGAAGTGTCTCTCATTTAGTGGTTGAAACCACGTAAGAGCTGTGTTCCTAAGGGTTAGACCAAAGGCATTGTATTGCGTGAACATGTCCTCAACTTGTTCAACTCTCAAGACTTGCCTAAACTTGGCCACATGATCGTAGGGGTCTCCAGTGCCATCGAAGTAGTTCTTCATGGACTTAACCAGTTGGGTCGACCTCAAAGTCCTAGTGTGTTCTCTAGGCCTTGGCAAAGGAAAATCATCAATATTTCTTGGGTTTCTTGGGGCTCTAGGTCTCTCAGGTTCCACTTTATCTGTCTCTGTTCTTGTTCTTTCTCTTCCCAGTGGGTTGGCAAAGCTTACCTCTGGCCTATCACTACTTCTGTCCCTATGAGCTCCATGAGCTTTGGATGTTCCAGCTCCTTGGTGGCCATAAGAGACATTAGATCTTGGTTGAGGAAAAATAAATTCACCCTTCCAAGTGTAGGCATGTCGACTTGGTTCTGAA
Source organism: Ceratopteris richardii (assembly GCA_020310875.1). Lineage (NCBI taxonomy): Eukaryota > Viridiplantae > Streptophyta > Polypodiopsida > Polypodiales > Pteridaceae > Ceratopteris > Ceratopteris richardii. The sequence goes on from CM035442.1 coordinate 131,563,075, forward strand.
ACCACAAAGATTCTTTCTGAAGTATTGTCTAAATAGGTCACTTTGCCTGGGCTATCCGGATCTTTAAATTTGTAGATAGTGATCGTTCCTACCTCATTTGGCTAATCAGGCTTATACCTCCAAAAGGCTTCATCGGTCTCTCGGTTTAAGAGCAGATCTATGCTCTTATTGTCCTGTGGAACCCACTCTGGTGTGATGATTCTAGTGAGGAATGATTTGCCTCAAGGGGTTTTAGGCTCTCCACTTATGTTCCCTTGCTCTAGGTCTCCTATGTCCGTCTTTGGGATCACACTCCCAAATTCGTATGTCCTATCTGGGTGACTGGTGACTACGTACATGGTTCCTTCTTTGTCCAAGTATTTGCCATTTTCAAACTTGACTGCTGGATGTTCGAGTCCAATTGGTTGTCAAGATGTTTAATCTGGACCACAGATCTTCCTAGGCCGTTCTCATAGATGTAAGCACCTAATCGGTTGGTCCTAAGGTATTCGAGTTGCATCATGTACGAGCCTTCTACCCTTTGTAAATATGGCACACCTGAACTTCCTGTGGGTCTCTCTATACCATGAGACATCTCGGACTCACTAGTTTCAGAGCTAGGGTAGTGCGAATAATGGCTCAATTGTTGGGCCCAAGACCTAGCAGTATGTTTTACGCTAGCCTCTGAAGACCTGAGACTCTGTCTATCTCTCCCTAGGTGTCATCCTGATCTAAGGTTCATATGACTAATTGAATAGCCCCAATTTTCCCAAGTACAACCTCGTTGCTGAGTTCTTTTGTATCAGTTACTTGGTTCTTTTTTAGTTGATTATAGTGTTTATGATCTTGTTTGATATCACATCGTCACGAATATTTGAGTGATTTTTCGCACTTTAAGTTGATCGTTCCACGTTAAGTTATTTTCCTTCAAAGTTATCGATCACACACAGGGATTATGTTTCAGCTTGGACTTGAGTATTTAGGTAGTCTTCAACTTGATAGATGCCTATCATCGCCCTGACTTACTTCTAGCACTACTCGCACTTAGCCTGAGCTAGGAACTGACAAAGGGAGTTGATAATAATCCAACCTCACTTGCTCATCTCTTGCTCTTTGGTGCTCAAGAACCTTGTTCTCAAGCTTGCAGAATGTCCTTGCTTTGGATGCCCTCTAGTGCTCTCAATAGACCTGTAAAAGTCCCAAAGTTAGCTCAAGACTTAGAATCAAATGACATAACAAATCACTTCCATTCATGTAATTCAGATATCAATTTGCAACGTGTCTTTATAGAAACAATTCTAGAGATCCCTTAGTTTGATTCCCCCTCGGTAGGTACTTCTAGTGCTCCTCAAGCTCAAGGACTCCTTGGCTTGAGGAGCATTAGAAGTACCTACCTATGAATTTTCATAATTTTCTGAGCTCGTTTGAGCCTCCAAATTAGCCTAGGAACCTGATTTTCAACTAGGCCTGACACAAGGTCTCGATAGGGCCAAAGCTAGTCAAAAGCTAAAAAAAGAGCTAGAGAGCTCATTTTTGAGGCTAGCTTGTTGTAGAATTGAACTTGTAAGAGCACTTTTGAGTAATCTAAAAGAATTCCATTGTCTCTCTGTTTGTTCTTGCCTTGTGTGTGCGTGTGTGTGTATGTGTGTGCATGTTAGTGTGCTTCTCACTCACACACTTGTGCCATCACTTGTTCGAGGTCTTCATACCATTCTCATGTCTTCCCGGATTGACATTAAAGGAGGTGCTACTCATCACTGAGCTACACATATACATATACATATACATATACATATACATATATATATACATACATATACATATACATATACATATACATATACATATACATATACATATACATATACATATACATATACATATACATATACATATACATATACATATACATATACATATACATATACATATACATATACATATACATATACATATACATATACATATACATATACATATACATATACATATACATATACATATACATATACATATACATATACATATACATATACATATACATATACATATACATATACATATACATATACATATACATATACATATACATATACATATACATATACATATACATATACATATACATATACATATACATATACATATACATATACATATACATATACATATACATATACATATACATATACATATACATATACATATACATATACATATACATATACATATACATATACATATACATATACATATACATATACATATACATATACATATACATATACATATACATATACATATACATATACATATACATATACATATACATATACATATACATATACATATACATACATATACATATATACACATACACATACACATACACATACACA
>CM035442.1:131570452-131582952 GCA_020310875.1 Ceratopteris richardii
CTACAGGAAGTTCAGGAGTGCCATATTTACATAGGGTAGAAGGCCCCTACAAGATGCAGCTGGAATACCTTAGGACCAACCGATTAGGTGCTAGCATCTATGAGGACGGCCTAGGAAGATCTGTGGTCCAGATTAAAAACCCTGACCAACCCATTGGAATTGAACATCCTGCTATCAAGTTTGAAAATGGAGCATACCTGGACAAAGAAGGAACCATATACGTGGTCAGCAGCCAACCAGATAGGACAGATGAATTTGGTAATGTGATCCCAAAAACGGATATAGGTGACCTAGAGCAAGGGAACATGGGTGAAGAACCTAAACCCCCTCGAGGCAAATCAATGCTTACTAGAATTATCACGCCAGAGTGGATTCCCCAGGACAATAAGAGCATAGATCTACTTCTCAATCGGGAAACCGATGAAGCCTTCTGGAGGTATAAGCCTAATCAACCGAATGAGGTAGGAATGATCACAATCTATGAGTTCAAAGATCTTGACAGCCCAGGCAAGGTGACCTATCTAGACAATACTTCAGAGACGATCTTTGTGGTCACCGAGCATGGTAGACATGCCTACACTTGGAAGGTGGAATTTATTTTTTCCCAACCAAGATCTAATGTCTCTTTTGGCCACCAAGGGGCTGGAACATCCCAAGCTCATGGCGCTCAAAGGGATAGAAGTAGAGATATGCCAAAAGTGAGCTTTGCCAACCCAATAGGAAGAGAACGAACGTGAACAGAGATAAATCGAGAAGAAACAAAGAGATTTAGAGTTCCAAGGAACCTAAGAAATGCTGAGGATTTTCCTTTGCCAAGGCCTAGGGAACACACCAGGACTTTGAGACCTACACAGCTAGTTAAGTCCATGAAGAATTACTTTGATGGAACTAGAGATCCATACGATCATGTGGCTGAGTTTAGGCAAGTCTTGAGAGCTGAACAAGTTGAGGATCTATTTACACAGTACAATGCCTTTTGTCTAACCCTTAGGAACACCGCTCTTACATGGTTTCAACCCCTAAATGAGAGGCACTTCAAGAACATAGACCAACTTCTAGAGGCTTTCATTATTGAATTCTCTAAGAGTGGCATCAGGCATAACACTTCCTGACTGATTCATAGCTTCAAGCAAACTCCTCAAGAGACGGTTAGACTTGCAGGAAGAAGGTTTAGGCAATACCTAGATAGATGTCCTGTTTCTAAGTTACCCACACCAGCCAAACAAGTGGCTTTATTCCTAGATGGACTACTGAGCACAAAGCTGAGATCATATGTGTACTTGAAAGACCCTAGGACCGTTGAAGAGTGTGTACGCATGTGCATTGACATAGAAGATAACCTAGGGGAGGAATTAGAGCTTTCCAAAATCTACAGAGATTCAGATAGTTCCACTAGCCTCTCTTCCTCGCAATCCACATCTATCGAGGAACTCGCTGAGAAAGTAGCTCAAAAACTAGGTGTCTCCAATAAACAAATCCCAAGATTTGCCCCAGTTAAGCGGTGCTATACTTGTGGAGGAGACCATATGGCGAACGTATGTCCCATTATGGCTCAACCCCAAGTGAATCCCAGTAGCCAATACTGCACCATAGAACAGAGATACACTAATCACACAGCACAAGATTGCCCATACAATAAGCAAGCGGTTAGGCAAACCTACCCTCAACCATATCCACAATAGGGCAGATACCAGAACCAGTACCCACCACAACAGTATGCTAGGCCTCAACAAAACTACCAACCACAATATCAGGCCCAGTAGAGACCTCAACCAGTGCTACCCCAACAACCTCCAGCTCCAGGCAATGTGATCCCAGTAAAATATGCAGCTGCAGAAGAGAACCTAAATAGAGCCATAGTGCCAGTAACACCATTGTTTTCTGAAAGTGATCCCAGTGACCATAGCTTTGATTCTACACATATTGATAGCCCCCAGGCTTACTACATGCAGTCTCCTGAACATGGTGAATCCTACTATAGTGAAGAACCGAGTGAACCTAGGTTGGATCCAGAGTATGCAAACATCATGTACACAAATCCCAACACTAGACCTCAACCTAGGTAGGTAAGACCCCCATTCCCTAGAGGACCATGCTATAGATGTCAAGGAGATCACCTCATTCGTGATTGCCCAATGCCTGCACCTACACAACCCCAGTCAGTAACATTACAGGGCTTTTGTTAAGATTGCAAAAAGGAGCATATCTTACGAGATTGCCCAAAGAATCCCAATAATATGCCAAAAATCACTCCAATTAATGTTATTGGGTTAGTAGTAGACGCTACAGGAAGTGTAACTTCCACTGCACCGGTACAGGTGGTCACTAGAGCTCAGGCTTTGCAGCAGAACCAAGGGTTAGGACAAGAACAGAGTGCAGAGGTTAGTGAAACTGAGAGCATAGCCAAGAAACGGTCGAGAGCCTGGAAGGATAGCCGAGAGAGAATGAAAAGACAATGGTCTAAAAAGATGAGCGACTTAGAAGAAAGCATAAGAGAAACAAAAGCCAAAATTGTTGAACTCACCTCTCAAACAAACTCTCACATACCACCACCACCTTCATCTCCATCACCATCTAATCCACCATCTTTCAACCCACCTCAGACCATCCCACCACCCCCTAGAGTAGGATCACTGCTAGCTGACCCCAGTCCTGAAGACACAGACACGATGCTTAAGGCATATCAGGCCAGAATCCAAGAAGGGTCAAATGTGACGGATCATGACAAGTGCTACCCTAGAGCTGACCTAGAGATAGAAAAAAGCTTTGCGCAAAAATGGTCGCATTGGCTCATACCATGTTTGAAGCCAGTCGCCTCTTCAACTACTCTAGCTCAGCTAAGGCACAATTGCACTTGGATGGACTATTAGAGAAGTTAGAGAGCATAATTGCCAGATCTGCCAAGGAAGAAAAAAAACCATGGAAGAGATGAGGCAAGTAAAAGAATAAGCATTCCCCCACATGAAGCTTATGTGCCTAACTCCACTGAATTAGACACCTCTTCTTCTATGAATAGGTACACACCAGAATTCCTACGAGAGATTCAAGAAGAGAAATGGGCAAAAGAGAGTGAAGTCCCTCCTCCCATTGAACTGGTGGATGACGCACATGATCAATTCCCACAAGACATTCCGTCCATTTATGAGGAGCACAAGAGCAACCAATCTCAAGAGAGATTAGACTTTGAGTCTAATTCTTTACAGGAATTACCCCACTTCACAGGCCCATGAGAAGCTAAGTCTACTTGTATGAGAGCACCCACGGTTATGGTAAGAAACGAAGACTCAGTCATACCTAGGAACATAGAGGTATGAAAGAATACTAAAGTGCAGTGCAATCTCACTTTAGAAGAGTTACTCAAGATTAGGCCGGAACTGTGGAAACATGTGGCCAATCAAGTTCCAGCAGTAGTGAAACCTCGTTCCCAGGTAGGATCCCATAGAACAGTGCCAGAAATACCCTTGGATAAGATAGGAGACATGAGTGAAGGCGAAGAAGGAAACACCTATCTTCCCATTACCCATCAAGGGTACACAACCAAGGCAATTCTAGACTCAGGTGAAGGAGTTGCTATTGCTACCACTTCCTTATGGAAGCGTTGGGGCAAGCCAACACTTAGGCCAACGAGAATGAAATTGCAAATGGCTGACGGTCACATAGAGAGACCCTTAGGCTTGCAAGAAGGAATAATTCTCACTACATGCGGTGTAGCGTTCGAGCATAGATTTGCGATCTGTGACTTTAGCAAGAACCAGGCCTATGAGATGATTTTGGGAAGACCATTTATGCGACGGTTGCAAGTGGTACAGGATTGGGGAACCAATTCCTTGTACTTGCAACACTTAGGTGTCACGACCAAAGTGAATCTCAAGGATTACTCTCATAGAGATGTCCCTCCTATCCAATGGAACCCCATCCATAGAGCCAAAGATGATACCGAGTCGGTGCATTCCATAGGATCAGGATCCTCATGGATGCATGAAGACACCCACTTATGGATGTGCAAAGTGGTAGTAGAAGAGGAGAAGAGAGAAAAAGCCAGAGAGGTAGGTGCGAAAGAAACCCATAGATCAGTTCAAGACCCAACCTATGCACCGGTAGGATTTCCTGACGAAGAATTTGAGCCTCATGGTTGGGCAAAAATTCTAGCAACAATGGATGTAGCCATCAATGAAGAACAATGGACACCCCACTGTGATGAGGATGGCTATGACATTTCAATCTTCTCAATAGAGCCAATTATGGGAGATGCAGTTTTAGAAGAATGCGAACCTAGCCCTGATGCATTTGAGGATGCGAGAAGTCGCACCCGAGGAGGAAGAATCTTTGTTTGAGGTCCCTGAAAATTTTAAGAAGTATGAAATAGACAATAAAAAAGTCATGGTAAGAATGCCTAAATGTGAAGCTCAATCAGGGGAGGCTTACGATAACAAAGAAACCACCAAGAAAATAGTTGTAGCCATGGAAGAAGGAGAAGAAAGATGCACTTACATAGGGCATGACCTGACGAAAGAAGAGGAGTATGAGTTGATAGCCTTGCTAAGAGAATACAAGGATGTATTCGCTTGGAGTTACAAGGATTTAAAAGGTGTAGACCCAGACATATGCTCACACACAATTCCCATGACCTCAGATGCCAAACCATCCAAGCAGAAGCCATACACATATAACAATAATTATGCTGCTAAGATCAAAGAAGAGATAGATCGCTTGCTCGAAGCTAGATTCATCTATGAAATTGAGCACACTGAGTGGGTATCCCCCATTGTAGTTGTGCCCAAGAAGAATGGAAAACTACATGTATGCATCAACTTGAAGAAGGTTAATGCAGCTACAATCCGAGATAACTATCCGCTTCCTATCACTAAGCATCTACTGGAAAGAGTAGCAGACAAGGAAGTATACAGTTTCCTTGATGGATTTTCTGGCTACAATCAGGTAGCCATTGCTCCGGAAGACCAGCATAAGATGGCTTTTTCCACAGAGTGGGGTATATTTGCTTTTCGAGTAATGCCAGTTGGGCTTACCAATGCTCTTGCAACCTTTCAGAGACTGATGTGCCATGTATTTAAAGAATTCCTGAGGAAGAATTTAGAAGTCTATGTTGATGATCTTTGTGCACATTCCAACATTAGACAAACACATATACCAGAGCTCAGGCAAATCTTTGAAAAATGTAGAGAATATCAAGTCTGCTTGAACCCAGAAAAGTGTGTTTTCATGGTCAGGCAAGGCAAGATTCTAGGACACATAGTGTCAAAGAATGGCATATCTACAGACGAGGAAAAAGTTAGAGCTATTGCAGAGCTACCTAGGCCAAAGAATATCAAGGAAGTACAAGCTTTCATGGGGCATTGTGGTTATTACCGACGGCTTATACACATGTATGCCATCATAGCAAAGCCTCTGTATGGACTTTTGACTAACTTTGAGTGGACTGATGAATGTGAGAATTCCTTCAAAGAGCTTAAACGGCGATTATGTTTAGCACCAATCTTGACCACACCAGATTGGAATAAGCCATTTCATGTTCACATGGACGCATCCAATTATGCTATTGGATGTGTACTCGCACAACCTACAGGTGAAGGTAATATGGATCTTCCAATTGCCTATGCTAGTAGACAATTGAATGCAGCTGAACGAAATTATACCACCACTGAACGAGAAGGATTAGGCATGGTATATGCAGTTAAAAAGTTTAGACACTATTTGCTTGCAAATAAGTTTAAATTTTTTACTGATCATCAAGCACTGTTGTACTTGGTAAACAAACCATGCAATACAGGTAGATTAGTAAGATGGTTTCTCTTACTAATGGAATACGACTTTGAGGTTGTGGTGAGGAAAGGGAAGACTCACTTGAGAGCAGACCATCTCTCTAGGCTCACATCGGGAGAGGCCCCACAAGGAGTATCAGATGGCCTTCTTGATGGCCTAAACACCCAGTAATACACACACAGGATAAGGAGATAGTAAAAGCTCAAAAGTACCAGATAATGGCAGGAAGCATGTACAAACAGACAGATCAAGGGATATTGACTTGTTGTGTGGAAGAGGACGAGTACGCAAAATGGTTGCAATCAACACATGTAGGTGCATTAGAGCAACACCATTCGAGGCAAAGAAAGTTACAGACACTAAGGAGATTCGAAGTGCATTGGCCTACTATGGAAGCTGATGTACATAAGATGTGTAAAGAATGCCCAATCTGTTGCACTAAACCACCCGTGGAGCATGCCACTCTTTATCAAGTGTCCATAGTGCCAGATTGGAGTGAACCACTAGTAGCCTTCTTGAGGACGAAAACATTCCCACAAGACATGACATTGGCCAGACAAAGAAGTCTAGAATAAGAAGCTTTAGTCTACTCACTCATTGGAAATTTATACAAGCGTGGTAAAGATGGTTACCTGAGATTATGTGTCCATGAGAGCGAATATCTTAAGATCTTGGAAACTGCTCACCAAGGTGTAGCAGGAGGACATTTTGGACTAGATCGAGTGATCAAGGCTATACTATTTGCAGGATTATGGTGGCCAACCCTTCACATGGATGCACATACCTATGTGAAACAGTGTGACGTTTGTCAGCAAACTCAGTATCCTATACGCAAAGATGAGATGCCTCTGACACCTATGATGGGTGGACGTGCGTTCTCCAAGTGGGGAATAGACTTTGTAGGTCCTATTAATCCCCCAGCTAAGGGTTCACATGCTGAATATATCATTGTGGCCACAGACTATTTAACCAAGTGGGTAGAGGTAAAGGCTACGACGAAGAATGATGCCCAAACGACAGCCAAGTTCTTATTTGAGAATGTGTTCACAAGGTACGGGCTACCTATCGATCTAGTAAGTGATAGAGGGACTCACTTCTTGAATGAAGTTATTGAAAATCTGCTCCAAGAATTCTTGGTTATACACAAGAAGTCTACCCCCTATCATCCACAAGCTAATGGACAAGCTGCGAGCACAAATAAGATTCTATGCAATGTATTGACAAAATTAGTGAATAATAAACGCTTTCATTGGGACAAACAGCTACACCATGCTGTTTGGGCATATCAAGTTGCCTATAAAACGGTACTCCAAGCCACACCCTTTCAGATGGTATTTGGCCAAAATGCAGTGCTACCATTGGACTTCTTGATACCTACATTAAAAGTAGCACAAGAGCATGAGTGGACATGCCATGAGCTCTCATCTAGAATCTTTGACCTGGAACGATTAGGTGAAACAAGACTAAGAGCGGCCGCAGGGATATATGTAGCTAAGAAACGACAGAAGGCATACTTTGATGCCCATGTTAAGGATAAAGGCTTGAAGGCCGGAGACTTAGTTTTGGTATATACCCTGAAACAACATGCAAGAAAGCTAGAAAAGCATGGCTATGGACCCATGATTATCAATAGGATATCCACAAGTGGAGCAGTCCAATTAGCTACACTCGAAGGTGATGTTCTCCCTAGTTACATAAGTGGATGCAGAGTCAAACTATATCAAGAACCCCTCATTGAGGAGATGTTAAATCGACTCAATACTGCAAAGAAACGTAAAGAAGAGGAAAAGCGAATTCGAGAAGAAGCACATGTAGAAGCATTGGAGCGAATCCGAAAGATGAAGTTAAGAAGATTGGGTAGAGATAAGCCTAAGACAGACGCCTATGCAGCTCAAGGATATCATATGGCCATGTGTGAAGTTTCAGGTAGTAGCTCTCATAGAATAATTGATCGACGTCCTTTTGTGAACTTAGGGATAGGACAAAGAACGAGTGCAAGGACTGTAAGAGCCTTGATTGACTTAGGTGCAGCCACTAGTGCTGTTAAACTTTCTTACTGTCGAGAACTGAACTTAAATGTCAATCCTGTGGAAGCATACCTCATAGGGTTGGGAGGCATGGAAACCCCTTGCATGGGCGAGGTGAAACTCCCCCTCTACATTCAAGATATTTTACTGACAGTTAACGTACTAGTGTGTCAAGATGAGGATCTCACTGAGCCTCTTGTCTTGGGTCAAGACTGGATCTATGATCATGTAGTCAACCTAAACCTAAGAACTGGACTTCTTCAGGTATGGGTGAATCAGAGTCGAATTACAGTTGAGTTAGACAATGGAGCACTCAAGCAACTAGGGAAGGCACACACTCCTGGTCCTTCCAGGAGTACACATGAAGATGACCATGCTATTCTTGTCCAAAACTATGTGATGCAGAGGGATGATTATCGCAACACAAAAGTCAAAGATGCAATGGAACTCCCTTCTTTTCCAAAGGCCATCGGGATGCGGAAACCAAAGACAGATAAAAGGCAGAAGAAGCAGACGACTTATGTTCGAAGCCAAAAGAAAATACGAAGCACGGTGTCTCAACCATCAAACCAAGTGTGGGTGCGGAAAGACGAGCGTCCTATTGCGGTCAAGCCACAACAACTAGTGATCAACGACATGATACTAATAAGAAGCCTTCCAAAAATTCTTCTGTGAAAGTGAAAGCTATCTGGGTACCCAAGAAGTCGATGAAGGCTAGCCCACAATCAAGACAAATTTGGGTGCCTAAGGCTTGCTTGCGGGCTCAACTAGTCACGCACAAATCGCACCATGTACAATAGGGTTCACTCACTCGAAGAGCCGATGCCCACTCTCATTCAATACACACAAACACATATTTACACATGAGCACGAGCGGAATCACTTGTAAATGGGCCGCTATAAAGCCTCATTTCCAAGAAGACACCCTCATAAAGCCCTCTAGAGTCTCCACAAAACCAAAACCTAAAGTCATTCACTGTGTTTGGCAGCCCAAAGCTTGTAATAAACCCCCCGATCCCATTTGTACATTTATCTCCACCTATTAACTGCATCATTCTCACACTGTATCTTTTCACTTAGCTCATAGGATGAACAACACACACAATCATCGAGCACTCACTGATCGACTAACTCATCATTCACCTCATGTTAATGTTGTAACGAGGACAAAAATTGTTCTACCTTGTCCTTAACAATGTTAACGCATTCTTCTATATTCTCACAGAACTAGCAAGCAAGCTGTAACATGGCCAAAGCCGGAGGCACCAGTTCCTAGGGAGGGTCTAGCACCCAGATAGTGGACATTGAAACCCTCCTTCTGGAACCACAACTCACTGAGAGACCTCAAGAACTTAGAGCTGTGCATGTGCTTCCTATTCAAGACCCGCCTCAGGGGCACACTTCTCAAGTGGGGAAACACGCACATTGGTTCAGTGATGTCGCAGGGCCATTGGGAGACGACACCTACTTTTGGGAGGCAGAACTTGAGTTTAATGGCAAATGGGAATGACATCATTTCTTACCCGTGAATTTGAGCAGTATCAGAATGCAGAAGTAATGCGATCGGTATGGACCAAAGTGGGCTTGGATGGCTATTTCCGGGCACATTTACCTAAGCCAGATTTCTTGCGCTGCTCCTACCTTATCAGTACCATCACTCCTAGCAGGGCTAAAGGAGGCGATAGTACCTTCGTGCTACCCTCATTGACACCAGACCACGAGCTCAAAAGATTCAAACTGAACCTCAACCTAGTACGAGAAGCATTGAACATGCAAGGTATGCATATTCCCACTGAGAAAGAAACAATGATTCTAGGCAGGATGAAGCACAAGGATCTCAACAAATTGAAGGACATGGTAACAATGACACCAACCATCGCTCTCCACCTACGAACGATCATGCAACACTTCGCTTTCCCCACCCAAGAACGCTTCACAATGCCACCAAAAAAGATCTGGTTCAGCTTGTACTTAGTAGAGACAGAGAATCTCACCATCAATCTGCCACACTGGATCATCGATCAAATCCACCTAGCCCATCAACGACGGAATAAGAAACAGAAGAATGTGCTTCATGGATGCTGCGCTCTGACAAAAATAATTTACAGGTGCTTAGCTTACGACGTGCCCATTCAAAGAGCACTAGTATGGTCTAGGGCCCAAGAATCGTCTATCAACGGTGGGTCCTCCATCGAAGAAAATGAGAGGAACAGTTCAATTACCGTGTGCCCAAGCAAGGGGAGCCACCACCACACCAGAGGTGACCCCTCCACAAACGCGACGTGTCCGACCATTTACTATTCGCCTACCCAGACCAAGTGCAGAAGGACCCAATCTGGTGTTCCCTCGGATTCCATCGGACTTGGAGTTCCCACAAGGCTACACCCTAGCTGATTTGACAGACGAGGAAATCGTCCGCATGATTAATGAGTCTAACATGGAGAAAGAAGCAGAGCAGACCCAATGACCACAACCTACCACTACAACTTCAGCCCCGACCCAACCAGAAGTAGTGGAAGTAGAGGAAGATGAAGAAGACACTGAGGACGAAGAAGCAGACGAGGAGCATGATCAAGAATACGAAGAACCTTTAGAGCTAGCGAGTGCCCTAGCCTATTCGGCACAAATAAAAAGATTGTATGAAACCATGAAGCGAGTCCAGGAAAAGCACAAACTATCACTCGAAATAGGAAAAATGCTAATAAGTGAGATGTTAGGAGAAGAGGGAGTGGATGAAATGTTTATTGAGTCCCTGAACCTGCATGCGGGCGCGGTGGGCCTGGATGAATCCATTCATTCGGCTGTGTCTTACATTCATCACTTTGAAAAACGAGTGCCAACCCATCCCATGCGATCCGGCAAGAAAATTCACATCAATGTATCAGAACCAGGAGATACCACACAAACAGAAGAACATCAGGCGGAACCACTCTCACCACACCCCTCACCTCTCACTACACAACTCACTTCACCACATGGCACTACCACCCCCACTTCCACCATTACCACATATGTCATGGGAATTCCTCTCTCTCTCGGCATCCAATTCGGAGGAGTTACCATGCCCAATTTCACAACACTATTCACGAACATCACATCCACCCCACCCACTGTCTCCATCTACACGGTCACAGACACGTTTGACACCATGGAAACATCACCAGCCACAGCACCACTCCCTCCCCCCACACAGCCTCAATCTCCCATACCCCCTCCACCCACATCACCACTTGACTCCACCTCATTCACAACTCCCTTGCCTTTGCCCATTCCCCCTTCATCCCCTCCTTTCCCTGCATTCTTTAATGTAAATAATGTGTTTTTGACGTTACATCAATGTGTGTACCAACTACAGAAGGAGTATCAGGCTCTCGAAGACCGCCATCGTCAACTAACTACGAATCACCAACAACTACAGAGGCGGCTTACAACTATAGAAGAAGAAAATGCTGACCTCAATCAACGCTACACCACACTTGAGCAGGCCCATCAAACCCTCCTGGAGACACCCCAACCCTCACAGTTGCCAAGCATCAAACAACTCGAAGCTTTACTTGAAGTCTACCAAACAGATAATCTAAGAGTCCTACGTAATTTGACCCTACTCAGGAAACACATGGCTACCGCCCTGGAAGAGAACAAGTGTCTGCAGAAGCAAAATGAAGAAAACCTAGAAGCCGCAATGGAAGGCTCCCCCCATGAGATCGACCCAGAATAGTTTAAAGCAGTCCCCTTAGATACAATGAAGACAATCCTGGAAAGCTATGCCGATCTATTAGAAGCACATGATGATCTGGAAAAGGAATGGGATGCACTACGCTGCCAGCTCAAGGAACAGGAGGAACAACCCAAGGTCATAGAGACAACCTCGACTTCAGAGGAGGTCAAAGCATTAATGGAACATGTGGCAGAGTTGCAGAAGAAGTTACTGGAATATGAAAGACAACCCTCTCCAGTTATAGAACCAGAGCCAGATGAATTGGTACCCATTGAGGTGGATGAGTCGTATGAGGAACCATATGTTCCTATGCCGATGCCAGGAGGTCAGCAAACCTCGAAAGGAATGGACATCCTGGAAGTCGAAGTACCCGAATGGCTTCAAAAACTCGAAAAGATAGCTAAAACCCATGAAGATTGAGTGGCAATCCAAATCCAATCAATGGCTAAATTGGAAGACCATATCATAAAGTCAGAATATTTCCGAAGTATGTCTCATCACAGATGGATAGGCACCAACGATGATCAGTATGTGCCATATTGTGTACTCTTGGCAGATTACAACGCAGAGATTCAACAACGATGTGGTAAGGCTCCAACCTTTGCTACATAATTCGGCCCTGACGATATCCCGGAGAGTGCTAAAAAAGGATCCATTCATCAACCTACCTGGCGGATACGACTCTTAGAAACTTATCCTGAAATGGTTCGTACCTGGAACAACATGCCGCTATTTATCAAATACAACCCTTGTTATGTTCCAGTCCTCCAAAGGCGCACGTGGCCTGAGTTTACTATTGCTGTAAAGAACGTCAAAGGCTGTGCAAAGTGGTTAAATTATGTCTATCTAGCACCTCCACTAGGACCTCCCACTATTGCTTATATGATTTCTACAATCCATCATTGGAGCCTTCGACTACGGAACACACCGGATGTGATGGCACAGATGTGCATGAAGATCTTTGAATTAATGCT
>CM035442.1:131590452-131630452 GCA_020310875.1 Ceratopteris richardii
ACAAGCCAAAGAACACATGATTTGGATACATACACAAGGAGCTATGACCTCTGCAAGTTTGAGGTTTAATGGAGACCTTCAGCAGGGATAAAAAACAGAGAACACACACTACTTGCAGAGAGTATTGCTCTCAGCTCACACATCCAATGATTATGAAAATTTCCAGGAAGAAAGTAGACAGTAAGATCTTTCCAATGAGCTATCAAACATGTAATTTGGATATATAATGAGGGAGATACAAGCTCTGCAATCTCTGCATACAAAACTACAGCAGTGTAGAGATACACATATGACTCTCTTGGACATCCCACAAGATCACGACTTTTCTCCTCTTTTTATAGCATGGGAAACTAATCTAAAACCTTCCTAATACATCTAAATTCGTGGTAGACACTTGGATGGAGGTATTACATGACTCAAGTGCTCAAATAAGCAAAGTATTGATGGACTTTGAGAACTAGCCACATCGACCTTCCACTAGGACACCACTGAAGCTCCCTTGTGACTCACTAATTTGACTCACCATGTTCTAGAAATCACGTGGTATTTTTGCTACATTTTATGAATAATATGAGCCTTCTTGAAGTATTAAAAGACTTCCCAAAGGTATTTACATAATTTGAAACTTGTACCCTACATAAAACAAATGTTCGCAACATTCTCCCCCTCAAGTTTCAAAGGGTATTTCCTTCATGCCAAGAATATAGTTGAATCTTTGAAGCTTTGGTCCATCCAAGGATTTGGTGAAGATATCTGCAACTTGATCCTTTGTTCCAACAAAAGAAACCTGCACATTCAAGTCATGAAACAACTTTTTAAACCACATAACCTCAGTAGTAGCCAATGCTAAACCTCTATACTCAGCCTCTGTAGAAGATAAAGCAACTGTAGGCTGTTTCTTTGAACTCCATGTTAATGTCTTGTTTCCTGCTATTACCACATATCCACTTGTGGATCTTCTGTCATCTTTGCTTCCAGCCCAATCTGCATCACTAAAGACTTTAAGAGTTAGATCAGCATCATGACTATAAAATAATCCTTCGTTCATGGTACCTTTCAAATACCTAAGCACTCTTTTCGCTGCATGCATATGAGGTACTCTAGGTTCATGCATAAACTGTGACAATACTCCCACTGCATAACATATATCAGGTCTAGTTTTTGTTGCATAAATCAAAGATCCTACCATGGATCTATATACATTCATATCATGCAACTCATCACCTTCCTTTGCGCTTAGCTTTACATTACATTCCATTGGAGTAGAAACAAATTTACATTCCTGCATACCAAACCTTTTCAGCATATCACATATATACTTTCTTTGTATCAACCACATACCTTCATCGCTATACACAATTTCAATCCCAAGAAAGTATCTGAGCAAACCAAGATCTGACATTTTAAATTCTTTTCCCAAATTACCTTTTATCTCATCAATTGCTTTTGCATCATTCCCTGTAATCAACAAGTCATCCACATAAATGCATACATAGACACACATGCCATCTACATGTTTTACATAAAGTGAAGGATCAGCATGACTCGCTGTGTATCCTTGCAGCATAAGATACTTTACCAACCTTGCATTCCATGCTCTTGGTGCCTGCTTAAGACCATACAATGCCTTCTTTAACCTGCATACATGATTAGGACATTTTGCATCCACATAACCATCTGGTTGTGACATATACACTTCTTCATTTAACTCACCATTAAGAAAGGCATTCTTTATATCGAGTTGATATATATTCCACCTCTTACTTGCAGCTAAAGCCAACAAAGTTCTCACCGTTGCCATATTTGCTACTGGACTAAATGTTTCCTCATAGTCCACACCTTGAGTTTGATTATATCCTTTTGCTACAAGTCTAGCCTTATATCTAGACACACTACCATCACTATTTCTTTTAATCTTAAAAACCCACTTACAACCAATTACCTTTTGCTTTGGTGTACTTGGAACTAAATTCCAAGTCTCGTTATCATGTAGTGCTTCCATTTCTTCTCTCATTGCTTTCTCCCACTTTTCATCTCCTTTGGCCTCATCATAACATGTGGGTTCATTTTCCTGCTCAACTTTTGTCATAAAAGCATAATGAGTATTCATGAAAGATTCATAAGTATACCTTTGAGGTTGCTTACTTACTCTTGAAGTTCTTCTTACCTCCAATGTAGATGCTCTTCCTTTCTTATTAGGAACCTTTGATGATTCTCCATACTCACATACATCACTAATTTCCTCTCCTTCATCATTAACTTCAACAAGTTTGAGTTTACCTTTACTTTTAACACTTGGAGGTGACTCTTGCCTTAATCTTCCATTGAAAGGTGATCCTCTTTCTTCATCTAAACCACTCCTTTCATCATTTAAACTTCCTGATGGCTGAACTATGCATTCATCTCCTTCAACCACACCTTCTTCATTTTCATCCATGACCTGCAAACAATTCTTATCTGCATACCATGAAAGTGATTCATCAAAGTTTACATCTCTTGACACAACAACCTTATTGGTATGAGGATTATAGCATCTATATCCTCTTTGAGTATCTGCATAACCAATGAATATACATTTTTCTGATTTTGCATCAAGTTTAGATCTCACCTCACTAGGTACATGTACATAACATACACAGCCAAATACTTTCAAATGACTTACACTTGGTTTCCTTCCATGCCATACCTCATATGGTGTCAAATGATGAACTCCAGCAGTCGGAACTCTATTCATAATGTAAACACTTGTGCTAACAGCTTCAGCCCAAAAATAATTAGGCAAACACATATCATTAAGCATGCTTCTAGATGCTTCTGCTATGATTCTGTTTCTTCTTTCTGCGACTCCATTTTTTTGTGGAGTATACCTGCATGTAACTTCTCTTTTGATACCTTCATCATACAAAAAATCAGTAAAAGCTTGAGAGAAATACTCTCCTCCTCCATCGGATCTTAGCTTCTTAATATACCTTCCTGTTTGCTTTTCGACTTATGATTTGAACTTCTTGAAACAATCAAAGACCTCACTCTTATGTTTAATAAAATACACAAATGTCATTCTACTATGATCGTCAATGAATGATACATAGTACTTATTACCAACCAAGGATGCCTCTTTAGTAGGTCCCCACACATCTGTGTGTATGAGATCTAGCAAACCATCACTTACATAGCTTGAATGCTTGAAAGGTTGTCTACTCTGCTTACCCATTTGACATGCTTCACAAAGATGCACCATATGTTGCTTAGTAAGATCAGGTAATCCTTCAACAATCCTCTTCTTTGATAGCTCCTTTAACCTGTGTACATTCATGTGTCCAATCCTTTTGTGCCATAGATCAAGCTCTGCTATTCGATGCATACCATAAGAGAAATAGTTTGTATGATTTGGGTTTACCTTGAATGTAAACAATCTACCTTGTTTTTGACCTCTAGCAATTAACCTCCTTTGCTTTGGATCCTCAATGAAGCAACCTGCATGATTAAATCTCACTTGTAGACCTTTTTCTACCATTTGACCAACCGACATCAAATTCTTAGTGATCGTTGGCACATAAAGTACATCCTTCAAGCAATTTTTCTTATTATCTTCACTCCTTTGTCTTTGGTTGTAGTTGTAGTAGCCTCTCGTACCTCTAGCGCTTGATCTTCCTCTTCCTCTTGTGTTGAAGAAGCCACTTGAAGTCCTTTGATCATCACTCCTTCTTCCTCCACCTCTATTTGAATCTCTTCCACCTCTGTTTCCACCTCTGTTTCCACCTCTTGATGATCCTACATAAAGAGCTTGTCCTTGAGATCCTTTTTGATTTGAAGTAGAACCATTTAGATTCATCTCCTCCGTGACCATGAGGGCAATAAGTTGATCAAAATCTGGTAATTCTCCTCTGACATAAACTGAAGTAATGAAGGGCTTCCATCTCTCATCATCTTTGAGTCCGTTGAGAGTATGTGCAACCAAGTCGTCGTCCTCCACATGAGCTTGAATTGATCCTAGTTGATCTGCAATCTCTTTAACTTTCAATATGTAATCATTGACCGATGTCCTTGTATCTTTCTTTATGTTATTCAACTCATTTTTGAGTTGAATCTTCCTTGCTCTTGTACCTGTAGCATACAACCTTTCCAATGCAAGCCAAACATCTCTACTTGTGTCTAGATCTTGTATGTGTCCTACCATTGAATCTTGAATATTTTGTGATAAAATGAATATAACCCTTTTGTCTCTCTCATTCCAAAGTCTAAACTCCCTCAATTGTTGCTGATTTGGGTCCTCTGGTAATGTGGGTTTGATATCTGTGCCGTCAATCAAACCATACAAGCCTCTACCTTGCAAGTATGCTGTGATTCTAAACTTCCATGCTTGATAATTGGTCTTATCAAGCTTCTCTATTTGTGCATGTTGGTCTCCCATAATACAAATGCTAAGCTTCCTCCTTTAAGCCTCCTTTCCAATGTGTGTGATGAGAAGAAATATAATATTTACCTTGTAAATGAGGTATGTGCACCTTTCTTTGCTTGGATGTTGCTTCAGATGCCTCCTTGCAATCTTCTTCTACCTTTGTGTAGTGTTGATGATGAACTGCTTCTTTGATAGCTTCAAATTCTTCGTCAAGGTATGATAACCTTCTCCAAGCCTCCAAGTACTTGCTCTGATACCAATGTTGGAGTTTATTGATCTCCAAAGTACAGCTAGAAGTAGGTGAAACCCAACAGGACCTAGTTGACTTTTTCACAAACTTGTATGCACAGACCAATTTTTTTTTGCAGGGCAAATTTCTCTTTACTCACTTGGAATTTTCCAAAACTGTTTCACACACATAAACTAGACTCTAAGAGCTTTCCAACAAGATATAGAACACCTCAAATGGATAAATACACAATGAGCTATGACCTTTGCAATATGCAGCTTTAATGGAGACCTTGAAACAGAGATGAACCTGAGGACACACATCACTTGCAGAGACTACTGCTCTTAACTCACAACTCCAATGACTTTGAAACTTTCCAGAATACAAGTAGACTTAAAGAGCTTTCTAACAAGCCAAAGAACACATGATTTGGATACATACACAAGGAGCTATGACCTCTGCAAGTTTGAGGTTTAATGGAGACCTTCAGCAGGGATAAAAAACAGAGAACACACACTACTTGCAGAGAGTATTGCTCTCAGCTCACACATCCAATGATTATGAAAATTTCCAGGAAGAAAGTAGACAGTAAGATATTTCCAATGAGCTATCAAACATGTAATTTGGATATATAATGAGGGAGATACAAGCTCTGCAATCTCTGCATACAAAACTACAGCAGTGTAGAGATACACATATGACTCTCTTGGACATCCCACAAGATCACGACTTTTCTCCTCTTTTTATAGCATGGGAAACTAATCTAAAACCTTCCTAATACATCTAAATTCGTGGTAGACACTTGGATGGAGGTATTACATGACTCAAGTGCTCAAATAAGCAAAGTATTGATGGACTTTGAGAACTAGCCACATCGACCTTCCACTAGGACACCACTGAAGCTCCCTTGTGACTCACTAATTTGACTCACCATGTTCTAGAAATCACGTGGTATTTTTGCTACATTTTATGAATAATATGAGCCTTCTTGAAGTATTAAAAGACTTCCCAAAGGTATTTACATAATTTGAAACTTGTACCCTACATAAAACAAATGTTCGCAACAAGCTCTGAGTAAGAGCATTTTTGGTGTGCAGAGGTCAAAGAAAGATACCTGTGGAGGTCATTCGCGCTTCATCGTTGCTTAGGGGTTGAGATACTTCCCCCATCAGTGGTATCAGAGCATTTGGGCATCTTGGAGGTATCACATACAAGCAAGAAGACCTCTTGGAGTTGGTGGTTGAAGAGTTGCATCAACAAAAGCTTCTTGGAGGTAGCTCACATCAAGGGGGAGCTATTCTACTCAAATTTGCAAGAGCACAAGGTGTCCATCTAAGGAAAGCTTTGGATTGAGGTAACCTCAGAGCCTCATTTTCATTTTACACACATTGGAGCATTAGCCAAGGGCTAGGTCAAGTATCAAAGACTAGATATGGGAGACTTCAACACTCAAATTGAAAAGCTAGACAAAGGTAACTATCAACCATGGAGATTTAGGGTCTCCAACTATCTTATGGGCAAGGGCCTTTGGGGGTTGATTAGTGGAAGTGAACCAAGACCTAGGTTGGATGAGAATCCAACCAATGACCAGAGAAGGGCCTTTAGGGAATGGAATGAAAGAGACAAGAGGGTTATCTTTATTCTTTCTCAACACATTAGCAATAGCATGATCGGCCATATCCAAGACCTGGATTCAAGCATGAAGGTATGGGAGACACTTGAAAGGATTTATTCAACAAGCACCAAAGCAAGGAAGATCCAACTCAAGAATGAGCTCAACAACCTTAGGAAGAGCTCAGGGAGTAGCATAAATGACTACATACTTAAGGTCAAGGAGTTATCAGATGCATTGGGATCCATTGGAAGCCACGTAGACGATGACGATCTTGTGGCTTATACTCTCAATGGTTTGAGAGATGATGAGAAGTGGAAACCCTCTACCACTTCAGTTTATGTAAGGGATAATCTTCCCCATTTTGAGCAATTGGTTGCTCTCATGGTCACCGCTGAAATGAACATAGGTGGAAGTTCAACTAAAAGCAAAGATGCACAAGTTTTCTATGCAGGTAATCAAAGGGGCAAAGGAAGACAAGGACAAGGAAGGGGCAAAGGAAGGTTTGGAGGAAGGCAAGGCCACTCAAGAAATCAAGGACATGACCAAGGCACCTCATCACAAAGAGGGAGAGGAAGATCAAGAGGAAGAGGAGGACGACATCAACAAAACAGGAATCAAGATGGCGAAGGATGTTACATATGTGGCAAGTTTGGCCACTATGCTAGATATTGCTACCAAGGAGGAAACCAAAGGAACTATAATCAAGGTTCTTCATACAAAGGCCAAGGTAATTATGCTTCTACAAGTTCAGAAAATGACAATCTCTTGATGATGCACATGAATGGGAATTCAAGCAAAGTAGATAACACTTGGTATATTGATAGTGGATGTAGCAACCATATGAGTTGCAATGCTTCTTGGTTTACTAATCTACATGTTCCCAAAGGTAAAGGACATGTAGAAACAGGTGATGATACAGCCCATGAGATCTCCCATGTTGGAGATGTAGCTTTGGATGACAAGGAGGAAGGAAGATGTCTCAAGGATGTCTTGCATGTACCTACCATCACAAAGAACTTGGTGTCCGTTGGGCAAATGGTTGAAAGAGGCTATCAAGTAAGGTTCAACAAAGGTGGATGCTTTGTGGAGAACCCTAAGCAAGGTTACAAGGTCATAGCAAGAGGAAAGAAGCAAGGGAGACTCTTCACTTTGGAGGTAAATTCTCATTCTATTCAACATGTCTACTTCACATATGGAAACAAGAGGATTTCGGAGTTGGACTTGTGGCACAAGAGGATAGGTCACATCAACATACAAAGAATGAAGGAAATGCAATTCAAGAGGCTGGTTGAAGGTCTTCCCAACTTCCAAGGACAAGGTATGAAGCATTTATGTGAATCTTGTCAACTAGGGAAGCAAGCGAGACTTCCATTCAAGAAGAGTGGCTACATAAGCCAACATCCATTGGAGTTGATACATACAGATGTGTGGGGGCCAACGAAAGAGCAATCCATTGGAGGTAACAAGTACTTTGTCACTTTTATAGATGATTGCACAAGGATGGTTTGGGTTTATTTCATAAAAAACAAATCAGATGTGTTTACATGTTTCAAAGCATTCAAGGCAATGGTAGAGAAGGAAACAGGTACATATATCAAGAAGCTAAGGTCCGATGGAGGGGGAGAATATTTCTCCAATGAGTTTTCTGATTTTTTAATGGATCAAGGCATCAAGAGGCAAGTAACATGCAGGTACACACCCCAACAAAATGGAGTAGCAGAGAGAAAGAATAGATACATTGCCGAGATCGCTAGAGCAATGCTTAATGAGATGAATGTACCTAACATGTTTTGGAGTGATGCAGCAAATACCGCCGTGTATCTAATGAATAGGGCTCCTACCTCAGGGATCCATGGCTTGACACCATATCAAGCCTATTATGGTAAGAAACCTGATCTTTCCCACTTGAAGATATTTGGATGTACTTGTTATGTACATGTGCCAAGTGAATTGAGGCACAAGCTACAACCAAAGGCAGAAAAGTGTGTGTTTCTAGGATATTCAAATGATCATAAAGGTTACAGGTGCTTCAACCCAAACACAAAGGACTTGAGGATATCAAGGGATGTAGCATTTGATGAGCTACTCCCTTGGTATAAGAAGTATGATTGTATGCAGGACTATGAAGAAGAAAAGCATGGACATGATGAAGAACAAATCGACCTAGAGCTAAGCGGCCCAAGGTGTTCCATCAATGAAGATAGTTCAAGCATGAACTCACCATGGAGGGGGAGATCTTCATCAAGCTATGAAGCACAATCAATCAAAAAAGGCAAAGCAACATTGGTGGAGTTGGATGAAGAAGGTAATGAAGTTGAAGATGATGAAGGACACATGATGGAGAAAGAAGCCACGTCAAAGAAAGAGATCAAGTTCCCAAGGCAAAGGAGGTTTATTCCTCCAAAAGGTGAAGAAAGGAAGTCTTCTAGAGTTAAGTATCCAACTCAAAGGTTTACTTATGATTCATACATGGCAACACATTATGCATATATGAACAAAGTAGTAGAAGATCATGAGCCCGATTGCTATGAAGATGCAAGCAGGTACACCGAATGGAAAGAGGCAATGCAAGAAGAGATCGACGCACTTGAGGAAAATCAAACATGGACTCTAGTGCCCAAGAAGGAGAACATGAAGGTAATGGGTAATAAGTGGGTGTATAAAGTAAAGAGGAATTCAGATGGATCTATTTCTAGGTTCAAAGCAAGATTGGTGGCCAAGGGTTTTGCACAAACCTATGGAGTGGACTTTGAAGAGACATTCAGCCCCGTGGCAAAGATGAGCACCATTAGGACACTCATTGCAATGGCTGCTAGCAAAGGATGGAAGCTCTTCCAATTGGATATCAAGAATGCCTTTCTCAATGGAGACTTGGAAGAAGAGGTATACATGGAGCAACCACTAGGTTTTGTTCATAAAGAGTTTCCACATCATGTTTGTAGGTTGAAGAAGGCACTTTATGGCCTAAAGCAAGCTCCAAGGGCTTGGAACCAAAGATTGGTGGACTATTTGATCAAATGTGGTTACAATCAATGCAAGGCGGATCCATCTCTCTTCATCAAACAAAGAGGAGAACTTGTGGTCTACATGTGTGTGTATGTAGATGATCTTATCATTACAGGTAATGATACAAAGGGCATTGAGGAGATCAAGGCAAAGCTTGGAAAGGAGTTTAGGATCTCTGATCTTGGAGATCTTAGGTATTTTCTTGGCATTGAAGTTGTATACAAAGAAGAAGGTATTATGCTCATACAAAGGAAGTATATTCTAGACCTACTTGAGAGGTTTGGGATGCTACATTGCAAGCCTATTTCAAATCCCATGGAAGTTAATGTAAAGCTAAGCTCCATTGATGGAGAGCCATTAGAGGATGTAACTTTGTATCGATATATTGTAGGCTCTTTCAATTATGCCACAATAACCAGGCCCGACATAGCATATGGAGTTGGAGTGTTATCACAATTTATGCATAGTCCAAGGACTACACACTTGCAAGCTGCAAGAAGAATGTTGCGATATCTCAAAGCCACTATAAATGAAGGATTGTTCTACTCATTTGATGATGATATGCAGGTCAAAGCTTATTCCGATGCCGATTGGGCCGGTTCGAAGGAAGATAGAAGGAGTACAAGTGGTTACCTAGTCATGCTAGGTAGCAAGATCATCTCATGGATTTCAAAGAAGCAACCCACAGTGGCATTATCTTCCACCGAGGCTGAGTATAGAGCTTTGGCTCAAGTCACATGTGAGCTAATGTGGATTAAGAAGTTATTTATGGAGCTTAATTTGCAGGTTGACACATATCCAATTTTTTGTGACAACATGAGTAGCATTCATCTAGCATCAAATCCTGTCTATCATGCTAGAACCAAGCATATTGAAGTGCACTATCACTTCATAAGGGAAAAGGTGATATCCAAGGAAATTTCAGTACATCATATTGGTACCAAGGACCAAGTTGCGGACATGTTTACAAAGGCTTTGGATGGGATGAAGATTTCAAAATTCAAGCAATGCATCAACATGAAGGAGCTTGGATGAGGATGAAGAATTGAAGCTTGAGGGGGAGTGTTAAAAGTCAAGCTTCAAGCTAAAAATTCGTGGGGAATCTTTTATGGAAATGTGGAGCAATCAAAGGAAGCCAAAATCCACGAGATTCCATCAAGAAAAGTCACTCAACCACTCTCCAAGTCATCTCAACTAATTCCTCCAAGTTAGGAGGCTGATTTGGAAAGGTAGTTCCTAGATTTTAGGGGCACTCTTCTCACTATAAAAGGAGCATGTATCCCGACTTCTTTTGGGCCATCTTCTTGGAGTTTTAGCTCATGTAAAGTGAGCACTAAGTGCTGGAGTTGTGATAAGAAAGCCCCTTGCTTAAGCAACCCCCTTGCTTGCTTGTTTGTTTTCTTTTAGTAGGCATATCTATGTGTGTGCGCAGGCAGTGTTGCAACTCTCTACCCCTGAGTTGTTAGCATTGCTTCTCCCTCATATGGTATCCATTTGATGTAATTCTTGTCTCATTGGATAGCTATAAGAGTCTATTTTATGCTTACCAATTCTCTGGAGCATTCTCTGAGTAAGCTGGGAGCAACATTCATTTTAGTGAAGTTGTGTGATTGATATCTCTCTCTTTGTGTAGGCTCTGTTGGAAATATTTTGCTCTCTGTTGTAAGGGCTGGTTCTCCTTCTCTATGTATCCATTTGCTATGATTTTGGTGTCATTGGGTAGCTATTAGAGTGCTCTAAAGTTGACCCAAGTTTGAGATTCATTCTCTATATAATCTGTGAGAAAAGTTTGCTGGAGTGAAGTGAGGTCTCTGCTTGACTAGCAGTTGTGAGCATTCAACTAGCTCATGTTGTAGACATTGTTTCTCTTTGTGTAAGCATCCATTTCAAGTGAAATTTGATTTGTTGGAAAGCCCTTGGTGTCTACTACAGGTCTACAAAAGCTCACTGGAGTTCTCTGCATAAGCTTTGAGTAAGAGCATTTTTGGTGTGCAGAGGTCAAAGAAAGATACCTGTGGAGGTCATTCGCGCTTCATCGTTGCTTAGGGGTTGAGATACTTCCCCCATCAATACACATACACATACACATACACATATACATACACATACACATACACATAACACATACACATACACATACACATACACATACACATACACATACACATACACATACACATACACATACACATACACATACACATACACATACACATACACATACACATACACATACACATACACATACACATACACATACACATACACATACACATACACATACACATACACATACACATACACATACACATACACATACACATACACATACACATACACATACACATACACATACACATACACATACACATACACATACACATACACATACACATACACATACACATACACATACACATACACATACACATACCATACACATACACATACACATACACATACACATACACATACACATACATACACATACACATACACATACACATACACATACACATACACATACACATACACATACACATACACATACACATACACATACACATACACATACACATACACATACACATACACATACACATACACATACACATACACATACACATACACATACACATACACATACACATACACATACACATACACATACACATACACATACACATACACATACACATACACATACAC
Organism: Ceratopteris richardii; assembly: GCA_020310875.1. Taxonomy (NCBI): domain Eukaryota; kingdom Viridiplantae; phylum Streptophyta; class Polypodiopsida; order Polypodiales; family Pteridaceae; genus Ceratopteris; species Ceratopteris richardii. Next base: position 131,602,411 of record CM035442.1, read on the forward strand.
ATACACATACACATACACATACACATACACATACACATACACATACACATACACATACACATACACATACACATACACATACACATACACATACACATCAAATACACATACACATACACATACACATACACATCACATACACATACACAATACACATATAACATACACATACATCCATACCACATACACATACCACATACACATACCAACATACAACATACACATACACATACCACAGAACACATACACATACACATACACTACCACATACACATACACATATACCACATACACATACACATACACATACACATACAACATACACCATACACATAACATACACATACACATACACATACACATACCACATACACATACACATACAAATACACATAACCACATGACACATATGATGGGGGAAGTGTCTCAACCCCTAAGCAACGACGAAGCGCGAATGACCTCCACAGGTATACTTCTTTGAACTCTGCACACCAAAAATGCTCATACTCAGAGCTTATGCAGAGAACTCGAGTGAGCTTTTGTAGAACTATAGTAGACACCAAGAGCTTTCCAATAAAACAAATTTCACTTCAAATGGATGCTTACACAAAGAGAGACAATGTCTACAACATGAGCTAGTTGAATGCTCACAACTGCTAGTCAAGCAGAGACCTCACTTTAGTCCAACAAGCTTTTCTCAGAGATTATATAGAGAATGAATCTCAAACTTTGGTCAACTTTAGACCACTCTAATAGATACCCAATGAAACCAAAATCATAGAAAATGGATGAATAGAGAAGGAGATCAGCCGTTACAACAGAGAGCAAAATATTTCCAATAGAGCCTACACACCTAGAGAGATATCAATCACACAACTTCACTAAAATGAATGTTGCTCCCAGATTACTGAGAGAATGCTCCAGAGATTTTGTGGGGATAGAATAGACTCTAATATATATCCAATGAGACAAGAATTACATCAAATGGATACAATATGAGGGAGAACCAATGCTAACAACTCAGGGGTAGAGAGTTGCAACACTGCCTGCACACACACATAGATATGCCTACTAAAAGAAAATAAACAAGCAAGCAAGGGGCTAGCTTAAGCAAGGGGCTTGGTTATCACAACTCCAGAACTCAGTGCTCACTTTACATGAGCTGAAACTCCAAGAAGATGGTCCAAAAGAAGTCCGGATACATGCTTCTTTTATAGTGAGAAGTGTGCCCCTAAAATCTAGGAACTACCTTTCCAAATCAGCCTCCTAACTTGGAGGATTTAGTTGAGATGAATTGGGGAGTGGTTGAGTGACTTTTCTTGATGGAATCTCGTGGCTTTTGACTTTCTTTGACTGCTTCACATGTGCATAAAATATTCCCCACGAATTTGTAGCTTGAAGCTTGTCTTTTAACACTCCCCCTCAAGCTTCAATTCTTCATCCTCATCCAAGCTCCTTCATGTTGATGCATTGCTTGAATTTTGAAATCTTCATTCCATCCAAAGCCTTTGTAAACATGTCAGCAACTTGGTCCTTGGTACCAATATGATGTACTAAAACTTCCTTGGATATCACCTTTTCCCTTATGAAGTGATAGTGCACTTCAATATGCTTGGTTCTAGCATGATAGACAGGATTCGATGCTAGATGAATGCTACTCATGTTGTCACAAAAAATTGGATATGTGTCAACCTGCAAATTAAGCTCCATAAATAACTTCTTAATCCAAATTAGCTCACATGTGACTTGAGCCAAAGCTCTATACTCAGCCTCCGTGGAAGATAATGCCACCGTGGGTTACTTCTATGAAATCCATGAGATGATCTTGCTACCTAGCATGACTAGGTAACCACTTGTACTTCTTCTATAAAACCTAGTGGTTGCTCCATGTATACCTCTTCTTCCAAGTCTCCATTGAGAAAAGCATTCTTGATATCCAATTGGAAAAGCTTCCATCCTTTGCTAGCAGCCATTGCAATGAGTGTCCTAATGGTGCTCATCTTTGCCACGGGGCTGAATGTCTCTTCAAAGTCCACTCCATAGGTTTGTGCAAAACCCTTGGCCACCAATCTTGCTTTGAACCTAGAAATAGATCCATCTGAATTCCTCTTTACTTTATACACCCACTTATTACCTATTACCTTCATGTTCTCATTCTTGGGCACTAGAGTCCATGTTTGATTTTCCTCAAGTGCGTCGATCTCTTCTTGCATTGCCTCTTTCCATTCGGTGTACCTGCTTGCATCTTCATAGCAATCGGGCTCATGATCTTCTACTACTTTGTTCATATATGCATAATGTGTTGCCATGTATGAATCATAAGTAAACCTTTGAGTTGGATACTTAACTCTAGAAGACTTCCTTTCTTCACCTTTTGGAGGAATAAACCTCCTTTGCCTTGGGAACTTGATCTCTTTCTTTGACGTGGCTTCTTTCTCCATCATGTGTCCTTCATCATCTTCAACTTCATTACCTTCTTCATCCAACTCCACCAATGTTGCTTTGCCTTTGTTGATTGATTGTGCTTCATAGCTTGATGAAGATCTCCCCCTCCATGGTGAGTTCATGCTTGAACTATCTTCATTGATGGAACACCTTGGGCCGCTTAGCTCTAGGTCGATTTGTTCTTCATCATGTCCATGCTTTTCTTCTTCATAGTCCTGCATACAATCATACTTCTTATACCAAGGGAGTAGCTCATCAAATGCTACATCCCTTGAAATCCTCAAGTCCTTTGTGTTTGGGTTGAAGCACCTGTAACCTTTATGATCATTTGAATATCCTAGAAACACACACTTTTCTGCCTTTGGTTGTAGCTTGTGCCTCAATTCACTTGGCACATGTACATAACAAGTACATCCAAATATCTTCAAGTGGGAAAGATTAGGTTTCTTACCATAATAGGCTTGATATGGTGTCAAGCCATGGATCCCTGAGGTAGGAGCCCTATTCATTAGATACACGGTGGTATTTGCTGCATCACTCCAAAACATGTTAGGTACATTCATCTCATTAAGCATTGCTCTAGCGATCTCGGAAATGTATCTATTCTTTCTCTTTGCTACTCCATTTGTTGGGGTGTGTACCTGCATGGTACTTGCCTCTTGATGCCTTGATCCATTAAAAAATCAGAAAACTCATTGGAGAAATATTCTCCCCCTCTATCGGACCTTAGCTTCTTGATATATGTACCTATTTCCTTCTCTACCATTGCCTTGAATGCTTTGAAACATGTAAACACATCTGATTTGTTTTTGATGAAATAAACCCAAAACATCCTTGTGCAATCATCTATAAAAGTGACAAAGTACTTGTTACCTCCAATGGATTGCTCTTTGGTTGGCCCCCACACATCTGTATGTATCAACATGGATGTTGGCTTATGTAGCCACTCTTCTTGAATGGAAGTCTCGCTTGCTTCCCTTGTTGAAAAGATTCACATAAATGCTTCATACCTTGTCCTTGGAAGTTGGGAAGACCTTCAACCAGCCTCTTGAATTGCATTTCCTTCATTCTTTGTATGTTGATGTGACCTATCCTCTTGTGCCACAAGTCCAACTCCGAAATCCTCTTGTTTCCATATGTGAAGTAGACATGTTGAGTGGAATGAGAATTTACCTCCAAAGTGAAGAGTCTCCCTTGATTCTTTCCTCTTGCTATGACTTTGTAACCTTGCTTAGGGTTCTCCACAAAGCATCCACCTTTGTTGAACCTTACTTGATGGCCTCTTTCAACCATTTGCCCAACGAACACCAAGTTCTTTGTGATAGTAGGTACATGCAAGACATCCTTGAGACATCTTCCTTCCTCCTTGTCATCCAAAGCTACATCTCCAACATGGGAGATCTCATGGGCTGTATCATCACCTGTTTCTACATGTCCTTTACCTTTGGGAGCATGTAGATTAGTAAACCAAGAAGCATTGCAACTCATATGGTTTCTACATCCACTATCAATATACCAAGTGTTATCTACTTTGCTTGGATTCCCATTCATGTGCATCATCAAGAGATTTTCATTTTCTGAACTTGTAGAAGCATAATTACCTTGGCCTTTGTATGAAGAACCTTGATTATATCTCCTTTGGTTTCCTCCTTGGTAGCAATCTCTAGCATAGTGGCCGAACTTGCCACATATGTAACATCCTTCGCCATCTTGATTCCTGTTTTGTTGATGTCCTCCTCCTCTTCCTCTTGTTCTTCCTCTCCCTCTTTGTGATGAGGTGCCTTGGTCATGTCCTTGATTGCTTGAGTGGCCTTGCCTTCTTCAAAACCTTCCTTTGCCCCTTCCTTGTCCTCGTCTTCCTTTGCCCCTTTGATTACCTGCATAGAAAACTTGTGCATCCTTGCTTTTAGTTGAACTCCCACCTATGTTCATTTCTTCGGTGAACATGAGAGCAACCAATTGCTCAAAATCGGGAAGATTATCCCTTACATAAACTGAAGTGGTAAAGGGTTTCCACTTCTCATCATGTCTCCAACCGTTGAGAGTATAAGCCACAAGATCGTCATCGTCTACGTGGCTTCCAATGGATCCCAATGCATCTGATAACTCCTTGACCTTAAGTATGTAGTCATTTATGCTACTCCTTGAGCTCTTCCTAAGGTTGTTGAGCTCATTCTTGAGTTGGATCTTCCTTGCTTTGGTGCTTGTTGAATAAAGCCTTTCAAGTGTCTCCCATACCTTCATGCTTGAATCCAAGTCTTGGATATGACCGATCATGCTATTGCTAATGTGTTGGGAAAGAATAAAGATAATCCTCTTGTCTCTTTCATTCCATTCCCTAAATGCCCTTCTCTGGTCATTGGTTGGATTCTCATCCAACCTAGGTCTTGGTTCACTTCCACTAATCAACCCCCAAAGGCCCTTGCCCATAAGATAGTTGGAGACCCTAAATCTCCATGGTTGATAGTTCCCTTTGTCTAGCTTTTCAATTTGAGTGTTGAAGTCTCCCATATCTAGTCTTTGATACTTGAACTAGCCCTTGGCTAATGCTCCAATGTGTGTAAAATGAAAATGAGGCTCTGAGGTTACCTCAATCCAAAGCTTTCCTTAGATGGACCCTTGTGCTCTTGAAACTTTGAGTAGAATAGCTCCCCCTTGATGTGAGCTACCTCCAAGAAGGTTTTGTTGATGCAAATCTTCAACCACCAACTCCAAGAGGTCTTCTTGCTTGTATGTGATACCTCCAAGATGCCCAAATGCTCTGATACCACTGATGGGGGAAGTGTCTCAACCCCTAAGCAACGACGAAGCGCGAATGACCTCCACAGGTATACTTCTTTGACCTCTGCACACCAAAAATGCTCATACTCAGAGCTTATGCAGAGAACTCCAGTGCCCTTTTGTAAACCTATAGTAGACACCAAGAGCTTTCCAACAAAAAAAATTTCACTTTAAATGGATGCTTACACAAAGACAAACAATGTCTACAACATGAGCTAGTTGAATGCTCACAACTGCTAGTCAAGCAGAGACCTCACTTCACTCCAGCAAATTTTTCTCACAGATTATATAGAGAATGAATCTCAAACTTTGGTCAACTTTAGAACACTCTAATAGCTACCCAATGGCACCACAATCATAGAAAATGGATGAATAGAGAAGGAGAACCAGCCCTTACAACAGAGAGCAAAATATTTCCAACAAAGCCTACACACCAAGAGAGATATCAATCACACAACTTCACTAAAATGAATGTTGCTCCCAAATTACTCAGAGAATGCTCCATAGATTTTGTGGGCATAAAGTATACTCTAATATCTATCCAATGAGACACGAATAATATCGAATGGATACAATATGAGGGAGAACCAATTCTAACAACTTAGGGGTAGAGAGTTGCAACACTGCCTGCACACACACATAGATACGCCTACTAAAAGAAAACAAACAAGCAAGCAAGGGGCTAGCTTAAGCAAGGGGCTTGCTTATCACAACTCCAGCACTTAGTGGTCACTTTACATGAGCTAAAATGCCAAGAAGATGGCCCGAAAGAAGTCGAGATACATGCTTCTTTTATAGTGAGAAGTGTGCCCCTAAAATCTAGGAACTACCTTTCCAAATCAGCCTCCTAACTTGGAGGATTTAGTTGAGATGAATTGGGGAGTGGTTGAGTGACTTTTCTTGATGGAATCTCGTGGCTTTTGGCTTCCTTTGATTGCTCCACATGTCCATAAAAGATTCCCCACGAATTTGTAGCATGAAGCTTGACTTTTAACAGCTTATACCGACGCTTATACTGAGGCAATGTTTTAACAGAGCCCGAGAGCAAAAATTCGACATTTGCTTGCATTTTGAACCAAAGTTTCGCGTTTGCGCGCGTGAACTACATTCTGCACCTATTGTGTACACACATCTCTCTCTTTCTCACTCTTTCTCTCTCGTTCTCTCTCTCTCTCTCTCTCTTTCTCTACATCTCTGTATCTCTAGATCTGAAAATTTTTGTAAGAATTGCACATACTTTAGCACCCTTTCTCTTTCTTTGTGTTTTCCCTTTTCTAATTTCTCTTCTCTTTCGTTTTGCAGGAGCTTTTTGGCATCAAATCTTTGGAATTCGACGAAGGGCAACATTAAGTGGACCTTGAGGACAACACTCCAAACAATTACATCGATGTAAGTGATTGTTTTGTTTTCGATTGATATAGAGTGAGATAGAGAGAGAGAGATGAAAGAAAGAGAGAGATCTAGAGAAACATAGAGAGAGAGAGAGAGAGAGAGAGAGAGAGAGAGAGAGAGAGAGAGAGAGAGAGAGAGAGAGAGAGAGAGAGAGAGAGAGAGAGAGAGAGAGAGAGAGAGAGAGAGAGAGAGAGAGAGAGAGAGAGAGAGAGAGAGAGAGAGAGAGAGAGAGAGAGAGAGAGAGAGAGAGAGAGAGAGAGAGAGAGAGAGAGAGAGAGAGAGAGAGAGAGAGAGAGAGATGAAAGAGAAAGATAGAGAGAGAGTGAAAGAGAGAGATGAAAGAGAGAGAGATGAAATAGAAAGAGAATGAGATAGAGAGACAGATGCATACATACATACACACACATATGCATACACATACTCACATATATATTACATGCACACATGCATATTACATACACACTCACATACATATTACATACACACATGCATATACATACACATACATATTACATACTCACATGCATACACATATATACATACATACATGCATATTACATACAAACATGCAAATTACATACACACATGCATATTAGATACACACATGCATATACATACACACACATATTCATTCTCATACTCACATACATACATACATGTATACACACATATACATACACACATGTACACACACACATGTATACTTACACACATGCATATGCATACATACATACACACATATTTGAATGTACACACACATACATACATAAACACATGCATATTACATACACACTCACATATGTATACACACATATGTGCATACACACATGCATATGCATGCATACATACATACACACACATATGCATGTACACACACACATACATACATACACACATGCATATTACATGCACACACACATATATATACACACTCACATATGTATACACACTCACATATGTATACACACTCACATATGTATACACACTCACATATGTATACACACACATGAATACATGCACATACACATACACACACATCACATATACATACACACATACACATGTTTTAGGGTTAGGGTTTTAGGATTAGGGTTTATGAATTTCTCTTTTCTTTTGTTTTGCAAGAGATTTTTGGCATCAATTCTTTGGAATTCAACGAAGGAAAACATTAAGTGGACTTTGACGACAACGCTCCAAACACTTACATGGATGTAAGTGATGTTAAAAGTCAAGCTTCAAGCTAAAAATTCGTGGGGAATCTTTTATGGAAATGTGGAGCAATCAAAGGAAGCCAAAAGCCACGAGATTCCATCAAGAAAAGTCACTCAACCACTCCCCAAGTCATCTCAACTAATTCCTCCAAGTTAGGAGGCTGATTTGGAAAGGTAGTTCCTAGATTTTAGGGGCACTCTTCTCACTATAAAAGAAGCATGTATCCCGAATTCTTTTGGGCCATCTTCTTGGAGTTTTAGCTCATGTAAAGTGAGCACTAAGTGCTGGAGTTGTGATAAGCAAGCCCCTTGCTTAAGCAACCCCCTTGCTTGCTTGTTTGTTTTCTTTTAGTAGGCATATCTATGTGTGTGCGCAGGCAGTGTTGCAACTCTCTACCCCTGAGTTGTTAGCATTGCTTCTCCCTCATATGGTATCCATTTGATGTAATTCTTGTCTCATTGGATAGCTATAAGAGTCTATTTTATGCTTACCAATTCTCTGGAGCATTCTCTGAGTAAGCTGGGAGCAACATTCATTTTAGTGAAGTTGTGTGATTGATATCTCTCTCTTTGTGTAGGCTCTGTTGGAAATATTTTGCTCTCTATTGTAAGGGCTGGTTCTCCTTCTCTATGTATCCATTTGCTATGATTTTGGTGTCATTGGGTAGCTATTAGAGTGCTCTAAAGTTGACTCAAGTTTGAGATTCATTCTCTGTATAATCTGTGAGAAAAGTTTGCTGGAGTGAAGTGAGGTCTCTGCTTGACTAGCAGTTGTGAGCATTCAACTAGCTCATGTTGTAGACATTGTTTCTCTTTGTGTAAGCATCCATTTCAAGTGAAATTTGATTTGTTGGAAAGCCCTTGGTGTCTACTACAGGTCTACAAAAGCTCACTGGAGTTCTCTGCATTATTTCTGAGTAAGAGCATTTTTGGTGTGCAGAGGTCAAAGAAGGATACCTGTGGAGGTCATTCGCGCTTCATCATTGCTTAGGGGTTGAGATACTTCCCCCATCAGTGGTATCAGAGCATTTGGGCATCTTGGAGGTATCACATACAAGCAAGAAGACCTCTTGGAGTTGGTGGTTGAAGAGTTGCATCAACAAAAGCGTCTTGGAGGTAGCTCACATCAAGGGGGATCTATTCTACTCAAATTTGCAAGAGCACAAGGTGTCCATCTAAGGAAAGCTTTGGATTGAGGTAACCTCAGAGCCTCATTTTCATTTTACACACATTGGAGCATTAGCCAAGGGCTAGGTCAAGTATCAAAGACTAGATATGGGAGACTTCAACACTCAAATTGAAAAGCTAGACAAAGGTAACTATCAACCATGGAGATTTAGGGTCTCCAACTATCTTATGGGCAAGGGCCTTTGGGGGTTGATTAGTGGAAGTGAACCAAGACCTAGGTTGGATGAGAATCCAACCAATGACCAGAGAAGGGCCTTTAGGGAATGGAATGAAAGAGACAAGAGGGTTATCTTTATTCTTTCTCAACACATTAGCAATAGCATGATCGGCCATATCCAAGACCTGGATTCAAGCATGAAGGTATGGGAGACACTTGAAAGGCTTTATTCAACAAGCACCAAAGCAAGGAAGATCCAACTCAAGAATGAGCTCAACAATCTTAGGAAGAGCTCAGGGAGTAGCATAAATGACTACATACTTAAGGTCAAGGAGTTATCAGATGCATTGGGATCCATTGGAAGCCACGTAGACGATGACGATCTTGTGGCTTATACTCTCAATGGTTTGAGAGATGATGAGAAGTGGAAACCCTTTACCACTTCAGTTTATGTAAGGGATAATCTTCCCGATTTTGAGCAATTGGTTTCTCTCATGGTCACCGAAGAAATGAACATAGGTGGAAGTTCAACTAAAAGCAAAGATGCACAAGTTTTCTATGCAGGTAATCAAAGGGGCAAAGGAAGACAAGGACAAGGAAGGGGCAAAGGAAGGTTTGGAGGAAGGCAAGGCCACTCAAGAAATCAAGGACATGACCAAGGCACCTCATCACAAAGAGGGAGAGGAAGATCAAGAGGAAGAGGAGGACGACATCAACAAAACAGGAATCAAGATGGCGAAGGATGTTACATATGTGGCAAGTTTGGCCACTATGCTAGAGATTGCTACCAAGGAGGAAACCAAAGGAACTATAATCAAGGTTCTTCATACAAAGGCCAAGGTAATTATGCTTCTACAAGTTCAGAAAATGACAATCTCTTGATGATGCACATGAATGGGAATTCAAGCAAAGTAGATAACACTTGGTATATTGATAGTGGATGTAGCAACCATATGAGTTGCAATGCTTCTTGGTTTACTAATCTACATGTTCCCAAAGGTAAAGGACATGTAGAAACAGGTGATGATACAGCCCATGAGATCTCCCATGTTGGAGATGTAGCTTTGGATGACAAGGAGGAAGGAAGATGTCTCAAGGATGTCTTGCATGTACCTACCATCACAAAGAACTTGGTGTCCGTTGGGCAAATGGTTGAAAGAGGCTATCAAGTAAGGTTCAACAAAGGTGGATGCTTTGTGGAGAACCCTAAGCAAGGTTACAAGGTCATAGCAAGAGGAAAGAAGCAAGGGAGACTCTTCACTTTGGAGGTAAATTCTCATTCTATTCAACATGTCTACTTCACATATGGAAACAAGAGGATTTCGGAGTTGGACTTGTGGCACAAGAGGATAGGTCACATCAACATACAAAGAATGAAGGAAATGCAATTCAAGAGGCTGGTTGAAGGTCTTCCCAACTTCCAAGGACAAGGTATGAAGCATTTATGTGAATCTTGTCAACTAGGGAAGCAAGCGAGACTTCCATTCAAGAAGAGTGGCTACATAAGCCAACATCCATTGGAGTTGATACATACAGATGTGTGGGGGCCAACGAAAGAGCAATCCATTGGAGGTAACAAGTACTTTGTCACTTTTATAGATGATTGCACAAGGATGGTTTGGGTTTATTTCATCAAAAACAAATCAGATGTGTTTACATGTTTCAAAGCATTCAAGGCAATGGTAGAGAAGGAAACAGGTACATATATCAAGAAGCTAAGGTCCGATGGAGGGGGAGAATATTTCTCCAATGAGTTTTCTGATTTTTTAATGGATCAAGGCATCAAGAGGCAAGTAACATGCAGGTACACACCCCAACAAAATGGAGTAGCAGAGAGAAAGAATAGATACATTGCCGAGATCGCTAGAGCAATGCTTAATGAGATGAATGTACCTAACATGTTTTGGAGTGATGCAGCAAATACCGCCGTGTATCTAATGAATAGGGCTCCTACCTCAGGGATCCATGGCTTGACACCATATCAAGCCTATTATGGTAAGAAACCTGATCTTTCCCACTTGAAGATATTTGGATGTACTTGTTATGTACATGTGCCAAGTGAATTGAGGCACAAGCTACAACCAAAGGCAGAAAAGTGTGTGTTTCTAGGATATTCAAATGATCATAAAGGTTACAGGTGCTTCAACCCAAACACAAAGGACTTGAGGATATCAAGGGATGTAGCATTTGATGAGCTACTCCCTTGGTATAAGAAGTATGATTGTATGCAGGACTATGAAGAAGAAAAGCATGGACATGATGAAGAACAAATCGACCTAGAGCTAAGCGGCCCAAGGTGTTCCATCAATGAAGATAGTTCAAGCATGAACTCACCATGGAGGGGGAGATCTTCATCAAGCTATGAAGCACAATCAATCAACAAAGGCAAAGCAACATTGGTGGAGTTGGATGAAGAAGGTAATGAAGTTGAAGATGATGAAGGACACATGATGGAGAAAGAAGCCACGTCAAAGAAAGAGATCAAGTTCCCAAGGCAAAGGAGGTTTATTCCTCCAAAAGGTGAAGAAAGGAAGTCTTCTAGAGTTAAGTATCCAACTCAAAGGTTTACTTATGATTCATACATGGCAACACATTATGCATATATGAACAAAGTAGTAGAAGATCATGAGCCCGATTGCTATGAAGATGCAAGCAGGTACACCGAATGGAAAGAGGCAATGCAAGAAGAGATCGACGCACTTGAGGAAAATCAAACATGGACTCTAGTGCCCAAGAAGGAGAACATGAAGGTAATAGGTAATAAGTGGGTGTATAAAGTAAAGAGGAATTCAGATGGATCTATTTCTAGGTTCAAAGCAAGATTGGTGGCCAAGGGTTTTGCACAAACCTATGGAGTGGACTTTGAAGAGACATTCAGCCCCGTGGCAAAGATGAGCACCATTAGGACACTCATTGCAATGGCTGCTAGCAAAGGATGGAAGCTCTTCCAATTGGATATCAAGAATGCCTTTCTCAATGGAGACTTGGAAGAAGAGGTATACATGGAGCAACCACTAGGTTTTGTTCATAAAGAGTTTCCACATCATGTTTGTAGGTTGAAGAAGGCACTTTATGGCCTAAAGCAAGATCCAAGGGCTTGGAACCAAAGATTGGTGGACTATTTGATCAAATGTGGTTACAATCAATGCAAGGCGGATCCATCTCTCTTCATCAAACAAAGAGGAGAACTTGTGGTCTACATGTGTGTGTATGTAGATGATCTTATCATTACAGGTAATGATACAAAGGGCATTGAGGAGATCAAGGCAAAGCTTGGAAAGGAGTTTAGGATCTCTGATCTTGGAGATCTTAGGTATTTTCTTGGCATTGAAGTTGTATACAAAGAAGAAGGTATTATGCTCATACAAAGGAAGTATATTCTAGACCTACTTGAGAGGTTTGGGATGCTACATTGCAAGCCTATTTCAAATCCCATGGAAGTTAATGTAAAGCTAAGCTCCATTGATGGAGAGCCATTAGAGGATGTAACTTTGTATCGATCTATTGTAGGCTCTTTCAATTATGCCACAATAACCAGGCCCGACATAGCATATGGAGTTGGAGTGTTATCACAATTTATGCATAGTCCAAGGACTACACACTTGCAAGCTGCAAGAAGAATGTTGCGATATCTCAAAGCCACTATAAATGAAGGATTGTTCTACTCATTTGATGATGATATGCAGGTCAAAGCTTATTCCGATGCCGATTGGGCCGGTTCGAAGGAAGATAGAAGGAGTACAAGTGGTTACCTAGTCATGCTAGGTAGCAAGATCATCTCATGGATTTCAAAGAAGCAACCCACAGTGGCATTATCTTCCACCGAGGCTGAGTATAGAGCTTTGGCTCAAGTCACATGTGAGCTAATGTGGATTAAGAAGTTATTTATGGAGCTTAATTTGCAGGTTGACACATATCCAATTTTTTGTGACAACATGAGTAGCATTCATCTAGCATCAAATCCTGTCTATCATGCTAGAACCAAGCATATTGAAGTGCACTATCACTTCATAAGAGAAAAGGTGATATCCAAGGAAATCTCAGTACATCATATTGGTACCAAGGACCAAGTTGCGGACATGTTTACAAAGGCTTTGGATGGGATGAAGATTTCAAAATTCAAGCAATGCATCAACATGAAGGAGCTTGGATGAGGATGAAGAATTGAAGCTTGAGGGGGAGTGTTAAAAGTCAAGCTTCAAGCTAAAAATTCGTGGGGAATCTTTTATGGAAATGTGGAGCAATCAAAGGAAGCCAAAAGCCACGAGATTCCATCAAGAAAAGTCACTCAACCACTCCCCAAGTCATCTCAACTAATTCCTCCAAGTTAGGAGGCTGATTTGGAAAGGTAGTTCCTAGATTTTAGGGGCACTCTTCTCACTATAAAAGGAGCATGTATCCCGACTTCTTTTGGGCCATCTTCTTGGAGTTTTAGCTCATGTAAAGTGAGCACTAAGTGCTGGAGTTGTGATAAGCAAGCCCCTTGCTTAAGCAAGCCCCTTGCTTAAGCAAGCCCCTTGCTTAAGCAAGCCCCTTGCTTAAGCAACCCCCTTGCTTGCTTGTTTGTTTTCTTTTAGTAGGCATATCTATGTGTGTGCGCAGGCAGTGTTGCAACTCTCTACCCCTGAGTTGTTAGCATTGCTTCTCCCTCATATGGTATCCATTTGATGTAATTCTTGTCTCATTGGATAGCTATAAGAGTCTATTTTATGCTTACCAATTCTCTGGAGCATTCTCTGAGTAAGCTGGGAGCAACATTCATTTTAGTGAAGTTGTGTGATTGATATCTCTCTCTTTGTGTAGGCTCTGTTGGAAATATTTTGCTCTCTGTTGTAAGGGCTGGTTCTCCTTCTCTATGTATTCATTTGCTATGATTTTGGTGTCATTGGGTAGCTATTAGAGTGCTCTAAAGTTGACCCAAGTTTGAGATTCATTCTCTATATAATCTGTGAGAAAAGTTTGCTGGAGTGAAGTGAGGTCTCTGCTTGACTAGCAGTTGTGAGCATTCAACTAGCTCATGTTGTAGACATTGTTTCTCTTTGTGTAAGCATCCATTTCAAGTGAAATTTGATTTGTTGGAAAGCCCTTGGTGTCTACTACAGGTCTACAAAAGCTCACTGGAGTTCTTTGCATAAGCTCTGAGTAAGAGCATTTTTGGTGTGAAGAGGTCAAAGAAAGATACCTGTGGAGGTCATTCGCGCTTCATCGTTGCTTAGGGGTTGAGATACTTCCCCCATCAATACACATACACATACACATACACATATACATACACATACACATACACATACACATACACATACACATACACATACACATACACATACACATACACATACACATACACATACACATACACATACACATACACATACACATACACATACACATACACATACACATACACATACACATACACATACACATACACATACACATACACATACACCTACACATACACATACACATACACATACACATACACATACACATACACATACACATTACACATAACTACACATACACATACACATACACATACACATACAATACACATACACATACACATACACATACACATACACATACACATACACATACACATACACATACACATACACATACACATACACATACACATACACATACACATACACATACACATACACATACACATACACATACACATACACATACACATACACATACACATACACATACACATACACATACACATACACATACACATACACATACACATACACATACACATACACATACACATACACATACACATACACATACACATACACATACACATACACATACACATACACATACACATACACATACACATACACATACACATACACATACACATACACATACACATACACATACACATACACATACACATACCATACACATACACATACACATACACATACACATACACATACACATACACATACACATACACATACACATACACATACACATACACATACACATACACATACACATACACATACACATACACATACACATACACATACACATACACACACATACACATACACTACACATACACATACACATACACATACACATACACATACAACTGAGGTCTCTGCTTGACTAGCAGTTGTGAGCATTCAACTAGCTCATGTTGTAGACATTGTTTCTCTTTGTGTAAGCATCCATTTCAAGTGAAATTTGATTTGTTGGAAAGCCCTTGGTGTCTACTACAGGTCTACAAAAGCGCACTGGAGTTCTCTGCATAAGCTCTGAGTAAGAGCATTTTTGGTGTGCAGAGGTCAAAGAAGGATACCTGTGGAGGTCATTCGCGCTTCATCGTTGCTTAGGGGTTGAGATACTTCCCCCATCAAGTGATTGTTTTGTTTTCAATGATATAGAGTGAGAGAGAGAGAGAGATGAAAGAAAGAGAGAGATACATACACACATATTTGATTGTACTCACACATACATACATGCACACATGCATGCCACATACACACTTACATATAAATACACACTCACATATGTATACACGCACATATGTGCATACACACATGCATATGCATACATACATACACACACATATGCATGTACACACACATACATACATACACACATGCATATTACATACACATGCACATATATATACACATTCACATATGTATACACACACATGCATACATGAACATACACATACACACACACCACATATACATACACACATACACACATACACACATACACACATACACACATACACACATACACACATACACACATATACATGTTTTAGGGTTAGGGTTCTCTCTCTCTCTCTCTCTCTCCCTACACACACATCTCTCTCTCTCACACATCTTGGTAAATGATGTGTGTACTCTTTCACTGTCTCTCTTTCTCTATGTCTTCTATTTTTTAATTTCTTTTTTCTTTTGTTTTGCAGGAGCTTTTTGGCATCGATTCTTTGGAATTTGACAAGAGACGACATGGATTGGGCTTTGAAGAGAGCGATAAAAAGAATTACATCGATGTAAGTGATTGTTTTGTTCTTTTTTATAGATAGATAGATAGATAGATAGATAGATAGATAGATAGATAGAGAGAGAGAGAGAGAGAGAGAGAGAGAGAGAGAGAGAGAGAGAGAGAGAGAGAGAGAGAGAGAGAGAGAGAGAGAGAGAGAGAGAGAGAGAGAGAGAGAGAGAGAGAGAGAGAGAGAGAGAGAGAGAGAGAGAGAGAGAGAGAGAGAGAGAGAGAGAGAGAGAGAGAGAGAGAGAGAGAGAGAGAGAGAGAGAGAGAGAGAGAGAGAGAGGAGAGAGAGAGAGAGAGAGAGAGAGAGAGAGAGAGAGAGAGAGAGAGAGAGAGAGAGAGAGAGAGAGAGAGAGAGAGAGAGAGAGAGAGAGAGAGAGAGAGAGAGAGAGAGAGAGAGAGAGAGAGAGAGATGAGAGAGAGAGAGAGAGAGAGAGAGAGAGAGAGAGAGAGAGAGAGAGAGAGAGAGAGAGAGAGAGAGAGAGAGAGAGAGAGAGAGAGAGAGAGAGAGAGAGAGAGAGAGAGAGAGAGAGAGAGAGAGAGAGAGAGAGAGAGAGAGAGAGAGAGAGAGAGAGAGAGAGAGAGAGAGAGAGAGAGAGAGAGAGAGAGAGAGAGAGAGAGAGAGAGAGAGAGAGAGAGAGAGAGAGGGGAGGGAGGGAGGGAGAGGGGGAGGGAGGGAGGGAGGGAGGGAGGGAGGAGGGAGGGAGGGAGGGAGGGAGGGAGGGAGGGAGGGAGGGAGGGAGGGAGGGAGAGAGAGAGAGAGAGAGAGAGAGAGAGAGAGAGAGAGAGAGAGAGAGAGAGAGAGAGAGAGAGAGAGAGAGAGAGAGAGAGAGAGAGAGAGAGAGAGAGAGACATGAAAGAGAGAGATAATAAGAGAGAGAGAGAGACATGAAAGAGAGAGATAATAAGAGAGAGAGAGAAAGAGAGAGAGAGAGGGAGGGAGAGAGAGGTGAAAGAGAGAGAGAGAGATAAAGAGAGAGATATAGATAGATAGAAAGAGAGAGACATAGAGATACATACACACACATGCATACATATTTCATACACATATGCATATGCATATGCATATGCATACACACACACATATACATGTTTTAGGGTTAGGGTTTTAGGATTATGGTTTTAGGATTAGGGTTTTTGATGTTTACACATATACACACATAATACATACACACGTGCACACATATACACATGCATACATACATACACATACACACACATCATATATACATACACACATATGCATGTTTTAGGGTTAGGGTTTTAGGATTAGGGTTTTGTGCTTTTACATATATACACACATGCATACACACATATACATATATAAACACATAATACATATACACATACACACACACATACACATACACACACACATACACATACACACACACAAAGACACACACACACATACATACATACATACACATACACATAGATATATACACACATGCATACATACATACACACATGTGACATATACATACACACATATTCATGTTTTAGGGTTAGGGTTTTAAGATTAGGGTTTTTGGCTTTTACTTATATACACACATGCATACTGTTAAAAGCTCTTTAGTTTAAACGCGAGACTAACTATCAGAAACACATTTAAGCACCTAAGTGGGTTCTTGGGAGTGGTAGGGGTCTGTTAGACAGAGGCCCTGTACTTAGTTCCCAAATACAACCACTTCAGATACAGAGAGATACTGAAACTCTATCAAGATTCCATTATACTCAGACAATCACTATTCGCGTCTTAGCTCGGCCAACATGTAACGAATACTCTAACATTACTATAGTCCTGAACTTACTGAAGATATCAGAAACAAGAGTAAAGGTTCAATCTTACCGGATAGCTACCACGACTGCTCATTGTCCGAAACACAAAGAATGCAATGACTCAGAGACCACGTACTGAAGACCCAGTATGCAACTTAAGATTCCTTACTGTAATTTAACTCTTACCGTATAACGACAGATCTCAATGCTGAAAAAACCACACTATCTCACACAGTGTGAGAACTACTATCACCGTTACACAGACTTCACTAACCAGCCGACACAACATTCCAAGACGAGTACTACCCCGATACGTATATGTAACGCAACAATAGCAATAAAGTTTCATAGACGATTCACTCAGACCACAGTTCGATGATACTGTAAGGTAAGTAAACTCACAACCGCAACAAGATCCATAAATAACAGACACAGACAACAGATACAGACAAGGAGATAACAGATTACTCAGAAAGACTCAGAATTTTTACAAACGAAGCTACAATAACGTTCAGACAATCACCCAGACGAACAGTCTGGTGATTCCATCCTCTCGTCACTGAGCATCTCTTCTCATTTATATAAAAGATTACATAACTGTCATGTAACAACTTTTCCGCGTGTGTGAGCGCAAGATTTCGTTTTACATTTGCCAATCCGGCGGCCGACTAACACTGGCACGCACGGTGGACTCGAACCCGCATGATTTTATAAAATTATTGCTCGTCTACTATTCCTTCTAAGTACATATTTCTAGATAATCTAAAAGTGCGGGCAATCTTTTTCTTTAGAGTTTCTAACATCTGCTTAAGTGTGTCCGGCTCTACTAGCTACGCATCTATTCTAACAGAACTTAGTGCTATTGCTTCGGTGAGCAAAATCTCTGCCTGTGTTTGCAGAAAGGCTTCCTGCAGGTAGAATTCATTGGACAGGGCTGCATCTCTTGAAACCTTCATTTCTGCAACTTGCTTCTGCATATTGATTATTCTTTCCTTTTGATTTTCTAGCTGGTTTTCTCTCCTTTCAATTTCTTGAACCTGAAAATTTATAGTCTGTGTGTATGACTCTCTTTCGTGTCGGAGATCTGATATTATCTTCTGTGTTTGTGCTTCCTTGGTTAAGTAATGTTTGAGTATATTGTTGACATTTGCTAAATTTTGGTTTGTTCTGTGAAGTTCTTCTTCTGTTTGTTTTGCCTCCCTCTGCTGTTCCTGGCTTTTCTGTATCACCTCGTTTAATTGCATTCTGGTTTCTTCTAATAAATTTCCTAGTGCGACTCTTGCATCCTCTTTATCTTGTAGCTCTAGCTTCAATTGCCTGACTTCTGCCTGTGCTTCGGTTAATAACTTGTCTTTTTCGGTGAGATCTGCCAGTGCTGTATCTCTCTGATTAACAATTGTCTACTGCTCTACAAGATGTGCTTGGAGATGGGTAATTTGCGACTGCAGCTGATGGTTTTCAGCTTTGACTGCGTCTATCTCTTCCTGCAGTGGCATAATATCTGCTTCTAGGACGTCCACCTTGTGTTGTAACTCGTTTCTGATGTTGTCAGTGACTTTCCTCATTTGTATTGGTAATTGGTGTGATAACTGTATTAATAGTTGGCCCATGTTTGCCAGTTCAGAGATTACGGGCATTGAAGGAAGTGGGAGATGTTGGCGGATTTGAGAGGAGAACGCGGTGAGCAGCTGTTGGGAGTTCGGTGGAGAGTAGTTAGGGGATGAGGCTGAAGAAGCTGCGGGCTCGACGAGAAGGATGGGGTTGAGCGGAGGTTCCGGTGGTGGGGTGGGAATGGTAGAGTTAGATTTTGTTACCTCATTTTGTTGTTCCGTTTCTGCGACTGTGGACTCAACTGCCTTAAGCAGCTCTTCGAAAACTTGTCTAGCAATTTGTTGTTGATCTTCTTGATGTTCCTGCTCAGTTTGTTACTAGGATGCCTCTTTGGTAGAGCTTGTTTCTGTTCCAGTCTGCTCCTCCTATACTTGTTGCTTAGATGATGATGATAGCACGGAGGATTCATGCTACATCGAAGTGGCGGTGTCATGGAATGTGTCTTCTTCTTGCTTTTCTTCCTCTTTATCTTCTCCGGCTGAATTCTGTACTTCACTCTCAGACGAGCTGATTCTGATCCTTTTACGGCGGAAGAGCTGGTTGAGTTCCTCTTCATCTTCTTCATCATCCTCTAGTAGTTGTACCGATTCTTCATGTCTTAGAACAGGCCCCCGCAGTGGTTGAGCTGCAAGGATTGCCGGAAAGAGGAATGACAGGATGTGTGGCAATCTAGATCTAGGCGTGCTTCCCTTGTTCACTTGTTTGATTGTTGCTACGCACTCTTTGTGGATACGGTGGAAGAAGTATGAGGCGAAGTTGATTGGCTCACGGGCAGCTAAGTCTATGGCCGAGTAAAATGGTCAGGATATGCCGTAAGTGCACTTCTGTAGGTTTAGGATTGCAAATAAGAATTGGAGAGCGGATCTTTCTGGTTCTGGTCGACATAGGATGGCGTATTCATTTGATGAATGTCTGGGGAACAACTCTATCATTCTGGCAACTGGTAGACTTGGGCCACTTTCGCGACCTTGCGATGGGAGTCTGAACGATTCAGCGAAGGTTTGGATGGTGATTACGGTTCTTGTAGGTAAGGATGTGATCGGCCAACTCTGCTCTGTAGCAGGTGTGTTGGCGATGGCTGAGATGATCTGGGCAAAGAAAGGGTGGGATTCTGCTGAATGCCATGGCAGTTCAGTGAAATTGCCAAGCCCACGGTTGCGCAGGAACTATCCTACATCGGCAAGGAGTCCATCCTGGAAGGCGGCATAGTTAGCCAAAGCTTCCATGGCGCAACAAAGATAGCAAACACAAACGTAAGCACACAGGGATTACACGATCATACAAAGCACGCAAACACAATAGCAATTTTTGGCGAAATGGAGAAGGTTATGTAGATGTGCTGTAGCGGAGAGTAATCAAAAGTAGTAATCATCGCGCGGTATTGAGAGGATAATTCTTAACTTGCATGCATGAATAGCTCGAAAGGGCAGGGCGGCTTTAGTCATAAATAGGGTTCAAAACGCGGATATTTACAGACTTATTTTATTAAGTACGCAAAATTTAAAAGAAAAAGAAAAGGAAAGAAAAGAGAACGCCAAAAGACGCGGCCAACTGCAAAAACGTTTCAGTGTGGATTAGATGTGTGTTGATACGATCGCAGCTTCGACCCATTTATCACCTTTTGAAGAGGCATTCCGGTCAGCGTGGTCAATCGAAAAGTTGCTGGGCCCACTTGTTCAGTAATTCGGTAAGGACCATACCAGCGTAATTTGAATTTCCTGGCAGAGCGATTAGACTTTGCATTGTAAAAGAGTACAAGTTGCCCCACCGTAAAAAATGGAGTCTTTAGATGTCGATCATGTGTTCGAGCTTATCTTAGCTTTACTTCCTGAATAGTCATGAGACTGTGCCATCGATGCTTGTCTAATTCTCTGAGTGTATCCAACCGAAATGACAGAGATTCTTCCGGTAGTAGTTTCTGATTGATTGCTACTCGTAAACTTGGCACAACTATCTCCATCGGTGCTATGGCTTCCAATCCATAAGCTAATTTGAAAGGTGTTAATCCTGTTGTTACCTTATAAGTTGTTCGGTATGCCCATAATACTGCAGGTAGCAGCTGATCCCATCTTTTCGGTGCTTCCAAAATGAGTTTTCGAAGCATATTCATCAGGGTCTTGTTTGTACTCTCAGCTAACCCATTTGCACGAGGATAATATGGTGAGCTGAATTTATGCGTGATCTGAAAAGAATGTGTGAGTACTTTCATTAGATTGTTAACAAAGTGAGTGCCCTGATCTGTAACAAGCTCTAGAGGTAAACCAAAACGTGGAAAGATATCTTTCAGTAGACACTTTGCTACTGCAACCGCTGTAGCAGATTTTAAAGCCCATGCTTCTGCCCATCTAGTTGAATAATCAGTACATGTTAAAATATAACGATTATTATTGAGGATTGCCAGAGGTGTAATTGGTCCGATAAAGTCTAGACTCCACTTCTGGAAAGGTTCTAATGGCAAGATAGGTTGTAGAGGGAAGAAATGTCGTTGTAGGGGTTGTCTAGTCCCCTGACAACTATCACATTGCTTAACAAACTGTAATACATCCTTGTACACAGTGGGCCACCAGAGTCCACTCTACAGAATTTTTCGGTGTGTTAAATCTGCAGCAAAATGGCCACCGGAAGGAATCGAGTGAGCCAAAGTAATGACTGAGTTGACTTCGTGTGGTGGAATACAACGAAGTAGAATTCCAGTATGATCCACATAGTATAATTCCCCAGCAATCAACCGAAATCGGCGGCTGAACACTGCAATTTTCCTGCGTATTGCAGTAGAAGTCTGAGAAGGGAGGCATCCATCAGTAAGGAAGGTCAAGATCTGATCATAATATGAAAATGGGATAGGTGGGTCTGCAGTGTCATCATTGGTCGGTTCAGAAGCATAAATCGCTGGTGTCGTGTCATCTACACCGACCGGAGCTTCACCGAAATCTAAGCGAGACAAAAAATCTGCTAAGGTGTGTGAACTGCCTGGTCGATGAATGATGTCGTAGTCAAATTCTTGTAAAAGCAGAACCCAACGTGCTAATCGTCCTCCTAGATGCTGTTGCCGAACTAGATAAACAAGTGCAGCATGATCTACATGGAAAGTAAATTTACGACCCAATAAATAATGTCTGAACTGCTTGACAGAATGTACTAAACCCAGACATTCTCTTTCTGTTACAGAGTAATTCCTTTCAGCAGGGGCCAATCTTCGACTTGCATAGTACACTAGTCTGAACCACTTATCGTTCTGTTGCATTATAACATTGCCAATCGCTATATCTGAAGCATCAACAAATACATGAAAGGGGTGATCCCAGTCGGGAGGTTGTAAGATGGGGACTTGTGTTAATAAACACTTTAAACAATCAAATGCTATTTGACAGTCCTGGGTCCATTCAAATTGTCGAGGAGTCTTTGTGATTAGCTTGTTCAGTGGTATTGCCAAATGAGCAAGCCACCGTAAGTGGCGTCCATGCCATCTTACTTGGCCCATGAAACGCATTACTTCCTTAGGTGTAGTGGGTACAGGTGCTTCTAATACAACTGAAATTTTGTCTAGGTCCACCTGTATACCTTGTGTAGATACAATGTGACCAAGTAGCTTTCCACATGAAACTGCAAACACGGATTTGTTTGGGTTCAAACAGAGTCTGTATTCTCTGCATTTCTCAAAGCAACACTGTAAATGGAACAAGTGTGCTACCATCTTGCCAAATAATGAAAAGTCATCGAGATAAACTTGCATAAACGAGGTAAGGTACGGGGAGAATATTTCTTGCATGCATCTCTGAAAAGTACTAGGGGCATTACGTAATCCAAACCACATAACAGTACACGCGAAAACACCCCAGTTAGTAATGAAGGCTGTCTTCGGTATATCCTGCTCAGCCATTCTAACTTGATTATATCCACTGTATCCATCTAGGAATGAATACGTTTCATGTCCTGCTACTCTATCGAGCATGGTGTCAAGAAAAGGTAACGGGAAGGGATCAGGCACCGTAGCTGCATTTAGTTTCCGGTAGTCTACACATATTCGCAATTGCTTATTCTTTTTAGGGACAATAACAATTGGTGAGATCCATTCAGCATGCTCTACTGGAACAATAAATCCAACCTTGAGTAATCTATCAAGCTCTGCCTTTACCTGTGATGCATAATTTGGATTCATCCGGTAGCTGGGTTGCTTGATCGGTTTTGCTTCTGGCTTCAGCATGACCCTGTGTTGATAGATGCACGGGTCCAGACCCTTCATATCTTTGTAATCCCATGCAAATACATCAGAGAATTCTTGGAGTAACTGAATTAAGTCTGCTTGAAATAATTCTGGTAAATTTTCCTTTATCTTGACAGAACGCGGATGGTCTTCATTTCCTAAATTATAAGTGACCAATTAATCCTCTGGAACATAAAATTGTCGGGGTTTCTCTCTATCGTCCGCTGGCTTCAAAAGTTGTTGCAGTTCGTCGTCATGTATAACAATAGTGTCCTCTTTCTTATCTTCTTCTGCTACAGGCATCACTGTACAGACTGCGGTATTCCAATTATCTACAAGAGACTGTAGATCAACAGTTCCTAATGAGATCAAGTCAATGTTATTTTTCAGAAACTCTTCTTCTTCATCATCTGACAACCCATCGAACATATGAACTGGTTCTGCAAAATACGGTCTAGCATGCAATTCACAGGGCTGTATAACATCTAATTTTACAACATATTTATGATTCTTATCCTTGAATGTGAGTTCTTGTGCAGACCAATCTTGTATCACCTTAGCTTGCTTCAGTCAAGGACGGCCAAAAAGAAGATTGTAGTCTAGGGTGGATTCCGGTATTTCTAAGATGACAAATGTCATCTTAAATGTTGTGCCCTGCAAAGTTATTGGTACATTCTGAACAAGTCCTACTGGATGGACTCTAGACTGGTCAGCCATTCTGACAAAAAACTGAACTAGTTCGATTTCGGTCCATCCTAGTTTCTTACACAGTGCGGCAGTAGCAATGTTGACACCAGATCCTCCATCAATTAATACCTGTGTGATTTTATGATTTTTATACCATACCGTAATCAGAGGGACCGAATGGTCGATTGTAGAATCAGGTTCCGGTTGCACTGTTGCTATTGCTGGAATATAGGACGGCACATGACTGAACTGTTGTTGGAATTGTTGCCGAACTCCTGGTACTAGTGCCAGCAATTGGCCTAGAGGAAGAGTTATGGATGCTTTAGATAAAATATCCCAGGCTTTTTGTGATTGAGTTGTAATTTCTGCTGCTTCGGAAGATGACGCACCGGCTCAAGATGATGTATTTGCTGAAGATGATGTGCCTGCTACGGAGTTAGAGTCTTGTTTCTGTGTTCCTTCATCGCTTAATGGTATGTGGGTTACTGGAACAGGATCTGGAAATACTGGAGGTTCCACGGTGGTCCATTGACTAGCCTTATCATAGATCCTTTGTTGTTCTCTGATGCCAGGTTCAAATATTTCTGCTTCTGGTTGCAGTTGCTTACCAGATCGGGTCTTAACTACTATAGCGTGTGTTTCTACTGGTGTGATCTGCACCATATTAGTCATAGGGTTTTGTCATTCTTTTTTCCTCTGATCGTACTCAGCTGCATCCTTGCAAAATCTTCTAATATGGCCAAATTCACCACAAAAATGACAACGCGGTGGTGGCAAATTGGGATTTTCTGATGCTGGTCCGGTCTGCCAGCGATTTGCGTTGTAGTTGTTACTTCTCTGTCCTCTAAAATTTGGATAGCCTTGTTGCTGGTTGTTTCTCATTTGCGGAGGTACGTAATGATTGGCAGGTTGTCCTGGTTCTTGTATAATAGCGTTAACAGTTGCTGGTCCCTGTACCTTGGCGTTGTATGCACACTTTTCGGTGGTGTTGCAGATAGCACAGAATAATTGATTAAGTGCACAAGTGGCACTAGTATGGCCAGAATTCTTGCATATGGTGCAGTACACCTGTCTGGTCAGATCTTCAGCGACATTTTTATTTGCTTTTAACCACTCCAGATCTTCTGTAAATCCTCCAACCTTGTTTTCCAGCTGTAAAGCCATTGCAATCACTGCATCTAGCGTCATAGCTCCTACACAGTGTATGATCATAATCTGTTTGAGTTGTGGAGTCAATCCATTGATAAACCATTGAGTGATAACGTCATCCGGCAGGTTGGCATGTGCTGGTGGCAATTGCCTCAAATGCGTTCTGAATAGAGTGGCATATTCCTGCACTGTTTGATTTATCTTCTGTCTATTATTTTGCAGTGTAGAGGAGGTACTGGGGTATCCACTTTTAACAAAAGTAGAGATTAAAGATTAACACATCCAGTACGTCGCCTACTCAAGGGGGGTTCTCTTTAAGGAAGTATACCCTTTAACATTTCTGTGAGCAGGCAGATAACAAGGATTGCACAGAGTGGTAAATACTTCAGACAATATGGACAACCAGTGACCAAGGAAGACCATACACTTCTTGATTCGAATCAGATGATTACAATGTTGGGCAGAATGATGTTCAAAAGTGCAAGCTTAGGGGGCTAACATGCCATCCCAGAATAAAGAACCTCAATGCGTAGAGTCTTCTTTTCAGCTTAAGGGGGCCCATTACACGCAGTCTAACCCAGAATAATACAAATGGTAAGATTTGCTCAAGAGAATAGAGCTTAACACCAATACTGACTCACAGAAAAGAAAGAAAAAATCCAAGGCACTCTCTTACACTATAGTGCTCATAGCCCTCCACTGAGGAGCCTACCCTCTGTATCCACACTACAGAGTAGCTCCTACAATAGGCTTGAAACCACCAAGTGGAAGAAAGGACTTTTGCACGTATACACGCGTCAATGCAACTCCAAGAAGTGTACCCAAATGAGCACAAATCCATTGTTTTATAGGCCCCAATAGGCCAAGAGGGCCTTGCTTCACGTCCACTGATCACGCGCCGGTGGATTGCCCAAAATTGAAGGGGTAGGTCAATTATTCCTTTAATTGGAATTGGATCCACAAAAATAGGTAGTCGCCTGTGGATGGTTGGTGGCAATTCCCACTTTTAATAATTACCTTTTAGCTTTTCACCTGCCATTTGAGATTCTCATTTTGTGTTGTTTTGTTACTTCGTCACTGATTTAATCCCGATTGGTCCACTACTTATCCAGTCATGATGTTCGTGTAGTGGTTTACTCATGTGAAACTTCATATTAACACAAAGCAAAAGTCATCAAAGAGGCCATCTTCTGAATCAGTTTCAACTCTAGCTGTATACAAAGGCTTCAAATGCTCTTTCTCCACCTGTGGCATATGTCTCTTAGATTTCTCTTCCGGATTCTGCTTCGCCTCCCTCTCCATCTGGAGTGTTTTAGGGGCCTTTGTGTGTGTGAATGCATGGGGGTGCATGTGTGTGTGTGTGTGTGTGTATTGGTGTGCATG
The DNA here is from genome assembly GCA_020310875.1 of Ceratopteris richardii. Classification (NCBI taxonomy): domain Eukaryota; kingdom Viridiplantae; phylum Streptophyta; class Polypodiopsida; order Polypodiales; family Pteridaceae; genus Ceratopteris; species Ceratopteris richardii. The sequence continues at coordinate 131,629,442 of CM035442.1, forward strand.
CTAGTATGCGTGGGTGTGTGCTTGTGTGGGTGTACATGCATGGAATTGTGAGTGTGTGTGCATGTAAGTGTGTGTGTGTCGGTGCGGGGGTTGCATGTATGGGTGTGTAGAGGTATGTGTGTGTTTGTGGGAGGGCGCAGATGTGTGTGTGTGGGAGTGTGAATGTGTGAGTGTGAGTGTGGGTGTGGGTGTGTGTGGTGGGAGGGTGAGGGGGCGGAGGTGTGTGAGGGGGAGAGTGAGGAGGGGTGGCTGCGGGGTGGTGTGAGGGGGTGGGGGTGGTGTGAGGGGGTGGTGTGAGTAAGATAATCATATGGAAGCTTTCCTGTAAGAAGCTCCCATAGCACAATGCCAAAGCTAAAGACATCTGCTTTTCGATCATAAGGCTTGTGTTCGATTACCTCAGGAGCCATCCATCTGTATGTGTCTGTCTTAGCAGTCATTACCCCAGTTTGAGCTTGGACTCGTGCCACTCCAAAATCTGCAACTTTGACAACCTCATGCTCATCCATCAAAAGATTCACAGCTTTTAAGTCTCTATGAATTATACTGTTCTGGTGCAGGTAATCCATTCCTTTTGAGACATCAATAGCTACTCGCAAAAGCACTGGTAACTTGAAGCTACCCCTCTGGCTATGAAGGTAGTCATAGACACTTCCAACTGACATGAACTCAGTAACAATGCAAAGATTCGGAGTTCGGAGGACGGGAGTAGGCACCGACGAATTGTACAACATTTTTGTGACGGACCTTCCTCATGATATACACTTCCTCTATACAGATCACCATATGATCCAGACGCCATTTTTTTGTTTTGCTTGAGTCGACTGTAATCAATCTCCTAATCATCAGTACCATCAGTGCATGTATGTGTGAGTGAGTATACGTGTATGTATGTGTGAGTGAGTATGTGTATGTATGTGTGAGTGAGTATGTGTATGCATTTAAGTGTGCGCATGCGTGTGTTTGTGTATGTGTGGGGTCTGTGTGTGTGTGAGAGTGTGTGTGTGTGTG
>CM035442.1:131632952-131637952 GCA_020310875.1 Ceratopteris richardii
GCCAATGCCTCTTTCCCATAAACTAAGCGAAATGGAGTCTCGCCTGTGGTTCCCCTCTTCGTGGTTCTGAAAGCCCAAATTGCACCAATTAGTGCTAGTGTCCAAGAGCTTTGATGATCAAAAGATAATTTGCGAAGTAGTCCAATCAAAATCTTATTGGAACTCTCTGCTTGGCCATTTGCCCTTGGGTAATAGGCACAAGATTTCTTATGGAAGATTTTGTACCTGTCAAATATAAACTGGAGCAATTGATTTACAAAATGTGTGCCCCTGTCACTAGTAATTTCGAGTGGGCAACCAAATCTTGAGAAAATACGTTTATACATAAATTTAGCTACTGTTAAAGCCGTGCAGTCCACAATAGCTTTAGCCTCTATCCATTTAGTGGCATAGCATGTGGCCATCAAAATATACTTTTTTCCTCCAGGTTGACCAGTTGGACTAATTGGTCCTATGAAATCAAGACCCCATCGTTCAAATGGGAGCCATCCTGTAGATATGACCAATGGATGGAAATTCAATCTGGTTGGCGCAGGAGCACACCTCTGGCAGATGTGGCATTCTTTAGAAAACTTGATTGCATCCTTGAAAATATGAGGCCACCATAAACCTTTGTGGATGATTCTATGAGCCAATTCTTCCCCCTTTAGATGTCCTTCATTGTGTGCAGCCTCTAGCAGAAGATTTACCTCCTCTGGATAGACACACCTTCTCAATATATCATCCTGACAGTATTTATATAAATTTCCATTTATAAGAGAATATGCTTTGGTTTTCAGGAGCAATCTTCTCTTTTCTACAGGTGTCAAGTGTTCTGGGATCTTTCCAGTAGTAAGAACATGGAGAATTTCATCATACCAACCAGTCCGAATTGCTACTAGAAAAAGATTGCTATCCACCAATTCATCATTAATACCTGTTGCCTTTTCGCTCATTGCCGTCCTAGACACTTGATCTGCCATGTAGTGCTCTTTTCCTGGCTTAATACGAATATCAAAATTAAATTCTTGAAATAGGAGTAACCATCTCCAAATCCTTCCAGCTACTCTAGGCTTGTTTATCAAATACTTCAAGGGCTGATGATCAGAAATAACAATGAAATGTACACCAAGGAGATAATGTCGGAACTTCTGAAGAGCAAATACGATAGCCAAACCTTCTCTTTCCGTTGTACTGTAATTTCTTTCAGCTTGGTTGAGTAGTCTGCTTGCATAAGAGATAGGTCTATCCACTTTGTGAGATGATGGTTGAGCTAGAACTGCACCAACAGCATGAAGACTAGCATCTGTATGCACATGAAATTCCAGTGACCAATTAGGAACACTTAAAAGTGGAGCAGTACATAGCCTCAACTTTAGTTCACAAAATGCTTTGTCAGCTTCAGCACTCCATGAGAAAGGGATCTTTTTGCTGGTAAGCCTTGACAAGGGTTTAGCAATTTCTGAATACATCCTAATGAATCTTCTGTGATACCCTGCATGGCCCAAGAAACTTTGCACTTCCTTTGGGCTTTGTGGAATTGGCATGGAAAGAATAGCTGTAACCTTTGCAGGGTCAACAGTTATACCTTCAGCAGATACTATGTGACCAAGAAGAGTGCCCTTAGTGACCAAAAAGTGACATTTATCAGGATTCAATTTCAAACCTGTTTTGAGACATTGGTCAAAAATTTCTTTTAGATTTTCCAAATGGTCATGGAAATCTTGAACTGCTGCCCTTCTATTTGTACCTGAAAATACTGAAAAGTCATCCATGAAAATGCGTAGAAAGGTTGTTAACCATTTGCCCAATATCAGATACATCGTTCTATTAAATGAAGCTGGTGCATTCTTCAAACCAAAAGCCATTCGAGTATAGACATAAGTGCCCCAGGGAGTGACAAAGGCTGTTTTGTCCCTATCATCAGGGTGGATCACTATCTGATTGTAGCCACTAAAACCATCCAAGAAACTATACAAAGTGTGACCAGCTACTTCCTCAAGCACTTGCTCTGTGAAGGGCTGAGGAAATCCATCTTGAATAGTCACTTTATTCAAAGCACGAAAATCAACACATACCCTTATTTTTCCACTATTTTTCTTGGGTACAATAACCATAGAAGAAAGCCACCTGGAATGTTCTACAGGAACAATTATACCTGTTTCTTCTAGTTTTGTAATCTCCACTTTTACCACCTCTGCATACTTCAGATTGAGACGATATGGCCTACTTCTTACTGGCACAACTCCCTCAACCAAGGGTATCTGATGTAATCCAAGCTCTTCTGGTATTCCTGTTAGATCTTTGTAGGACCATGCGAAGACACTTTTGTAAGTAAAGAGCAAAGAAGTTACCTTCTGTAGCAAAGGAGGATAATGCCACAACCAGGATGCTAAGTGGACTACTTGAGGGTTCTCTTCATTTCCTAAATTTACTTCTTGAACCAATGTTTCAGGACTGGTCTTGTTTGAGAAATCATCTCCACTATATGCAGGAGTGGATTTTAATTTATATTCTGCAACATGTTCTTCCATCCATCCTTGAGGTATATCTGCAAAAGGAAGATCTTCCCTGCTCTTAAATTCATAACCTTCTCCCTCCGATACTTTTATATTGGTTGGCTCCTCAAAGCTAGTATTTTCTTGCAATTGCTCATTCTCCAATACCTTGTGGTCTTCATTTACCTTATCTGCAACTTCTTCCTCAATTTCATTGATCTCCACTATGCAACACTCTGTACTTCCCATCATCCAATTTAACAATGTATCATCTTCTTGGGGTATAGAGGGCATTACCTGAGTATCCACGGTATATCCAGTGGTTTTTCCTGAGTCGAATCCCTCTTCCAAATGTAATTGTAGTTGGCTATTGGTGCTTGTTGAAATCCATAGTTTGTTTTTCCCCCAATCTTGCAAAGCTTTTGCTTGTCTCAGCCAAGGTCTCCCCAGGAGTAAAGGGTAAGAAGTCTCCTGTGGAAGTGCAATAACAACAAAATCCAACACAAAGTGGCAACCCTGTACTATCATCCGTACCTTTTCAATAATGCCAAGAGGCGCAACCCGATGTTGATCTGCTAATGTAACTGTAAATGGTGCCATTTTGGTGGGGTTCAAATTCAGTTTCTTCATTGTGAAATCTGGCATCAAATTGATACCAGAGCCTCCATCTATGATCACACCTGTGAGAGTTTCATCCTTTATACAAACAGATAATCTTGAGCTTTGGTAGTCTGCTAAGGGTGTAGGGGGAAAATCAACCATGAAACCATCTATACTAGGTGATTGGACCAAGTGAGCAGAGTGTATAATCTTCAGTAAGTCACTTTTTATTTTTGAATCCATCCTTATAAGTTCATATAGACTAACCTTGTGATGAATACCTTTCAAGATCTGTTCAATGTTTACCTCCTGAGTGTTTTCTTGCAGACTTGTTGGTTGGCCCTTTAGAGAAGTAGTCATCTTATTATAAGCTCCTTCAATTTCTGCTTGGTCCTTCCATCCAGACTCCTTTTCTTCCTCTTTATCCTGAAATCCGTGTTGTTCATCTCTCTGGGTTGCAGTTGCTTGCCTAGCTCTAGTCATCATGGGCATTGCAGAGGATGAAACAGCATAAGTCTGAGTGGTTTTTCCTTCTTCATGTGGAGAGACTGCAATCATGTGAATTGGAGCAGGACGACCTCTTGGGCAATCTTTGGTATAATGATCCTTGGCCTCTGGACAATGTTGACAAGGAGGTGCATCTTCTGGAAGAGAACACCTGTTTTGCATGTGGCCGTAGTCACCACAACGATAGCACATCAAAGGTCTATTATACCTAAGCTTTGCAGGCCGATTCTCCTCTCTATTAGATGTATTTGAAGTACTAGCATAGTATGAATCCAAAGTTTGAGGGTTACTTCTTTGCTGTGTACCCTTGAGGTAGTAGCAATCTCTAGCTTCATGACCATCCTTTCCACAAAATTAACAGCTTACCTTGTTAGGGCAATTAGCATTGGAATGTCCATTTTTGTTACAGATCGTGCACCAAATTTGTCTCCTTATATCTTGTGTGGTCTTCAAATCTTCTAACTCACGGCGAAGTTGGGCTACTTCGTCATCAGTGCGACGGAGTGGTGGCAAGACCTTCTCTTCTTGTTGATTTTGTTGCATTTTTAATGCCTCCAGTTCCCTCCTTAGTTGCTCAATAGGATCCAGGTCTGCAGCATACTTAGGTTGTGTATCCCCTTCAAAATGTTGCCTTGCTTCTTCAATACGTGATGCCGCTGCAACAAAATCATTGAGGGTGGCATCCAATCTAAGAGACTCACGAAGCTTCTGCTGAGATGACCTGGGCAGAGCCTTCTCTATCCACTTTTTAACCAAAAAGTCACCTGGAGCATGGGGCAGACGTGCAACAAGTGCTTTTGTTCTAGTGTGAAGTTCATGAAAAGATTCACCTGATCTTAGCTTCAAATTCTCTAGCTGATCTAGAGCTCTTTCTGAGGAATCACTTGGTCGGAATGTCTGTGAGAATGCCGCCTTTAGAGCCTCCCATGTAGTGAAATGGCCATCTGCATATTGACTATACCATTTATCTGCAAGACCCTCCAATGTGGATGGAAAAAGTGCCAGCATTGCATCCTCTCTATTTTGCAGACCTCTTCCACGGCATAAAGAGATGAATCTCCTCACATGATCATCAGCATCCTCATAAGCTTGTCCCTTGAAGGTAGGGAATTTGATGTTTAATCTGGAGAGCAAATGAGAGAGGTCCTCCATTTGTACTGGTGTTTCTTCGGACGTATCTGAGGAGAAGTCTAGGGTTCTCCTATACCTCTCTTTTGACAATGGTGTTGTACCCAAATCAATAGATAAATTTAGGGAAGGTAGAGGGGAGGTAGACTCACTAGCCGTGGTTATTGCTAACTTGTTAAGGCTCCTCCAAACACGAAGAGACTCCTTATCTGCTCGTGTATGGGTCATGTACCTACTTGCCAATGTAATAGGGCAAAAATACCTCTCACAGAAATGCAAAGGTCCCAC
>CM035442.1:131642952-131645452 GCA_020310875.1 Ceratopteris richardii
AAAAGAAAGTACTCCTTCTCCTTCACTGGTTTCTTTGGCTAAGGCGTTCCTATTCGTCAACAAATTTGAATCTTTACTCAATGTTGTTAAATTAACTTCAGGCTGCGTTCTGGTGGATTCTGGAGTTACTATATTTTTGACAGACTGTGCCGAAATAGTACCGGAATCTATCAGAGATGCAGTATGTTCCACCGGAATATGACCGGAATCACTAAACCCGTTCTTTGCTATCTTGTCAACTGGTTTGGTCCTTCCCACGCTTCTACTTCCTGGAGGCGTCCTTAGCAGGTTAGGTACCCAAGGCTGTCTGTTCTTAGGATACGTTTCACCGGATCAAGTAACCGGCATATACTACACATACTATTCTTCTTTACGGTTGTCCAAAAAATTCTGTGACCTTTTTCCACAAGCAATCAACGATCATCCTAAATGCCACTTTCCCACAGATAAATGACAATCTTGATAACACTTTCGTAAGGTAAATGGAAATCTTGATGCCACCTTCCCACAGACGGCGCCAGTGTTAAAAGCTCTTTAGTTTAAACAAGAGACTAACTATCAGAAACGCATTTAAGCACCTAAGTGGGTTCTTGGGAGTGGTAGGGGTCTGTTATACAGAGGCCCTGTACTTAGTTCCCAAATACAACCACTTCAGATACAGAGAGATACTGAAACTCTATCAAGATTCCATTATACTCAGACAATCACTATTCGCGTCTGGTGATTCCATCCTCTCGTCACTGAGTATCTCTTCTCATTTATATAAAAGATTACATAGCTGTCATGTAACAACTTTTCCGCGCGTGCGAGCGCAAGATTCCGTTTTACATTTGCCAATCCGGCGGCCGACTAACAATACACATATACATGTTTTAGGTCTAGGTCTTCAGGATTAGGGTTTTAGGGTTTTTACATAGATACACATATGCATACACACATACACACACACACACACACCCACACACACACACATATATATATATATATATATATATATATATATATATATATATATATATATATATATATATATATATATATATATATATATATATATATATATATATATATATATACATATATATATATATATTCACATACACATATATATACACAAAAATACACACATACACATGTTTTAGGTCTAGGTCATTAGGATTAGGGTTCTAGGGTTTTTAAAAATTCATACAAATATTTACACATATACAAATATACACACATAATAGATATACACATACACATGTATATACATAGGCATACACACATATACATGTGTTCTGGTTGTTGTTTATAAATATCATGTCAATGTGTCTCATTTCTTTGTACATGGTTCAGGATTGATTTCTCCCACGTCTTTTGTATTTGACAGTATGTTTTGCTTTAACAAATCATGTTTCTATTGCCTCTCATACATGTCACATGTTCTCCGGTTTTTCTTGGGTAGAGTGTATTGTCTTTTGCTACACAACAGCATGGGAATGTTGCTGTAGCAAGAGACAACATACTCTGCTGAAAAAAATTTTGCAGATATGGTCGTTGGTATAGGCAACGGTATAAGCGTCGGTATCCCCAGGCAGATACCGATGCTTATATCAACTATTCTGCCTAGGGGCATACCGTCGCTTATACCGATGCTTATACCGACGCATATACCGACGCATATACCGACGCTTATACCGACACTTATACCGAGGCTTATACCGAGGCTTATACCGAGCCCTTACACCGATGTCGGGGTGAAATTGTGCTCGTTCATTTTCCTCGGTAGAAGCCTCGGTATACCCCCGATATGTTGTAGTGACACGTACACATACATGTACACATACACGTACACATACACGTACACATACACGTACACATACACGTACACATACACGTACACATACACGTACACATACACGTACACATACACGTACACATACACATACACATACACATACACATACACATACACATACACATACACATACACATACACATACGCATACGCATATGCATATGCATACGCATATGCATACACGTACACATACACATACACATACACATACACATACACATACACACATATATATATATATATACATATACATTTTTACATATACATATACATATACATATACATTTTTACATATACACACACACATATATATATATATATATATATATATATATATATATATATATATATATATATATATATATACATATACATATACATATACATATACATATACATATACATATACATATACATATACATATACATCTACATCTACATATACATATACATATACATATACATATACATATACATATACATATACATATAAATATACATATACATACACATATACATACACATATACATACACATAAACATACCCATAAACATACGCATACGCATACGCATACGCATACGCATACGCATACGCATACGCATACGCATACGCATACGCATACGCATACGCATACGCATACGCATACGCATACGCATACGCAT
>CM035442.1:131650452-131699667 GCA_020310875.1 Ceratopteris richardii
AGCCAAATGAGGTAGGAACAATCATGATATATGAGTTCAAGGATCCTGATAGCCCAGGCAGAGAGACCTACTTAGATCACACCTCAGAGAGGATCTTTGTGGTTACAGAAAATGATAGGCATGCTTACACTTGGAAAGGTGAATTTATTTTTCCCCAACCGAGATCTAACGTGTCCTATGGTCACCCCGGAGCTGGAACATCCCAAGCTCAGGGAGCTCAAAGAGATAGACATAGAGATAGACCTGAGGTAAGCTTTGCCAACCCAGTGGGAAGAGAAAGAACGAGAACAGAAACAAATAGAGCGGAATCTGAGGGACTTAGAGCCTCAAGGAACCAAAGGAATGCTAATGATTTCCCTCTGCCAAGGCCTAGGGAACACACCAGAACCTTAAGACCTACACAGCTGGTTAAGTCCATGAAGAACTACTTCGATGGCACTAGAGACCCTTATGATCATGTGGCAGAATTTAGGCAAGTCTTGAGAGCTGAGCAAGTGGAGGATCTATTCACGCAGTATAATGCCTTTGGTCTAACCCTTAGGAACACCGCTCTTACGTGGTTTCAGCCACTAAATGAGAGGATCTTTAGAAACATAGACCAACTTTTAGAGGCATTCATTATTGAATTCTCTAAGAGTGGCATCAGGCATAATACTTCCTCACTGATTCATAGCTTCAAGCAAACCCCTCAAGAGACGGTTAGACTTGCAAGAAGAAGGTTTAGGCAATATTTGGAGAGATGCCCTGTTTCTGAGTTACCCACACCAGCCAAACAAGTGGCTTTATTCCTGGATGGACTGCTCAGTACCAAACTACGATCATATGTGTACTTGAAGGATCCTAGAACTATAGAAGAGTGCGTACGCATGTGCATAGATATTGAAGATAATCTAGGGGAGGAATTAGAATTATAAAAAATCTACAAGGATTCAGATAGTTCTACTAGCCTTAGTTCTACGCAATCCACCTCTGTTGAGGAACTCGCTGAGAAGGTAGCTCAGAAGCTAGGCGTATCAAGCAAACAAATACCAAGGTTTGCCCCAGGAAGGCGATGCTATACTTGTGGGGGTGACGATTTTGCGAGTGTATGTCCCATTATGGCTCAACCTCAAGTGAACCCTAGTAGCCAATATTGCACCATAGAACGAAGATACACAAATCACACAGCACAAGACTGCCCATACAATAAGCAAGCGGTTAGACAACCTTACCCTCAACCCTATCCACAACAGGGAAGATATCAGAATCAGTACCCACCACAACAATATGCTAGGCCTCAACAAGCCTACCCACCACAATATCAAGCCCAGCAAAGACCTCAACCTGTGTTAGCTCAACAACCTCCAACCCCAGCTAATGTGATTCCTGTAAAGTATACAACTGCTGAGGAAAATTTGAATAGAGCCATAGTCCCAGTGACTCCATTGCTTTCAGAAAGTGACCCGAGTGATCATAGTTTCGATTCCACTCACATAGATAGTCCACAGGCTTATTACATGCACTCTCATGGACATGGTGAGTCCTACTATAGTGAAGAACCGAGTGAACCTAGTTGGTAGCCAGATTACACAAATGTCATGTACGCAAACCCCAACTCTAGACCTCAACCTAGGCAGGTAAGACCCTCATTCCCTAGAGGACCATGCTATAGATGTCAAGGAGATCACCTCATTTGAGATTGTCCAATGCCTGCACCTACACAACCCCAGTCAGTAACAATACAGGGCTTTTGTCAAGATTGCGGGAAGGAATATCTCTTACAAGATTGCCCAAAGAATCCCAATAATATTCCAAAAATCACTCCAATTAATGTTATTGGGCTAGTTGTCGACTCCACCGGGAGTGTGACTTCCACTGCGCTAGTGCAAGTGGTCACTAGAGCTCAAGCATTGCAGCAAAACCAAGGGCTAAGCCACGAAAAGAGTGCACAGGTTAGTGAAACTGAGAGCATAGCCAAGAAACGGTCGAGAGCCTGGAGGGATAGCCAAGAGAGAATGAAAAGACAATGGTCCAAAAAGATGAGCAACTTAGAAGAAAGCATAAGAGAAACAAAAGCCAAAATTATTGAACTCACCTCTCAAACAAACTCTCACATACCACCACCTTCATCTCCATCACCATCTAATCCACCAACTTTCAACCCACCTCAGACCATCCTGCCACCACCTAGACTAGGATCAGTGTTAGCTGACCCCACTCCTGAAGACATAGACATGATGCTTAAGGCATATCAGGCCAGAATCCAAGAAGGGCCAAATGTGACGAATCATGACAAGTGCTACCCTAGAGCTGACTTAGAGATAGAAAGAACCAAGCTTTGTGCGAAAATGGTCGCATTGGCTCAGACTATGTTTGAAGCCAGTCGCCTCTTCAACTACTCTAGCTCAGCTAAGACACAATTGCACTTGGATGGACTCCTAGAGAAGTTAGAGAGCATAATTGCAAGATCTGCCAAGGAAGAAAAAAATCAAGGAAGAGATGAGGCAAGTAAAAGAATAAGCCTTCCCCCACAGGAAGCTTACGTGCCCAATTCCAGTGAACCAGACACCTCTTCTTCTATGAATAGGTACACACCAGAATTCCTACGCGAGATTCAAGAAGAGAAATGGGCAAAAGAGAGTGAAGTCCATCCTCCCATTGAACTGGTAGATGACACACATGACCAATTTCCGCAAGATATTCCCTCCATTTATGGAGAGCAGGAGAGTGCACAAAGTCAAGAGAGGTTAGACTTCGAGTCTAACTCCCTACAGGAATTACCCCATTTCACAGGCCCATGGGAGGCCAAGTCTACTTGTATGAGAGCACCCACGGTCATGGTAAGCAACGACAATGTGGCAAGGATCCAACTTTCGCCACACAATTTGGGCCCGATGATATTCCGGAGAGTGCTAAAAAAGGATCCATTCATCAACCCACTTGGAGGATCCGTCTTCTTGAGACCTATCCCGAGATGGTTCGTACTTGGACTAACATGCCACTTTTTATTAAATATAACCCCTGTTATGTTCTAGTCTTTTGCAGACGCACCTAGCCCGGTTTAGGAGCAGATCTATGCTCTTATTGTCTTGGGGAATCCACTCTGGTGTGATAATCCTAGTGAGAACAGATTTGCCTCGGGGGGTTCTAGGTTCTACACCCATGTTTCCTTGCTCCAGGTCACCTAAGTCCATTTCTGGGATCACATTCCCGAATTCATCTGTCCTATCTGGGTGACTGGTGACTACATATATGGTCCCTTCCTTGTCTAGGTATGCTCCGTTTTCAAACTTGACAGCTGGGTGCTCTAGTCCAATGGATTGGTCCGGGTTTTTAATCACGACCACAGATCTTCCTAGGCCATCCTCATAGATGCTAGCACCTAATCGGCTGGTCCTAAGGTATTTGAGTTGCGTCTTGTAAGGGCCTTCTACCCTATGTAAATATGGCACTCCTAAACTTCCTGTAGGTCTTTCCATACCGTGGGACATTTCTGATTCACTAGTATCCGAGCTAGGGTAATGTGAAAAATGGCTCAACTGCTGGGCCCAAGACCTAGCAGTGTGATTGACACTAGCCTCAGAAGACCTAAGACTTTGTCTATCTCTCCCTAGATTTCGTCCTGATCTGAGGTTCATATGCCTAATGGAATAGTTCCAATTTTCCCAAGTACAACCTCATTGCTGAGTTCTTTTGTAATAAGCACTTGTTCTTTTTAATTTTTCTTAGGATGTCACTTCTTGTCCAATCACTCGCCGTCACAAGGAGCACTTAAGTTTTATCGTACTTGAGTTTGGCCGCTTGATTTGAATTCTTTTTCCTTATGTAGTTTCGCAGTTCATATTTTCTTTGTGCTCGCACTTGAGTAATTAGAGCTCTTGGACTTAGTCGTGCTTAACGTAACTCTAATTAATCTCAACCTCTATCGTGCTTAGCTTAAGCTAGGGATTGAGAGAGGGTGTTGAGAATTTCCAACCTTGAGTTTCTTTCCTTGTGTCGTTGCCCTGGTGTGCCCAAGAAGCGTGTTCCCAAGCTTGCACTTACTCTTGCTCCGATCCCCTTTGATGCTCTCAATGCACCTGTAAGAGTCCCAAGATTAGATCAAGACTTAACTTCAAATGACAGACAAATCACTTTCATGCATGTAATTCACAGGCCCAAGTGCCTTTTGCCTTTATGGGAAACAATCCCAAGGGACCCTCAGTTTTCCTACCCCGGGATATGGTCAACTTCAAATTACCCTATCTAATAATCTTGATATTAATTTTACCGTAACCAGTGGAAGTTTTGCTTGTACTCCCCACGAGCTTTCCAACAAAACAAAAATCACAGCAAACGGATTTCGTATGGGAAAGTTATGCCAGTTCAGGGTTTTGGGGTTAAAACAGGATTAAAAACAGGCTAACAGGCAAACATGAATTCTCGAGCTACTGGTGTCGTGGACTCACAATGCAATGACAAACCCTAGTGTTTGTCCCACAAATTGCCAAAAATAGACCACTGTTTTTTGCCCTAAAAAATTGGCCAATTTTGCCCGTCAATCGTGTTGGTGCAAATCAAGCCTTCACCTTTGGCTTGGAACTCTTGAAAGATATCACTATGTGAAGCTAAAACCATAGGAACACTTGCCTATGTGTTATTACATTTTACTCATTGTAAAAGTCTATATGACTTGGCATTTACTTGTAATCACTTACCTACTTGATTAGTCGTGGAATTTGGATGGTGTAAATGGAGAGAATATCTCCCTACTTCTAGAGGAGTGATTGAAGGGAGCCTAGATTTGAATTTCAAACTCAAATGATCACTCAACTCATATAAAAGTGAAGAACAAAAACTCGCGGGTAAGCTAGTCCAATTGAGCTCACTCCCCGAGGCATTCACCATTGTAAATCTGTGTGTGTTAGTGCTAATTCATAGCCTACACCACAACACCTCATTTAGCTATGCTTGTCATGCTAATGAGATTGTACAACTACATCAATCAATAGAAGTATACACATTTATAATCTCTGGTTTCTCTGAGTCATCATCTCCAAGTCTGTCAACTTCAAAGTGGCATATCTCAGCATCTACTGAACCAAATCAAGTGATTCAAGGTTTGCTGGAACCAGCACAAAGTCATCTACACGCCTACAAAATTTGAAGATCATTGGATCAGCCATCTCGGAGAAATCTTGCTCGAAGTCGTCACTCGTATTAGTCTGCAGAGTTCCTAAAATATCGGGGGTACATATAATTTTGCTAAACATCTTTCTCTGAGTATAGTCCATCATTTTATCTCATTCCACTTGCAAATGTTAGCTTGTTAAGCTAAATTAATATGTCCAAAAGGAATTAGATCAATTGTAAGTGTGCTGGTCATATTGAGTGAAAGACTGAGCAGGTGTTAATACCAAATTAGCAAGTTTTCTTGGATTCTTGAAGTCTCAAGTAGTCTGTTTTGTTTTGATCATTACACATATCATTTGCAAAGTACATATATGCTTTCTTGGTATCATTTGGAAGCTAAGCAAGTGTACTAAGCATATCTGAAGCAAAGGAGGGCTGAAGCAAAGCAGGTCTAGTAGCTTCAACTCAATCTCTTGAGTGCATCCTACCATTTCTCCCAACAGTGGTATCAGAGCAAATAAGGCAAACATGGGAGATGGTTTTCCTTCATTCATTGACAAATTGGACAGGAACAATTACCAAGCTTGGTCTCTAAGGATGAAGACCTATCTACAAGGAAGAAGCTTATTTGGATACATATCAGGAGATGAGGAATTGCCCTCATTCAAAGCTAGAGGACTACCCACCAAGGATGAACAAGAGAGGCTCAACCAATGGTGTGCAAAGGATGCTTTGGCAAGGTCTTACCTTCTTAACTCTATATCTGATTTCCTTTTACCTCATATAAGGAACTGTAAGACTTCCCAAGAGACTTGGGAAACCTTGTCAACATAATTTTCTTCCAACACAAGGGCTAGGAAGAATCAACTATGGATTGAATTCACAACCCTTAGGAAGCAACCAAAGCAATCAGTCTCAGAGTATGTGACCAAGATTAAAGATGTGGCAGACCAATTAGCAAGTATTGGAGAGGAGATTGAAGAGGAGATTGAAGAGGAGATTGAAGAGGAGCAAATAGTCAGGCAAGTAACAAATGGACTCAAGGCAGATGATAAGTGGGAAAGTTTCACCACTGCAATGGACCTCTGTATGGACATGCATACCCCAGATCTCACAACACTCATGGGCCAACTATTCACACATGAAGCAAAGTTTACAAAGGCAGGAGATGAATCAAAAGGTAACAACCCCTCTGCTCTATATACTGATAAGAAGGTTAAAGATAAAGGTAAAAGTAAGAAGGTTGATGAAGAAGGTTCTACCTCCCAAGCAAACTATGCAGGGAGAGGTAGATCCTCAAGAGGAAGAGGCAGAGGAGGTAAGTCAGGTAGGGGGAGACCCTACAACTCATCACCATGCAACATTTGTGGACTGTCCAATCATACCATAGATGAATGCTACAAGAACTACAAGAATCAGAGAGGAAGAGGCTACTTAAGAGGTGGATACTCTCAAGGGAGAGGCAGGTTCAACCAACACCAAGGCTACAATGGATACAACAATCAATACAACAACAATTACAATCACAACCACAATGGTAACTACCAAGGTGGATTCAGAAATAGAAGGGACTACAACAACTACACAGAGGAGCAAGATGACTCCTTATTGATCATGAATATGACCTCCAAGGCAGGTACAAATGATGATCATTTATTTTATATTGACTCAGGATGTTCTAACCATGTAGCTGGCAATGTGGCACTACTCTCTGATTTGGAAGAACCCAAAGGCAAACATCAGGTACAGACAGGTGATGATACTAAACACTCTGTTGTAAAGATTGGAAATGTAAAGACATGTGATGGTAACCAGAATCTATTGAGCAGGGTACTTTATGTACCAACCATTACCAAGAATCTAATGAGTGTTGGTCAGATTGTGGAGAAAGGTTTGCAGGTCAGGTTCACTCAACATGGAGCATATGTGGAAGACCCAAGACATGGTTTCAAAAGAATTTCCAAGGGGGAGAAATCAGGTAGATTGTTTACTTTTGAGCTAGAAGACACCAAGAACATTGCTTTATATAATTACAAGGATCAAACACTTTCAGAGTTAGAAATATGGCACAAGAGGTTAGGTCACATAGGTGAAAGAACCCTAAAGCAAATGTGCAGGGATCAATGTGTGCTTGGGATACCTAATGTATCCAAGCAACACATGATTTACAAGTGTGGAGCATGTCAGTTTGGTAAATCTCACAGGTTGCCCTATTCAAGGAAAGGTTTCATGCATGAAGACTACCTAGACTTGGTACACACAGATGTTTGGGGACCTAGCAAGGACCCTTCTATTTCAGGATCAAGGTATTATGTGTCCTTCATTGATGATTATAGCACATGGACTGTCTTATACTTTATGAAGCATAAAGATGAACTGTTTAATTGTTTCAAGAGGTATCTTGCACTTGTAGAAAATCAAACAGGAAGAAGCTTGAAAAGGCTAAGGTCAGATGGTGGAGGAGAATACTTCTCCAATGAGTTTGAAGATTTCTTGTAGGAAAGAGGCATCAAGAGGGAGATAACCACAAGGTACTCACCTGAACAAAAAGGAGTAGCTGAAAGAAGGAATAGACTCATTGTAGAAACAGCTAGGTCTATGCTTAATGAAAAGAAGTTGCCAAATTATCTTTGGGCAGAAGGTGTATCCACTGCCACCTATCTCATAAATAGGTTGCCATCCAAATCTCTTGATGGCATGACACCATATGAAGCTTGGCATGGTAAGAGACCTTCTCTGGATCATTGTAAAATCTTTGGTTGTGTAGCATATGTGCATATTCCCTCACAGGTAAGGGGAAAGCTAGACCCTAAAGCTGAAAAATGTATCTTCATTGGTTATGATTTGAACCAAAAGGGATACAGATTCTACAACCCAACAAACAAAGGCTTCAAGGTAAGCAGAGATGTCATCTTTGATGAGAATGACTCATGGTATGAGAATGATTGCAGGAAGGTTAGTCTACCCTATGATATGGAAGAAGATTTCCCAAGGCTCACCAAGGAGGAACCAATCCAGAAAGAAGACTCAAACTCAGATGATGATGATACAATTAACCTTGAGGAATTCAAGGCTTGGAAGTCCAAAGGAAAGATGAAGATGAAGAAGCTAGAGGATATACCAGAATCCTCAACTCAAGCAATGAGGAGATCTCAGAGAGAAAGTAAGAAGCCTATCAGATATGGGTATGATACTTCTCTTGTAACCAAGCATTCTGTATATCTTGCAAAGGATTTGTTGAATGAAGAACCAGGTACCTATGAAGAAGCAATCACCAAACCAGAGTGGAAAGAAGCTATGGATGAAGAAATGGAAGCTCTCAAGGAGAGTGATACTTGGGACTTGGTACCCAAGAAAGACTCTATGAAGGTAATAGGATCCAGATGAATCTACAAGCTAAAGAGAAATTCAGATGGAACAATCAACAGGTACAAAGCTAGGTTGGTAGCCAAGGATTTTGCACAAACCCAAGGCATTGATTATGAGGAGACATTTTCTCTTGTGGCTAAGATGCCAACTATCAGAATATTGGTGAGTGTAGCTGCATCCAAGAATTGGAACATGTACCAATTAGATGTCAAGAATGCCTTCTTGAATGGATGGATATCTGAAGAAGTCTACATGTCACAACCACCTAGCTATGAAGATCCCAAGAAGGTAAATTATGTTTGTAAATTGAAGAAGGCTCTATATGGATTGAAGCAGGCACCTAGAGCATGGAATTACAGATTAACCTACCTCCAAGACCAAGGATTTGTGATGAGTAAAGCTGACACTTCTCTGTTCATAAAGAGGAGTAGTACACAGGTAATATACTTGTGTGTTTATGTTGATGACATCATCATTACAGGCAATGATGTCAATGGTATTAGACACATCAGAGGACAGATGATGAAGGAATTCAAGATTAATGATCTTGGATTATTGAAGTACTTCTTAGGTCTTGAGTTAGTCTACACCAACTCAGGTATATATATCACTCAAAAGAAGTATGAACAGGATATGGTCAAGAAGTTTGGCTTGCAGGATGCTAAAGTCTCAACTACTCCAATGGAGGTCAACCTAAAGCTAAGTGCTCATGAAGGGGATGAAATACAAGACATTACAGGATATCAAAGCATGGTAGGTAGTTTGAAGTATGCTACCTTGACAAGAATTGACATAGCATATGGAGTTAGTGTGCTAAGCCAATTCATGCACAAACCAAGGGCACCTCACCTAGAGGCAGCAAAGAAAATCTTGAAGTACCTCAAAGGAACTCAAAGTCATGGTTTGTACTTTCCTTATACATCAGATATTGACATTAAAGTGTATTCAGATGCAGATTGGGCAGGTTGCAAGGATGACAGAAGGAGCACATCAGGATACATATGTTTTGCAGGAGATAAACCTATTTCTTGGTCAGCCAAGAAGCAACCTACAGTGGCATTGTCATCCACTGAAGCAGAGTATAGAGGGCTTGCCAATGCCACTCAAGAAGCTATCTGGTTAAAGCTCTTGTATACAGAGTTAGGTCTATACACTAGACCTCCAATCATCTTTGGAGATAACATAAGCTCTCTTCACCTTGCAGCTAATCCAATATATCATGCTAGGACAAAACACATAGAGGTTCATTACCACTATGTGAGAGAAAAATTGCTAAGCAAAGACATTCAATTGACTTATGTGTCTACTAATATGCAATGTGCAGATTTACTCTCTAAAGCATTGGATGGAAACAAGCTATGCAGATTCAAATCCATGATTGGATTGCAGGATGTGATTGAACAATGAAGATGAAGACTTGAGCCAAAGTGTTTGGCTTGAGGGGGAGCTGTTGGTGCAAATCAAGCCTTCACCTTTGGCTTGGAACTCTTGAAAGATATCACTATGTGAAGCTAAAACCATAGGAACACTTGCCTATGTGTTATTACATTTTACTCATTGTAACAGTCTATATGACTTGGCATTTACTTGTAATCACTTACCTACTTGATTAGTCGTGGAATTTGGATGGTGTAAATGGAGAGAATATCTCCCTACGTCTAGAGGAGTGATTGAAGGGAGCCTAGATTTGAATTTCAAACTCAAATGATCACTCAACTCATATAAAAGTGAAGAACAAAAACTCGCAGGTAAGCACAATTGATCTAATTCCTCTAATAAGACATTTTCTAATAGTGTGAAAGCTCTATTGTGCACAATAATTGGAATTATAAACAAGGCATGCTCCGATTAAGAGCTTAGCACCATCAGGAGGTCACCACAACTATTTAGGGAGTAATATGAATAGACCTCAATGCAAAGAAATTGTTCCGCACAAAGAAGGAGAATCCAAATCACACAAAACTTGGAAATGTGCATGTAGAAACTAATACCTCTCTAATGCGTCCTTACTCATGAAGCTTTGACTAGTGAGTTATGAAAACCAAACTCTACAATCCTGTTTCCTTGAAGACGATGACATAGTGAAGAAGGGCAATGAGAAAAATGAAGATGTAACTTGAATGTATATTCATCTATCATAAAGTACAAGTATTGGAGTGGTTATATACACTCCTTAGAGTCTCCTTGTGGTTTTCCATGACTCCCAACAACCAGATTGAGTTCAAATGATTCACGGGATGAATTTTGTGAGACTCATTCTCTTTTTCCTATAAAATAGGAAATGAGGATTTCAAATTCAAATTCGACTTGAATTGTTGGTTGAACACCAAAATTTTTGCCCATGGCTTTTAGGTCTTTTATTTTCGTCCTTTAATAAGAGTAAAGAACGAAATCTCTAAATAATCATGGATATTTTACAAAGATAGAAAAACTCATGAATCATCATAAGACTATGGTTCACTCCAAGAATGAACTTGTTCTATGTGAAATTCTTCTTCCAAACATGGAGAAAGCTTGACGTCCTAATAGCCTCCCCCTCAAGCTAAAGCATTCTTGCGTCTTCAATCTTGATTGACTTGAATACCTGCAAAGCTTTACTCCATCTAGAGCTTTGGTCATCATATATGTCACTTGCATATTTCTTCGAACAAATGACACATCAATGTCCTTTAACATGCGTTTTTCTCTAACAAAATGGTAATGAACATCTAGATGTTTTGTTCTTACATGATATAAAATGTTTGCTACTAAATGCATTGAACTTATATTGTCTCCAAATAGGTGAGGTTTGGAAATCAAAAGTCCGAAGTCTCAAATATAGATCTTTTAATCATATAGCTTCTTGTGTGGCTATTATGAAGCATCTGTACTTAGTTCAATTGAGGAAAGTGCTACTCAAGGTTGCTTCTTGGAAATCCAAGAAACAAGCTTTGATCATGCAAATACTAGGAGACCTTATGTACTTCTCCTGACATCCTTGGATCTTGTCCAATCAACATCTAAAAAGTTTGAGATCCAAATTAGATATGTAATAGTAGAATATACCTTCATTGATTCTACCCTTTAGATATATGAGCAATATTTAATCTACATCCATATGTGGCTTCCTTAGAGAGGGAATAAACTAACTAAGCACTCTAACACTATAACAAATGTATGGTCTTCGTATTACAAGTCTTTAAAACTCCTTTATATCTTCAATATGTTCACCGTCATAAACACTAAGTTTATAATTCATCTCCATAGGTGTTCCTACAAGTTTTCCATTCTCTAGTTTGATCTTCAAGAGTAGATATTGAATACACTCTTTGAAGTAGCTTCTAATTCCTTGCAGCTCCAACACTAAGCAAAGTTTTGATGGCGGTCATCTTGTCCACTATCGATAAATTTTCTTCATAGTCCATGCCCTAAGTTTGAGCACATGCTTTAACAACCAACCTGGCTTTGTACCTACAAATTGATCCATTTGAATTTTTTTTCAATTTGTACACCAATATGGAACCTATTACCTTTGTGTTGGTTTGCATAGGAAGCAACTCCCATGTGTCCATCTCTTTAAGGGATTCTATTTGTTCTTGCATGGCTTTCTCCCAATTAAGATTATCTTGGGCTTCTTCATATGTTGATGTATCTTCTAAAACTAAATCTTTTGCCAAATAGATGGTATGTTTGGTTACAAAAGTAGACTCATAACCATACCTTCCAAGTTGACTTCTTTCCCTTGTTGATAGTCTAGGAGTGTGCTTGGGGCATTCTTGACATTCTTGCATGTTGGCCTTCCCTCTAGATTTCCAAAGTTTGTAATCCCTTTCCTTACTCATCTTGTTCATCTTATGGTTCACTTCTAGAGCTGCACACTTTTGCATCATGCTTATTCTCTAATGGAAGAAAATTAGTATCAAGATCATAGGGTGACTTTATCTTTTGCTTGTCTTCTTCATACCATGACCTGTGTTTCCAAATACAACATCCCTAATTGTAGTGATTTTTTTTGTGGTTGTATTCTAGAATCTATAGCCCATTTGATTTGATTCATTTCCAATGAAAAATCTTGGTTGTTCTTTCATCTAATTTTGGATGTCCTCTAATTTTGTTCTTTCATCTAAGATACACATTATAGGTAGAGGATGTCCTCTATTGAGTGAAATCAATTTTTCCATTATGACTTTGTTGATGCTCTTAGTGAGCATGGGTGGGGGGGTGTTACATCCAAACCTCAAAAGGTAGTGTCAAAAGGTTGTTGGAATAGTTGTTGATGAAAACTTGAAATCGGATGCACTTAAAAATGTTGACCCTTAGTTCGAGCTTCCTTTTAGGATAGCGAAATCCGGAGCTTCAAGATAAAATTTTTACTATGTGGGAGAACGAAGAGATGAAGGGGTAAAAACAAAGAAAATTAAATATTGACCCCCAAGTGGATGTGAAGAGAAAGTCCAAGTGGGGTGACTAGAGGCTACAAAAGATATGAAGCTTACACCGTAGAGGGCCTTGATGGGTACCAAGGTGAGACTTTGATTGTGTCTACCTCTCAAGGGTTATTTCAAATTAATTGAGCCTAGAAGAAATGGTCTTGCAGTTACACAAGTAGGTGTCCTCACCTTCATCTAAGAAATATATTTTGAGCTCCCTTTGGCTAATGTTTGCCATTATAACAATCATAAAGTGTTTTGGAAGATTCAAGAAGTCATGATGAGGAGGCTTGGGTGCTTCTCTTGGGACGAGGTCCAGGCACACTATCCAAAACCCTCCTCTTACAAGGCAATAGTAGAGTATTTTAATCTATTTAGAGATTGGGTGAGACCTTTTGTTCATTACTAGTATTGATATGGTAAATAGTTTATCTTCAAACTGTATGTTTTGATCGGCCCCATGCTTGTCATCGATATTCAATCACACCTTAATGCCTAGAATCTAGTTTTACTAAAAAATGATCCCAAGCATCCACATCCTGCACAAGGTCTATGTCAAGCATCAACTTCCTACTAAATGTTGATGCCAAGCATTGAATTTGTGGTGGATATTGATGCCATATATCACTTCT
Source organism: Ceratopteris richardii (assembly GCA_020310875.1). NCBI lineage: Eukaryota > Viridiplantae > Streptophyta > Polypodiopsida > Polypodiales > Pteridaceae > Ceratopteris > Ceratopteris richardii. Next base: position 131,663,954 of record CM035442.1, read on the forward strand.
ATGCATAAGCTATCTATCACCTTATGTCCATTTGAATAATGATAGGTCACAAGGATCAACTCTCTATTGTTTAACACCACAGAAACATTGTCACTAAGATTGGGTCTTGTTTTGGAGAACCCCCCAAGGAATAAGGAGGGTGGTGAGGCCATGGAGGATTTCCCAGCTACATTTCTCAGTCACATACAGGGGAAAATGCATGAGAGTTCAAGAATTAAAGTGACTAGGATTATGTTTGATGAAGATCTCTGGAATCAAAATGTTTTCAAATCGAGTTGACCCCCTCCATACGTTATACAATACTATTATTTTATGAGGATGTACATACCCTTTGTAACATAGGCCCAAGAAAGCATTCACAATTTTAATAGTAGATATTTCTTAAATCTTTTGAATGAGCGGCTCTATTAATGAAAATGATCCATTTAAGCATCCACAAATTCTGAAGATGTTTAAGGATTTCACAGAGCTTACACTCTCCCCATTGTGGAGGATTGTTATCTTCCACAATAGAGATTATTCTTTCTCTGTGTCAACAACGTTAAAGTCTAGATGTCCTGCTATTGAGTTTCTAACTTGGTATGTATGACTTCGTATTTTATATTGTAGTTCTAAGTTTTGAACATTGATGCAGGGTCAATACAAACATTAATAATATGCTTAGCCATAACTTTTCAAGTGCAATTGAGTGCTTTATTGTTGGAGTTTATGATGAGGTCAATACAAAGCATGTAAGGGAGCAGTATAGTAAGAATGGGCTTCTAAACATTTTCATGCTCCCTACTATAACAAAGAAGCTAATGCATGTGGTTGGGGACAAGACACTTGTGATCCCCTATCAAAGGCCACAAAATTAATTATGAAGCTTATTGACCTCTTTATCAATGATGATGACTGGATATTATATTTTCTCTCTAGAACAAGTGGTCAAACTTTCATGTGGATTTTTGAGTGAGAATGATGGGCGAAATTCTAATTCAAATGTTTTTTTATAGATATCATATTGGCATGCCCATTGAAAATGTTTAGGAAGTGCATAGTAGTGGAGAAGGATAATGCTCAAGTCAGTTTCATTCAAATGCATAAAAATGGGCTGAATGAGTGTCTAGATGAAGACCAAAACGTGGATAGAAAGCATACTGACAACAAAGAGAGATTCCAACCTACATCAAGGGAGCCCGTGCCACCATTAAGAGATGATCTAGGAGAGATGGCTGAGTTGGATGAGCCAAATACCATGGAAAAGGCAGGAGTGTGATCAGATCCTATTGTAAATTGATCCATTGGCTTCTTGTAGAAGATATATATAACTCATTTTTAAACTAAATGAGAAGTCAGATTCATAACACTTGGTCTTGTGCTAGTTGTATCACTTCCTTTGTCTTTTCCTCTGGGCTGATGTGGGTTTGCTTTATGCGAAGATGATTATAATGTGATGCTTTTTGTTCACTAATCTCTTGCAAGTTGTCTTTATTTTTCAATTATGTATTGAAATGACTATACAAGTTTTGCCCCATTGTTTATATGTTTTATAGGGGTTTTTCTAACATCTAATTTGTGGCATGGATTTAAAAGCTAAGTATTAAGTGAGTGGCATCCCCACTTAACGTCAGCATATGGGCTTGTTTTGTAAAGAATAGCCCTCATGGAAGGGGATTTTTCTGGCTTATCCCATTTTTGCCTTCAAGTATGATTAGAGGGATTGGCTGAAGTATTTGAATAACAAAATGCACCCCTTTTCAAGCTCAAATCAAAGGATACATTTGCATATGCATTAGGAAACGAGAAAGTACTTAAATTATGCATGCATATTTTGTTGTTTCTATGCATATTTTGTTGGTTCTATGAATATTTTGCACAAAAACAAAGGAGAACATGACATAGTTCTCGTTTGTTATGTCTCACTGTCCTTTTTATTTATATCAGCTTTCTTTTATGCTGTCTATAAATGCTTATGTATAGGATACTCTTCCATTTACTGACAATTATTCTTCTAGCAATTGACCACTCAATCCTGAAGTTGAAATTTTTTATACTACTCCACTCCAACAACATGAAGGGATTCATTATTCTCATGAATAGAGATTATTTTAGTCTCTTGAACATACATTGAAGATAGGATTTTATTACTCTATCTCAACGTGCATCATATGATTCGAGTTAAGTGGTGACCATGGAAGTTGAGGTTGGAGATGGAATTGCCATTAAATATTTGCATGTCCATCCAAGCCAAATGGAAACGACCATATAAAGAGGTCCCTACCTAGGGTAAAGATACTTGTATACATGCACAAAGGAGTATATATAGTTTTGTAGAGAACGTTTTGTGCACTATGATCATATTGGTGAGAAAACCATTTTTCAAACTCGACAAGGAAGCCCCTACTAGTTGTTGCTAGCGGAGAAGGTAACCTAGATTTCTTGGGTGGACTTGGAATAGTGATTGTTTGCTCAGTTGTGCTTAGAGCTTGTATATTCCATAGCCACCTTGGAAAGGAAATATTATTACTCTACTATTGCACGTCTCTTTTTGCTTCTCTCTCTCTCTCTTTTGAGTATGCGTTATGTGTTCAAGTTATAATTTAAGTTTGTATGAGTGAGGTCATGTGTATTAGTGAGTTTTATGCATGTGTTCGTATCTAGTTAGTGAGGTATCCAGGCCGAAACATGCATAGTGCACTCCTAAAAGAACCACCAACATATTACCATCATAGAATGTGGGATGATACCAATGTAGGAAAAGAGGAATATATCTAGTAGATGTATGCCTCGACATGTGCGAGAGTGTGTCTTCCTTCCTCCTTAGTTTCGTTATCCACAACTATTCACGTGCATAGGTAGCGTTGAAACTATCAAGCTTTGATATATTGGTATATATTCTTCATCATTATTCATCCATCTTCTGTAGACTTGAAGTCATTTGATAACTAGTGCAGTTCATGAAACTTGTTTCAAGCCTTGGGTTCAGTGTTTATGTATACACCAAGTAAATGTAATTAAAGTGGAGTGTAGTTAGTATGTGCCTTGTTCGATGTGTAATTCTACAGGCTATAATGCATGAATCTTGTATGTGAGTATGGAAAATTACCATTTTGTGTGATAGTAAGACCTTTAAAGAGAATTGACTTCGGATTTAAGTCTAGGATTGTGGAGTTGTGGATGCAATCATCTTTCATGCAGGCATATTAGTTTTAGAGGGAAGCACAAAAATTAAGTACAAGTTTGGAGATCCCTCTTGATTGCACAAACTATTATTATACTAAACTCCATGGAAGTGCAGGTTTTGACTTTCTTTCTTTCTTATTGTTAAAGTATGTCTTTCAACACAGTTTCTCACTCCAAATCAAAGTCGAACTTCTAGCGAAAAGTGTGGTTCCGCTCCACATTCCATTACGAGTGTGTTGAGTAGTCATCGAATAGCAATGCACTTCACATGATTGTTGACTCGGTGTCTTACAAACATAAGAGGACCTTGCATTAAGACCATAGAGGCCTTAGAAACTCGTGAATGTGTATCAAAGTTGGAGGGCTTGTCTTGTTTGAAAGAAACTTACTCTTGCATCAATAGTCTTCAGGGTCCTATAATTTCTAACAATTGAACTCTATGTTTTATTCTTCAGTTCTAAAAAGTCAGGATTATCTTTCAATTTTTCCGTAGGCATTAGTATCTCCTTTGCGGATATAATAGAACCTAAGTACTCATTTTTTTTTGTTTTTTTTTTTTTACCACACCTACTCCTCTTAGTAAAAGGTTGACATACATATCTTCTCCTTACTTAAAGAAATTCAAATATCATGAAATAAGATGAGCATGATATCTTAGGCTAGGGAGAAACGATGTCCTCCATCTATTGATTCAAAACTTTCCCACGAATTTTTGACTCCAAAGAACATGATATTGAATTTGAAAGCCATGCTCAATTTTGTTGATTCTAATATGTTGTTATCTCCACTTCAAATCAATAATTATGAAGATAGATAGTATATGTAATTGATTGAATAACTTCTTTTCAAGCTTTAAACTATCAATTATTCTTACCTATCAATGCATAGAAAGCAGTTTACTTAATGCATGGTGACTAACTGGGAAGAATTTATCCTTGATTTAACAAAACCTTCAATTCCTCTTATAGCTCTCTCAATTTTTCCAAATCTTGTTTGTATGCACTTTTATACATTCATATGCTTCCTAGCATTAGCTCAAACCATAACCTTTTGTCTTACCTTCAAGAGCTTTGAGATAAATCCCTGTAAACAGCTTTTCTAAACTTCCTAAGGAACTTTGGTTCTTCCTTAAGCCTTGAATCATAGGCTTTTAGAGTAGCAAATAAATGGAACTAAGCAAAATTCTGAGCTCACTCATGAGAGGTTATTTCCAATGGGCATTAACTAGAGAGCCTGTAACGATATGATGGTTAAGAAGAATTTCCGTTCATCCAAAAATAGGTACGGTACTTAAGTCAGATCGCATGTACACATCGAATCAGGACGCACACAACTGAAGGGAAAGATAATCTTGAGTCATCAAAGCTGAGGAACATAAGATATATAAGCCGATCGTGAGACATTACAGAATCTTGAAGACTATTGATACAAGTGAAAATCGCTTCTGAAGAGGAGAGTCCGCTAGTAGACACTACTAGTGTCTTAGGCCTCTATTGTCTGTGTGCAAGGTCGTCTTCAGCGATCATCCCCAATGTACATTGCCATTCGATAGAATTTAGTATGCTTGGCAATGAGCTCGTGAAGCTCGTTTCCTGATTTTCAAAGAGAAGCCTGATCTTATGATCTACATCTCCCATTAAAATCATGACAGGCTTGAGCCTGCACGAAAGATGAGTGGATGCATGGAGGAGTCGGTCCACAAGCGGACTTCAAAAGAAACAAAAATTCAAAAAAAAAAATGAAGAAAGAAAGAAAGATGAGTCAACGCACGAGCCTGCACTGAAATCGAAAGTCAGCGGTATCAGAAATTCAACACTGTGTTCGCCAATTCTCCACTTGAAAATGAAAGGGGGATCTCCACATCCTTGAAGCAATCGCAATCGCAGATCGTGCTTTGATCCCACAACTTTTGTGGGCGTGTGTGTACGCGTAGCGATCGCAGCGCTCACAAGCTGGTAGGTCCGCAGCGATGATGAACAGAGATCCATGCAGGAGAGGTAAGGTCGACCAATTCTCCACTTGAATTTTTCTTCTTCATTAGCTTCTTCTTCTTCTTCATTAGCTGATATTTATGCACAATGAAAATGACAGGGGATCTCTCCATCCTTGAAGCAAGCGCAATCGCAGATCGTGCTTTGATACCACTACTTCTTTGTGCGTGTGTGTACACGTAGCGATCGCAACGCTCACAAGTTGGTAGGTCCGCAGCGATGATGAACAGAGATGCATGCATAAGAGGTAAGGCGGACCAGCCGTGCTGGATGCGCGAATTTCTCTAGTATTCGAAGAAATCAAAGAAAGCACATGCGCATCTATGGCAAACACCATGTTATCAGTCGAGATGCATCACCATCACCACCACACTGCTCATTCTCTTCCATCTCTACAATATCTATGGACCATTATTATTATTATTATTTTATTTTTTTTTGAAGAAACAAGGAAAATTTAAATTAATGGTGGCCATATACAAAGTGCCTTGGGCAGGAGACACCTGTCCAGAGGACAATTTACAAGTAGTAGTACATGTCTAGCCTTTTACAAGATTACTATTCAGCTAACAGTTTTTTCCATCTAGAGGGAGAATTTTCAGACAAAATCTTGAAGACATCATAGTTATTACAAGAAGCATCTCTGATTCTCCTAATACAGGATAGAGAAGCATTTTTGAGAATAACAGGCAAAGTGATAAGGTAGTTCCTTTTTCTGCTACCAAATGTAGCCTCATTCCTACTGAGCCAAATGTACCAAAGAATGTAGCCCCTCCAAATATTCCACAGCAAAATATCCAAGTGATTACAGCAGCCAAGAATAACTTCCATTTTACTAAGTTTGGGGAGACCATTCACTAGCAGATTCTTCTCCACAGCAGACCAGAAGTTTTTAGCATGATGACATTCAAGGAAGAGGTGTGAAACATCCTCCACAAGGCCACAAAATATACAGGATCCACCACTATTATAAATTTTCCTGATTTTATTACCAGTCCAGAGGCCATGGTGTAACATCCTCCATTGAAGAAAAGAATGTTTGCTGCAATCTGGAAAGGCCCACAGGGCTTTGAATCTGTAAGACCACTCGTGTGTAGACCAAGTCACCTGCCAACTAGAGTTGAGCTTCTTCAGGATTTGATCAGCAGAACCTCTGTCATGTTTGAACTGTTTGAAGATGACATTAGCAACATCCACCAGATCAACTGTTTTCCTATGCCACCTGTCCTTCTTTTCCATCAGCAAGATTTTGTGCTTTTGAATTACCTGCAAGCAAGACATAGACAGATTAGTGCTAGAAAGGATTTCTTGTGTAGTCCTTACCCTAGCTCTACACATGTAGTTGTTCCAAGTAGTAATTCCAGCTTTGTGGCATTTGTGTTGCTTGATTGACAGGCTGTTTTTTTCACAGTAAGCAAGCCAACCCAACCATGGAGACTCCTGCAAATAAAATTGAAGAGAACAGGTAAGTTCATTGGTGAGTTTAAAAGAGTTTTTAGCTTTGAACCAGGCCCTCCACATTCTGCAAACTAAGGGACTACCAAAAGGGGTGATGGGATGAGGGGAAGTTATAATGTCCCAAAGGTTGAGATTTTTCCAGGCCCTGTAGTCAGAAAGACAGAATCTAGCAGTATTTCTTTTCAGAAGACAGGCCCAAACATCATTACAGTCAATACATCTCAGAATCCATTTAGAAGCTAAGTTGTCTGCCATTTTCACAGGATTAATAATGCCCAATCCACCTTGATGTTTAGGGAGACAGCACACTTTCCAGGCCACTTTGGGGACTTTTTTTTTATCAGACTTGCTTCCCCATAGGAAGTTCCTGGCTAGACTGATAACCTGTCCAAGTTGCTTATTAGAAGGAGACCAACAAGCCAGGAAATAGACCAATTTTGGAAGAATGTAATGATTTAGAACAAAAGTTCTATGAGGGAGGGAGCTATTAGTATCATACCAGTATGTCAAGTGTTTTTTAAACCTTTCAACCACCCAATCCCACCTTTGAGCAAAAGAAATCTGGAAACCCATGGGAATCCCCAACAATCTAAAAATCTCTCCATCTTTGATAATGTTGCATCCAAGTCTAGAAACACATTCAGGAGTATAATCATTAGAAGCTTTAAATCCAGTTTTGGAATGGTTAACTTTGGAACCACTAGCAAGACAAAAAATCTCTAAACATTCCAGGAATTTGTTCACAGAAAGATCATCAGCATTTAGCATAACATTAGTATCATCAGTAAACATTTGAAGCCCAAGAGGGGAAGGGGAGTTAATCACATTGATCCCTTTTATAGTACCATTGTTCATAGCATCTTTAACAAGCCAACCTAAAGCATCACTAGCAATAGCAAAGAGCAAGGGAGCAAGAGGACAACCTTGTCGTATGGATCTCCTAAGAGTAAAGGGATCAGATATGTGGCCATTGATGGCAACTCTAGAACAAGCATTGCCAAAAAGAGTGCTAATATTTCTGATGAGTCTTCTGCCAGCTCCCAAGTCTTGAAGAATTGGAGAATAAAATCCCATTCAATTCTATCATAAGCCTTGTCAAAGTCAATCTTGAAGAAATAAAAATTTTGGCCCAGGTCTTTAGCATTGTCTATGCCTTCCCAAAGAGAAATGATAGCATCAAGGATGTATCTACCTTTGATGAATCCTTTTTGCTCAGGGAGGATAAAGTGTTTCATCATGGGACTGAGTCTTCTGGCTATGGTGGAAGCTATAATCTTGTAGATGGTGTTGAGGCAAGTGATAGGTCTCCAATTATTGAGGTCATCTTTATTTCCCCTTTTGTGAATGAGTCTGATTACTCCAGTGTTTATGTGACAAGGGAGAAATCCTTTGCTAGAAGCCTCTTCCCACACCAAGAGAATATAAGGAGTAAGAAAATCACATAGAAGTATGAAGAATTCATTTGGCAATCCATCAAATCCCGGAGACTTACAGGGTTTCAATTTATAAATGGTATCTTTGATCTCACCGGCAGTGAGGGGCAGGTCCAGGATGGGAACCAGGCTTTCAGGAATCATTTTTTTCCTTTTTAGAGCAATAGTAGCTCTGGCCCTCCGGATGTCCTCCCCCCACTTGGGAGTACCAGAGAAAACATCCATAAAGAAGCTTTTGGCCTCCTGTAGAGTCTCTTCAGTATTAAAAGTGTGACCACCTTCTTTCTTTTTCAAATTGGGAATGAAGTCCCTGACTTTATTTTTTTTCAAAAGAGAGAACATATGGTTGTTGTTCTTGTCCATTTTCTCACTCCAAAATTCTTTTGGTGAGGCAAGGGAGTAACTAGCTTCAAGATAACTTTCCTTGCACAATCTCAAATGTAACCTTTGAAACTCTTGAGAAGTAACATCTAGAGCTTTAAGCTTATCCACAATAGCTCTATATCTTATAGCTCTACACTCTTTGGCTTTTTGCTTAAAGTGGGTAAAAACCACCTGCACATCTTTAACCGCTTTTTCCCAGGCCTTACCAGGAGAACTAGTGTTTTTAAAATGGTGGGAAAAAATCCTTTTAGACTCAGCTCTAATGCAGGAGACCTTGAGAATGTTAACATCAAGATGAGGCCAACCAGACTTAAAGGAGGGGTTACCTGTTCTAATGTTGACAATAAGGGGTTTATGGTCAGTCATCAGGAGGGAATGATCAATATGAGCACTAACCTCCCAACATTTTTGCAAAATATTATTGTTGACATAGCATCTGTCTAATCTAGCAGCCGTGTAGGAAGCACCAGACTGTTTATTGGACCAGGTAAAACCAGAATTTTTAGAAGCATCCACAAATTCATGCAGGTTACATAGGTTTTTCCAAGCATTTTTTTCAGAACCAAAAATAATATTACCTTTACACTCCCATCTGTCTTTGATACAGGTGACCATGTTAAAATCCCCAATCATGATGGAGGGACCTTGAATTTGACAGATCTCTTCCCAACACGATTTTCTAATCATACATTTATTGGCAGCATAAACAGAAATGATAGAAAGGTTATAGGGGTTACCCAGCCTGAAGCAGCACCATTGATTGGTGCAGCTAGAAGACTTATCAACCAAGAAGGGGGACAGGGATTTGCTGAGGCCAATCACTGCACCACCCTTATTATCCTGATGATTGGTGGAAAACCAGATGAATTTATTAGATAGAATATTGAGCTTGATTTCCAAGGATTTCCCACCAGTTTTAACCTCCTACAGGCAAATAACTTCAGGAATTCTATGCAGAGACATAATCCAACTGTTGATCATCTTAGGTCTTACAGGATCTGTAAGCCCCTTCACGTTTATGGAAAGAATGGAAAGGTTAAACATCATAACAATTAAAAGATTCATTTCTTACTATTCTTAGCAGACTTTACCGTAGAAGATCTCACCGAGTCTTTCTTTCTTGTTTTACTTGAAGATGCCAGCTGGGTTGACATGTTTGTGTCCTGCATAAGAGGCATAGCTTCCTCATTAAACATTTCATTTTCCATAGTTTCCAGTTTGTTATGATCCAGAGCATCAAGTTCATGTCTGAAAATCTCAACAGAAAGATTAGAATTCTCTAGATTTTCTAGCAAAGGGATGGGATCAATCGAAAGCTTCCTTTCCAGGTCTTTTTGGGTATACAAGTCGATTACTTTGTTTTTTTTTCCTACCAGGGACCAACCGTTTACTAACTTATCCTGATTGTCCTTAGAATCACTAGCATTTACTTTGGTTGATTCTTCAACATTTAAGATGTTCTCTTTGGGACTTGAGTGGTGAAGGTTGTCAGCTGGGCTATCCTCAAAGGGGTTGTGCACCTCTTCTAAAAGAACTCCAAACATATTATCATTACTAGTCACTTTTTTTTTCCTTTATTTAGAGTTTTTCTAGCAGGAGGAGCACTATTCTTGGTCACAAAATTGCCAATATTCTTATTTGAGTCTTCATTCACCGAAATTTTCTGAACCTGCGGTAAAGGACAATCTTTTATGATATGAACTTGCTTGTAGCAGTTATAGCAAGCATTTGGGATGTTTCTGTACAACACCTTTTGGGTGTGGAGTTTTTTCCCATTTGAGTCTTTGATCACAATGAAGGCCCTGATTTCAGAGGCTATGTCCACTTCTATTAACACTTGGGGGTCCCATCTCGGATTGATTATGCTATTTTTACTTTTTTGAACGAGGACCTTGCCAACCATCTTCCCTAAGCTCTCCACCCAAGGATAGAAATCTATGGGTAGTTCAGGGAACTCTACCCAAACAGGGATTTTTGTAGGCTTAGGGCCCTTAGGATCCAACCCTATATACCATTTAAAGAAAGACACTAGGACATTTCTAATTAGCCACTGGCCTTCACTAATGACTTGTAGGGCACTATTAGCATTTTCAAAAAAAAATAGGAAATAATTATTCGGACAGTATTGAATGTGTTTAACCATTAGACCTCTGGCTTCCCAGTGATGCTTAATCCAATTTTTCAGAGAATCTTGGGCAGGCCTAGGACCGTGACACAACCCTATGACCACTCTGTCTGTGAGGTGCTCATGCCAGTTGTCTAGTGAAGACTTATCAATGACCAAAGCAGCCTCTTCCTCTTCGGAGGGCAAGCTATCACAAATAATTTCATGAGGACTGTCGGAGAGCTTACCTTTACCCTTATTGGGAGAGGGAGCAGGATTGTTGTTACCAGTAAAGTGTTGCATGTCGAAGAAGGCTTCATCAAGCTTGGCTCTTGCCTTGGCCAAGTCCGCATAGGTTTTCTTCAAAGAATGAATCTCTGCGCTGCTCTACTGAAGAGACACAGGGAAGTTACTCGAACCAGCAACGAACTCCGCAGAAGAGCTCCCTTCTAGCTCTATCGTCCTGGGCTGTAGCATGCAGTCCTTTTGTCCTTCACCCGGACACGACATCCCATTTCTTAGGGATTCAAACGGTGCCATGCAGAAAGAGAAAACCGGGCACGCGAGCAGAGAGGAAGCTCCTCCCCCTCTGGGTGGGGGAGGAGAGGAGAAGACTCCGACCCGCGAACCCGCGAAGCAGAGCACCCTCTCAGTCGTCTTCGTTTCCAAGTATTACTAAGGAGGAACCTTCTCTCTATGGACCATTATTGACTGGGCGCACATACTCAAGACATCTTCAAAGGCTTAATATGATGAGAATGATAATTCCAAATCATTTTGGCCTCTATTCCCATTGTTGCGACCACTACACATGCAACTAGTACTGCTTTTCTGTAGAATTCGGTTCATTTTCTCACTCGTGAATGAAGCTTGCTACGTGCATCACGAAGCTCGACCAACTACCTTAGTTTGCTGTTGTTAACAAAAAATATCTATTTGCATCGAAGTGGAATCACCACCATGCATTCCTATTAACAATGATGCATTCCTATGTGCGTACGCTTGATAACCTTTTAGAACTTATCAAAGAACATCCTACACGACATCATTCCTAAGGACGCATGATTCAATATTTTTTATACGATGTGTCTGAACACGCTTAGAGAAATTGGGACACGTTTTTTCAAGAGTTCTGGAATGAGTTCAAGATACACGATATTTAATTCTGAGAATACATATTTACAATATTGAGATCCGTTCTAAAGATATTCATCTTCTTCACTTAATTAAAACATGTGTTTGCATGTGTCATACAATTTGGTATGAGTGCTTATAACAAACTTTCTTAGCCTAGCAGGCCGAATAGAAAGTTATGTGAATATAAAGGAGATTTCATAGAGGTTGCTTCTTTACATAGACTCACAAGGATCATCAGTTAATGCTACGATTGCTAGAACTATCATCATCTATTATAGAAGTAATTTCTAAGTTCTTGATTGCACTTGCTAATAATCATATGATTGAAATAACAAGGGTCCATACGTACAATAATAACATCAACCAATGTAGCAAGATTGATAGAAAAAGCTCAACAAGTTATACTTTAATGATAGGTACAAACCTAAACTCATGGAGCTCCATGAAGAAATCCATAGCTGTTTTCATCAAAACACGTAAATGGAAAGTTCAAGCAATGGCTACATTTAAGGTTTTCTGTGTCAATTATGTACTTAATGACTTAGAAGTATAGGTCAGCAATATTTAAGTTGGAAGTAGAGGCTAAGTATTTTCCTCTCTACGCAAAAAATGTTACCAACATGAATGAAATGAAACACAAAAATGTAATCAGAGCATGTTATTGCGTTAGGAGTGTTGATATTTGTAAGGACGGTAAAGCCCAAAAACATGTGAATCAATTAGAAAAACACTTCCCCACATTGTGGAAATTCTTAGAAGAATCTTTACCACAAGATTGAGGCGAGAAGAGGCAGATAAAGTGAAAGATTTTGAGACAAGAAGAGGTACTTAAAGTGAAAAGTTTAGCTAAATGTAAAGCAGGAGAATTTCTAGATATTATTAATTTTTTCTCTATATGTATCCGACTTCCCTTGATTGTTAGAGTAGAAGGAGTTTTTCATTGTATATTTTGATTCCCATTATATGTTTTCAAGACTCCCCAAGCTCACGTATGACTTATCTTACCCCTCTCAAGCTTATGTTTTTGCATTAGGTAGATAAATTCTTTCGAACCCTTATCTAAAATTATAGAAATTCTTTCATTTTGTCATGAACATTGAGTCATAACAAATGAGAACAAAGGCATGTTCTTTTTTAAATACTAGAAAAAACCATGGAATAATGCAAAATATTCTCACTTTCGTATTCCATCATGGAAATCCTAGTTTCGTCTTCAGTCAGTGTCTATAAAAACATCCTTTTCTTGTATGAGATTCTCCAAGTAGTAAGCCGATTTGGTTTTCCATGGCACAAAGTGCCACCTTATGAGCAAGTAACTCCCATGAGATCTTCCTATAAAAACATCCATTTCTTGTATGAGATTCTCCAAGTAGTAAGCCGATTTAGTTTTCCATAGCACAAAGTGCTACCTTATGAGCAAGTAACTCCCATAAGAGCTTCACACTCTACACAGTATGCCAAATAATGTCAAAGCAAAAAAACGAAATAGCAACCTCTTGATATTTTGTTTACTTCAAACCCATAAATAATTGATCTTTTTCATATTTAGTATTTCCATAACTCCCACATGGAACAAACAGATAGGTTTTCTGAGGTGTCACGCAGGTAACACCACATTATTTATTTAGAAAATAAAGACAAGCTTTTTTCCGATAGAATAGAGACTCTGTAGAGCACTTTTTGTGCACTCTGATCACCTTGGCAACAAGCCATTTTTAAGCACCGACAAGGAAGCCCCTAGTAGTTGGTGCTAGCAGAGAAGTTAACCTAGATCTCTTGGGTGGGATTGAAATAGTGATTGTTTGCTAAATTATGCTGAAGGCTTGTATATTCCATAGCCGAATTAAAAAGGACCAATTCTTATCTCTACTATTGCATGTCTATGTTTGCGTCTCTCTCTCTCTCTCTCTCTCTCTTTGAGCATGTATGAGTTATGTGTTCATGCTGTAATTTAAGTGTGTATAAGTGAGGTTAGGTGTATGAGTGTGTTTTATGCATGTTTTCGTATCTAGTCAGTGAGGTATCCAGGCCGAGACATGCATACTGCACTCAAAAAACGACCACCAACATATTACCATCGTAGAATGTGGGATGATACCAATGTAAGAAAAGAGGAATATATGTACACGCTACTAGATATATGTCTCGATATGTAATTAAGAGGAACGCAACTCTTTCATCATAGTAGATGTATGTATCGACATGTAATCAAGAGGAACGCAACTTTCCTAGCGTGTGCCTGTGAGGACCATTTACAAGTTTTCTTTCCTCAATTTAAACTTTCATTCGACAAACAATTTTCATCCAAGAAAATTGAAAAGTTATACATCCCGTCAAATTTGGGCAGTGGCTGGCAATTGCGTAGCTGTGTGTAAATTGCATTCTACTCAGGCATCGACTCCCCAATCCAATCACACATAGTCGTACTCTCTACCTGTTGGAGAACGAAGATGGTCATGACATATCTCTACTGGGTTGACTTTCGAGCTGAGTGCAGAGTCATGGATCTACTCATCTTTCGTGAGGCTCATGTTTTTAGAGGGCGGCGCAAACCTCAAGTGTAAATATAGAGATCGGCGTGTGTGTTTTGACTGTACTAACGATTGCACTAATTTCCGCGAAAGTACAAGTTTTGAATTTTTTCTTCCTTGTTGGAGTCCGTCTTTCAACATAAGTTTGTGATACAATGCGAGCGAGACGAGTTTTCGCTCTAACACGTCTAAACTCTGATCCAGATTCAACATAATGTGTACGGAATGGCGATGCACGTTGCGCACGACTGTTGAAGAGTGGTGCGTACACTCACACAACAATTTGGAGCTCTCCTCTTTCAAGTCAATTTACTAACAATCACACTACAATATGTAGCTCTGCTCTTTGAAGTCAATTTACTAACATTCGGCTGATCTCTCTAACGTTCGAACGTTCTCTCAAGTCAAGATTATCTTTCACTTTGGGTGGCGTCCATTATAATTCCCTCTTTATGTACAATCTGATCCCGTTGTTCCTTAGGTGTTGATCCATAGTGTTCGAACAGTAAGTCATAAATGATATTTCCGCTTTGAAGCAAAGTTGTCAGCATAACCATGAGAACTGCTTCCAAGGGAATGAAACTATTTAGAGAAGACTGTTTGAAATCAAGTTGAACATTTAGGCGCATGAGAAGAAATCTTTTTTTGGATAGAGATAGAGCACTAAAGTATAGAATTCCCAGAGTCTAAAGCACCTAATATTGTTGGGTTCACTCTTGTTTATGTAATCAGATCATCAATCATGCTTAGTTGTGATTCCTATCAGTTAGGAAATGCAAATCTACTCTTCCACATTGACATACATACATGTTTATTCTCTAAATTTTAGAAAACCACAAGTTTTAGGTTTAAATTAGTATGCATTCTTGGTCTTGGAGTGAAATCAAGCATTCGTTTCTGAGCTAGTGTGTGTCTTCCTTCCTCCTTAGTTTCGTTATCCATAACTATTCACGCACATAGGTGGCATTGCAACTATCAAGATCTGATATTTTGGTATATATTCCTCTTTATTATTCATCCATATTTTGTAGATTTGGAGTCATTTGATAGCTAATGTACTCCATGGAGTTTGTTTCAAGCCTTCGGTTGAGTGTTTATTCATTCACTAATTAATTGTAATCTAAATGGAGTGTAATTCTATAGACTATAATGCATGCATCTTTTCTGTGAATATGGGAAACCATTTTGTGTGAAATGTCTTGCGTTCAGAAGTCTATTGAGTAAAATATGATTGTGTCAAAGCTCATCGAGAACCTCTTCATAAATTTGGAGAAAGGGTGAAACAATGAGATAATTGGGTAGTAGAGCCTTTGTAGAGGTCATTCATGCGTCATCACTACACAAGGATTCAAAAGCTTCACCAATAAGTGATCTTAGAACATTATGAACACCACAAGTGGTCGAAACAAAGCTAAAGGATCCTGAAATCTAATAAAGCATAGAGGAGGCTCTTACTCAAGGCTTCACAACTTAGAGCATCAAAGTGAGGCTTCCTTTTAAATAAATCCAAGTCTAAAACTAGAAGACTTCTCTCAAGCATGTAGGATTGTTGATGGCAAGACAAGCTTTAAATGCTTCTACACATTATAGGACATTTCCATTCTTGTTGATATTTAGAAGCCCCTCATTTTACATACATTTATACTCTTCAAGGGTACAAAATAACCTAATTAATAAGGAGGATGAGTGTGAACATGGTATTAATCTTGACACATTGAAGGATTCACGTGAAAATCACATAATACCATTCAATGCATTCTACTTGTATTGCATCCCTGTCATACATATTCATATTACAATATTGAAAGCAAGTGACTATTCTTGACATGATGATTGCTCCTACATCATCTACATTTGTATCTGCATGAGTGCATCTCCATTTTGTATCTAAGAGGCACTCTATTTTCAATTTATTTCCATTATATATTGTATCTCTCTTGCATTTGGGTACCTTCCCGTTTGCTTCTACCATTGTATTCATTCTCCTTTAAGGGGAATTATACCACATGAGATGTACATTGGAGAGCCCCTCCCAAATCTCTATAAGGAGAGCCTCTCCCCCCATTTGTATTTGGTTAGAAGCTTGAAGAGCCTACTCCATGCTCTTCATAAGCTCATTTCTAATCCATGTGAGTTTACCCATTTGTTGGTCTACTTACTTTGAGTCTCTCACACTCTTTCTTTTGTGAGTACACTCTTCTTTTCATTTTTCTTCTGTGCATGTACTCTCTACATGGTATCAAGGCACTAGGTGGAGGTCTTGGCAGTGCGTTTGGTTGTTGTTTTGGTGGTGGTGCTGGTAGAGCCTTGTGGTGTGGCTCTCCACTTATTGGGAGATCTCTTTTCCCATCATTTTGCGCTCACTTTGGGTAGTACATTGCCCATTTTGCACCATCCTTTCTTTCATGATTTTCTACCCCCTTAACCTAGCTTTGCCCTCCCACCCACACTTTATCCCTATTTTTACCTTCACCTACCATCTTTGTGCCAAGAGCTCATGGTTTATTCCATCTATGTGGTCATGTTCATACAATTAGTGATGAATCTCTATTATTAAAGTGTGTATAAACACTTTTGTGGCATTTAGAGGAGGTTCCTTGTTTTGTTGAGAGTTTGATTAATGAAGTGATTCATCTCAAATGATTAGAGTGTCTATCAACAGTGTTTTGATCGGTCATTCTAGCACATTCTGTGTGTTCATGTGATAAGTATTCCATTTCAAATCCTTTAAAGGGATTTTGGCATAGTGTGATTTGTATATTTTGCCAGCTATATGATCAATACATTTTGACTAAGGAGATTTTGTCTCCTAGAATCATGGCATAGTGACTAGATACTTTGATTGCATGTAGATGCCTCACAAATCGAACTCTGTCCTTTTCGGGCAGATGTGACTCGGGTAGAGAGGCAAGCGATCGCCATCAGCCTCTCAGTACATACAACCACCCCTACTGCAGTCTCTAAGAAAGTATGGAATCTAGTAATAGTGTCTTGTTGGAGATGAAAGTCCATGTAGAAGATTCCATACATTATTTTTGAAACCATAGGAAAAATAGCAAAATAATCACAACATGAAACCCCAAGAATCCCTACATGATTATTCAAAGCAGAAGAATCCCTACATGACTACTAATACATGGGGCATTAACTAAAGAGCCTATAATGAGATGATGGTTAAGAAGAATCTCCCTATTTAATGCATTGAATTACCTAGAGGGATGGATATTTTCAAAAAGCTTTGTTTAAGACTATAGATACTAACGTGTTACAATCTAAGAAATTCACCATCATGACCTTTGGTCTCCCTAGCTTAGTGACTTTACGCTTGGACTTAGATTTTGACATTTTAATTTACTCAAATTATTAAGACAAAGGCAATGAGGTACATGCAGGTTAACCCAAGAACAGATTGGGTACTTACGTCAGTTTGCATGTACATATCGAATTAGAACGAACACAACTGAAGGAAAAGATAATCTTGCCTCATCAAAGTCGAAGAACATAAGATATTTAAGCCGATCGTGAGACATTACAGAATCTTGAAGACTGTTGATGCAAGTGCAAATCGCTTCTAAAGAGGAGAGTCCACCAGTAAACACTACTACTGTCTAATCAGACCTCTATTGTCTTTGTGCAAGGTCCTCTTCAGCAATCATCCCCAATGTACATTGCCATTCCATACTATTTAGCGTGCCTGGCAATGAGCTCATGAAGCTCGATCACATTTCATTGGAGCTGGAGTGAACTCGTTTCCTTCTCAAAGGGAAACCTGATCGTATGATTTACATCTCCCATGAAAATCATGACAGGCTTGAGCCTGCACGAAAGATGAGTGGATGCATGGAAGAGTCGGTCCACAAGCGGACTTCAAAAGCAACACAAAAAAAAAAAGAAAGATGAGTCTGCACGAGCAACGCACGAGCCTGCACTGAAATCGAAAGTCAGCGCTGTCAGAAATTCAACACTGTGGTTGCCAATTTTCCACTTGAATCCTTCTTCTTAGTCATTAGGTGATAGCCTTGAAGCAAGCGCAATCGCAGACCGTGCTTTCATACCACAACTTTTGTGTGCGTGTGTGTACACGTAGCGATCGTAACGATGAGATTTTGCGCCAATTTTCCAGTTGAATCCTTCTTCTTCTTCTTCTTCATTAGAGACTTTGATACCACAACTTTTGTGTGCGTGTGTGTTCCACGTAGCGATCGCAACGCTGAGAAGTTAATGGGTCCGCAGCAATGATGAAGAGGGATGCATGCATAAGAGGTAACGCCGAGCAAGCGTGCTGGATGCGCGAATTTCTCTAGCATTCGAAGAATTCATAGAAAGCACATGCGCATCTGTAGCAAAAACCATGTTATCAGTCGAGATGCATCACCACCACACTTCTCGTTCTCTTCCATCTCTACAATATCTATGCACCGTTATTGACTCGGCACATACTCAAGACATCTCGAAAGGCTTACTATAATGAGAATGACCATTTCAAATCATGTTGGCCTCTATTCCCATTATTCTGACCACTAAACATGCAACTAGTACCGTTTTTCGGTGGAATTCCGTTCATTTTCTGACTCGTGAATAAAGGTTCTTTGAAGCTTGCTACGTGCATCACGAAGCTCCACCGACTAC
The DNA here is from genome assembly GCA_020310875.1 of Ceratopteris richardii. Taxonomy (NCBI): domain Eukaryota; kingdom Viridiplantae; phylum Streptophyta; class Polypodiopsida; order Polypodiales; family Pteridaceae; genus Ceratopteris; species Ceratopteris richardii. Next base: position 131,682,786 of record CM035442.1, read on the forward strand.
CTTCGTTTGGTCTTGTTAACAGAAATTATTTATGTGCATCCAAGCGGAATCACCACCATGAAGCTCATTAACAATGATGCATTCCTATGTTATGTTATCAAATCTGTTGAAGGTGAAGTAGATGATGTCAATTACTTTATGTCTGGATTCAGAGGGTTCAGGAACAATACAAGATTATGCACTATAAATGTAGGAACTTGGATTGTCTTCATCATGTTTCATGCTCTACTTGTCCTAGATCTATTGACTTAATTATTTGCATGCACGATTTACGTCCCTAAACTCAATAAGTTTTTTCCCCCGCAGGGTTTCTTGCTTCAATGTTACATATTCCAACACCCCTAATATGACTATTTATCTTTGAACATTGAAATCTTTCTCCTAGAGCCATTTCTCTTGCTCCTAACGTTCATTATTATTTTTTTTTAGTTTGTGTGTGTTCTCCAAGGATCCTCAGACTCTAGAATACATATTTACAATACTGAGATCCATTCTAAAGAGACTCATCTTCTCCTCTTAATGAAAACATGTGTTGCATGTGCCATACAATTTGGTATGAGTAATTATAACAAACATTCTTAGCCTATCAGGCCGAATAGAAAGTTATGTGAATATAAAGGGGTTTTCATAGAGGTTGCTTCATTACATAGACTCACAAGGATCATCACTTAATGCTACCATTGCTAGAACTATCATCTCATCTATTATAGAAGTAATTTCTAAGTTCTTTCTTGCACTTGCTAATAATCATATGATCGAAATAACAAGGGTCCTTACGTACAATAATAACGTCAACCAATGTAGCAATAGCGATAGAAAAAGCTCAAAAAGTTACATTTTAATGATAGGTACAAACATAAACTCTTGGAGCTCCATGAAGAAATCCATAGTTTTTTTTCATCAAAACACGCAAATGGAAGAAAGTTCAAGCAATGGTTACATTTGAGGTTTTCTGTGTTAAATATATACTTAATGACTTAGAAGTATAGGTGAGCAATATCTAATTTGGAAGTAGAGGCTAATTATTTTCCTCTCTACGCAAAAAATATTACCAACATGAATGAAATGAAACACAAAAATGTAATCACAGCATGTTATTGCGTTAGAAGTGGTGATATTTGAAAGGACGACAAAGCCCAAGAACATGTGAATCAGTTAGAAAAACACTTCCCCACATTGTGGAAATGCTTAGACGAATTTTTCCCTCAAGATTGAGACGAGAAGAGGCAGTTGAAGTGAAAGATTTTGAGACAAGGATAGGTAGTTAGAGTGAAAAATTTAGCTAAATGTAAAGTAAGAGAATTTATAGATATTATTTATTTTATCTCTATATGTATCCGACTTCCCTTGACTTTTAGAGTAGAAGGAGTTTTTCATTGTATGTTTTGATTCCCTTCATATGTTTTGAAGATTCCCCAAGCTCACGCATGACTAAACTTACCCCTCTCTAGCTTATGTTTCTGCATTAGGTAGACAAACTCTCTCGAACCCTTATCTAAAATTACAGATATTCTTTATTTTGTCATGCACATTGAGGCATAACAAATGAGAAAAAAGACATGTTCTCTTTTAAAGATCCGAAAAAACTATGGAATAATTCAAAATATTCTCACTTTCGTATTCCATCATGGAAATCCTAGTTTCTTCTTCAATCAATGCCTATAAAAACGTCCTTTTCTTGTATCAAATTCTGCAAGCAGTAAGCCAGTTCGGTTTTCGATTCGCTTTTCTATAGCAGAAAGTGCTACCTTATGAGCAAGTAACTCACATGAGAGCTTCTCATTCCACACAGTATGCCAAATAATGCAAAAGCACAAAATAGCAACCTCTTGATATTTTGTTTACTTCAAACCCATAAACAATTGATCTCATCGATATTTAGTATTTCCATAGCTCTCACATGAAACAATAAAATAGATTTTTTGAGGTGTCACACAGGTAATAGCACATCATTTAATCTTACAAAAATAAAGATGTAGTGCGGAGAACGATGATCTTCATATCTCATCTTTTGACCTCATAGGGCTATTGCAAGGTTTGACTCCATATGCACACACACATACACACACATATACACACATACATACACACACGCATATATACACACATATACACACATGCATGCATACATACACACACATATACCGGCATGCATGCATACACACATATATACACACATGCATACATACACACATATACACACATGCATGTATACATACACACACATGTATACGCATGCATACACATACACACACATACACATACATGCATGCATACATACACACACGTACACACACATGCACATACATGCATGCCTACATACACACACATACACATACACACACATGTATACACATGTATACATACACACACACATGTACACATGCATACATACACACACATATATACACACATGCATACATACACACATATAATCCTATTTTTATTTTGAAGTTTTTGTTTTACATCAAATATACAAAAATAGGATTAGGGTTTTAGGGTTAAATATTTAAGATTAGAGTTTTAGGGTTTTAAATAGGATTAGGGTTTTAGGATTAAATATTTAAGATTAGGGTTTTAGGTCTAGATATTTAAGATTAAGGTTTTAGGGTTTAGTATTTCAGATTTAAGTCTAAGTCTTTCTGATTAGCGTTTTAGGATTTTAATACGTAGATTACATATATACACAAACACACATATACATATAATACATACATACATGTAGATACACATGCATACAGAAATATACATAGAATTTTAAGATTAGGGTTTTGATTAAATATATATAATTAAATATATAAAATTAAATATATAAAAATAGGATTATGTAAGGAAGAAAAATCTGGATATATAAATAAATAAATATATAAAATAAGATAATTATATACATAAATAAATATAAAAAGAACTAGTGTTTTAAATAATTTAATTAAATATATATAATTAAATATATAAAATTAAATATATAAAAATAGGATTACGTAAGGAAAAAAAATCTGAATATATAAATAAATACGTGGATAACATATATACACAAGCAAACATATATATATAATACATACATACATGTAGAGACACATGCATACAAAAATATACATATTTTAGATTTAAATCTTTAAGATTAGGGTTTTAGGGTTATAACACCTACATAAGATATATGCACACATACACATGCACATGTAATACATATATACATGTATATACACATGTATACAGAAATATACATATTTTAGGTTTACATATTTAAGATTAGGGTTTTAGGGTGTAGTATTTCAGATTTAAGTCTAAGTCTTTTTGATTAGGGTTTTAGGATTCTAATACGTAGATTACATATATACACAAACACACATATACATAAAATACATACATACATGTAGATACACATGCATACAAAAATATACATAGAATTTTAAGATTAGGGTTTTAATTAAATATATATAATTAAATATATAAAATTAAAATATATAAAAATAGGATTACGTTAGGAAAAAAAATCTGAATATATAAATAAATATATATATAAAATAAGATAATTATATACATAAATAAATATAAAAAGAACTAGTGTTTTAAATAATTTAATTAAATATATATAATTAAATATATAAAATTAAATATATAAAAATAGGATTACGTAAGGAAAAAAAATCTGAATATATAAATATATATATATATAGAATAAGATAATTATATACATAAATAAATATAAAAAGAACTAGTGTTTTAAATAATTTAATTAAATATTTATAATTAAATATATAAAATTAAATATATAAAAATAGGATTACGTAAGAAAAAAAATCTAAATATTTAAATAAATATATATATATATATATATATATATATATATATATATATATATATAAAATAAGATAATTATATACATAAATAAATATAAAAAGAACTAGTGTTTTAAATTATTTAATTAAATATACATAATTAAATATAATTAAGTAAAGAAAAAATATGAATATATAAATAAATATATAAATACACAAACACACATACTTATATACCTATCTATATTCACATATATATACATATAGACATATATATACACATGCATACATATATATAACTGTTTTAGTTCTAGGTCATTTGGATTAGGGTTTTAGGGTTTTAACACGTACATAACATATATACACACATACACATACACATATAATACATATATACATGTATATACACATATGTATACAAATATACATAATTTAGGTCGAGATCTTTAAAATTAGGGTTTTAGGGTTTAGGCACATATATAACTTAATTAAGAGAAAAAAAATCTGAATAAATAAATAAATATATATATAAAATAGGATCAATCAAGAAAAAATCCGAATATATAGATAAAATAGGATAGCTATTTAGATTAGGATTTTAAATCTAAGATTTTAAATCTAGGATTTTAAATCTAAGACAAAGTCAAGATGAAGAGTTAGAAGATATACCATCCAACCAAGCAATCAGAAGATCACAAAGGGAGAGCAAGAAGCCAATCAGATATGGGTATGACACTTCCTTAGTTACTAAGCATTCTGTTTATCTTGCAAAAGACTAGTCATTTGAAGATCCATCATCATATGAAGAGGCAAAAACCAAGGTAGAATGGAAGGAAGCTATGGATGAGGAAATTGAATCACTCAAGGAGAATGATATTTGGGAGCTAGTACCAAAGAAGGACTCTACGAAGGTAATTGGTTCTATATGGATCTATAAGATCAAGAGGAATTCTGATGGATCAATAACCAAGTACAAAGCTAGACTTGTGGCTAAGGGTTTTGCACAAACCCAAGGAGTTGATTATGAAGAAACCTTCTCGCCTGTGGCCAAAATGCCAACCATCAGGGTATTGGTAAGTGTGGTTGGATCAAAGAATTGAAACATGTATCAATTGGATGTAAAAAATGCATTTCTTAATGGCTCGATTTCAGAGGAGGTGTACATGTCTCAACCTTCTCGCTATGAGGACCCAAGCATGGTAACATATGTGTATAAATTGAACAAACCTCTTTATGGATTGAAACAGGCACCTAGGGCATGGAACCATAGGTTGTCTACATACCTTGAGGATCAAGGATTCATCATGAGTAAATCATATACTCCTTTGTTTGTTAAGACGAGTAATTTAGAGGTAATATACCTATGTGTATAAGTAGATGATATCATACTCATCGGTAATGATGCTAATGGCATCAAACAGATTAAGAATCAGATGATGCAGGAGTTCAAAATTAGTGATCTAGGATCACTAAAGTATTTTCTTGGACCTGAGTTAGTCTATACTAACTCTAGAATTTTTATTACTCAGAGAAAGTATACACAGGATATGTTAAAGAAGTTTCAGTTGCAGTCGACTTTTGAATGCTGTTTTCTCGCAAAGGTTGACTTTTGATTTGAGGGATGAGGAAGCTCTCTCCTCGCAAAGGTTGACTTTTGATTTGATTGAAGGCTGTGGATCTCAATTTCTTTAAATTTATTAAACTCTACTAATTATAACACTTCAAGTGATCCTTCGCACGGAGGTACAAACTTTGACCAGTCATGCTCATCCACGTGGAGCACAAAATTTGGCTCCTCCTTCATTAATTATTGCACTCATCCATGTGGAGGTATAAACGTTGACTTTCCCATCTTCTTGGGGATTTTTCTTATTATTGGAGACTCAGGATTGTGTGGTGCCTTCATTAGGAGATTTTTTTTTTTGTACAGAATGAATGAAGAGTGCAATCCCAACACATATACAATGTTCCATAGATAAGCAATACATTCAGAAATCCAAAAAAAAATAATTTTCTATTCACTTTCCCATGTAACATTCATAATGCCCCTATGCTTAATTTCTCAAATTCCTCCTCAGGTTGTTGCATTTATCTAGAAGGGAAAAACTTTATTTGATGATGTATGCCATAACCCTTTGAGTAGTGGTGCCTAAGTTAGATATAACTGAGTCTTTTTGGATCTTTATAAAAACCCTAATGATTCCATAGATCTTACATGCAATTTATTGAAAGCTTTGGTACACAGTTGAATCATATTTCAATATCATTTTGATACCAACACTTGGCACACTTTTGTAATGCCTAGTTCAGAAAAACGAGGGATTCAAGTATATGTTTACTAATATATCTCCAGCTTTTAAGAGAACTAGAAGAGCATAATCTATCCACTTATTTCGAATTCTAGTTTCCACTTTTGCTATCCTCTAGCTCCGTATTAGCTTATTAATTATCTTGTATATGCTCATCTTTGTGCATGAATTCATCAAAGAGGTCTATACAATTTATTTATGAGGTCTTCTCCATATTGCTCAACCAAATAAATTGAAAATATTCATTATCTTCTATCCTAACATATTTTCTTACCCTTGGTTGCAATATCATTGAGGGCTTTACCAACCCTCTAGTGAAGCTTTTATAGGCTTATTCTAGAATTCGTGTCTCTATTGCTGTTTAGTTAACATTCTTTAGTGATTTTTTAGCTACCTTTATTAAATTTCTATATTTCATCATTCATTCTTTCTCTAACTTCCCATCAGCCTAGCGACAATCATGTTTCATTTTGCTTGGACTTGCCTTGATTATAGCTAATAATACTTTCTACAGTATGTGTTTTCTATTGTCTATATTTTCTTTTCTTAGTTCTCCATTTTCTTCTTTTACTTGTATTTCAAGTATTCCCATCTCTCCTTCAATGAAGCCATTCTCATATCAATTACTCTAGGAATTTGTTGAGTTTCTTATTGCGTTTTCCTTTTCTTTTGGTGCTTCGCTTTTCTCTTTTCCTCTTCCTATTTCTTGGCTGTTTTCTTATGAGAAACCATTGACAATAGCTTTTATGCCCTTTGACTTCCCAAAATCGCAAGAAATTGACATATATGAGAGTCTCATGTTTTGCTCCTTGTTAAAATTCAACGAGTGACCTTGAAAGAGATGTTACTGATCATAATATTCACAAAAGCATGTTGACATTTTTGGTATTGGTCTAGGTTTTGAGCATGGCATTTGATGAGGTTGTCTCTTCCACATTATATCAACGTGTTCATGGTTGTTTCATTTTTGGTTTGGCTCTCTATGATGAAGAGTCTTTCGGGATATACATCACATTCATAGTGTTTAGAGTCATGGTACTTTGAAGCATACTAAAAAATCGTTCCTATTTTCTCTACATCTTTTTTCTGAGGAAGTCTTTCGGTATCCCTTGTGAAATATTATCAAGATGTTCTACCCATGGTTGGGTTAACTAGCATGATCGATTTTCACTTCTACATGCGTTCATGATGCAACAATTTTGGGTGCTGGAGCTTTTTGTCTCAATACTTTTCTAGCTTGATCATGATTTCTTAGCTCACATCTAGGCCTTGATTTTGTGTAGTAAGGCTCTCTATAATATTCTCTATGGTAGTCCCTATAGATATGATATGTCTAGTTTCGTATACAATCCTAGGTTTATAGGTTAGTCTCTAAGGTCTTTGTTACAAATTGGTTTTTTCTACTTTTTTTCCATAGTTATAACACTACAAGGAATACGGGCGTATAGCAACGGTTAAGGCGACAAAATTTCGTCGCTATGAAATTGCAACATGCGTCGTAATTAGCGTCGCGCGCAGACCGTCGATTAAACGACAAAGTGAAGGACGTTTTTTGCGACAGGTGGCCTGACGGGGTGCGACGCTCCCATACAGCGTCGCTAACACGACGCATTTAAAAGCGTCGCATAAGCGACGCTCTTTTACATCGCATAAGCGATGCTTTTTTACGTCACATAAGCGACGACACTTTGCGGTTGCATAAGCGACGCTAAAACAAGTCGCTTATGCGACGACGGGTAGTATCGTTTACATGACGGTCTATTGACGGAAAAAAATTAAAACGTTGGAGGCTCTTCGATTGGCATTTTCACGCATCGGATCGAAGAGCTCTCCAACATTCGCAATTGCGCTGCGCTTACGAGCTGAAGCAAGTATATGCAGAATTGTTGTTTTGCCTACGCTCTCTTTTATTTTCTCCCTCTCTCTCTGTTTCTCTCTTTGAACATCTTTCTCTCTTTGAATTCTCTCTGTCTCTCTCTCTCTTTCTCTCTCTCTCTCTCTCTCTCTCTCTCTCTCTCTTTATTGCATGTTATTCAAGAAGCTAACCAAGCAAAAAGTATGGATAACTATTGTAAGTACAATTTCTATTCTTTGTATATCATTTGAATTGTGTTATTTTCATTAGATAGCATACTCACGCTTATTGATATGCACTTATACAATTATAAATGATGAAGATGCACTTTCACCCATATACACATATACACATGCACATACACACACATATATACACAGATAGAATTCCTCATGATAGTGTTGCTTTTCAGCATATTGATTCTACATGTCCTGAATTTGCACAAAATCCACAGAATCTAAAGTTAGGAGTTGCATTAGATGGGGTTAATCCATTCTCCATGAAATCCAGTAAATGGTCAACATGGCCAGTGGTAGTAATAAACTATAATCTTCCGCCATATCTTAGCATTAAAAAGGAACATTTAATGCTTTCACTTTTAATTCCACGCAAAAGACAAGTTAAAGATATGAATATATATCTTGCTCTTCTCATTGACGATTTTCAAGAGTTATGGAGAGGTATTAATGTCATTGATGTACCGAAAAGCATCAATGAAAGACATATTACGGTTCGTGGTATTGTGGCTTGGACTATTCACGATTTTCCAGGATATGGTGTTTGTTCAGGTATTGATGTAATTTTTTTTACTCAATATGCATGTAAATAAATATGATTTAATGTAATTATATTTTTATCATTTTCCATGATGCAAGAATATCTACTAAGGGTTATAAAGCTTGTCCATATTGTGGTGATTGGTTGAGATCAATCTTTAGTAAGAATCTCAACAAAAATATTTATCTTCGACATCAACGATTCTTGCCTGATGATCATCCATTAAGATCTAAAAGAGAAGTAATACATTTTAATGGAAAGCTTGAAACAGGTCAGTGTCCAAAACCTATGATGCCTATGGATTGGTATAAAAAATGGACAGATGGACCTCTGATAGATCTAGAAGCAGAAATCTTCAGTGATGATTTAGATAATGAGTATGTGAACAGAGGTAAAGGAAAATTGGCACTCGTAGAGAACATATCAATATGGTATTCTTTGGACTATTGGAAAGAGTTAAAAGTATGTCATCTTCTTGATCATATGCATATATTAAAAAATATTGGTTATTCACTATGGCAGCATCTTCTTGGACTAAAAGATACCACAACATCAAGGAATGATTTGAAAGATCAAAAATCCAAACCAAAGTTATGGCCAGTTTTTGATAGACATCGACAAGAAACGACTTATGCACCTGCTTCTTGGGTACTTACAACAAAAGAGATACAGACTATCAACAATAGAATTCAATTGATTAAGACTCCTACAGGATATGGAGCATCTTTTCAAAACATGTTTACTATGGATGGTAAGAGCTTATCTGGGTTAAAGACCCATGACTGGCATAACTTTTTGAAACATATTTTACCTTTGTTTATCGATGGATGTACAACGAAAGGAGTACGAGATGTGATCTATCATCTTGGATCACTTATAAGGTAATTATGATACTTTTATATTTAATATGTATGAATATTGGATATCTTTTATTTTTTAATTAACTTCTTTATAATTGTTTTTATGATATGTATAGGTGGATTACATCCAAAGAGATTGACAAAAACTCAATCCCACAAAAAAAATGTGAATGCAAAGAGCTACTATGTTTGATGGAGAAAGAACTTCCTACTTCATTTTTTGATATTCAGGTTCATTTATTAGTCCATCTTGTAGATGAAATAGAGATTGCAGGTGTTGTCAACACTCGATGGATGTTTTGGGTCGTATTAAAAGGTTATGTGCGACAAAGAGCAAAACCAGAAGGATCCATGGCAAAGGGTTGGATGCTTGAAGAGTGCATGTATTACGTTAGTAAGTACCTTGAAAGAGTTCATGAAGAAGCTCCACGTGCATGGACCAACGAGTCTTCTTCAAAAATAGAAGATGAGGTATTATCAGGTAAGGGGTTTTGATTCTTATTTACATTTCAAGAAAAAAATGATGTTTCTACTTTTGTAGCATATAATAGCGAATGCATGCAAGCATTCCTTAGCGAGTACGAGGAACTTCAAAATCTCCAAAGTAAAAAGCGAAAAAACAAAAGATTTAGACGTAATCTCGATAATAATGAGATTACAGATATATCTTCTTTCACGGATTGGCTATATAGTCGTTTGCAACGTGCCAACGCAAATAATGAAGAAATTTCAGATGAGCAAAGAGAGCTAATGATAGGTTGTGAACGAAAGGTAATTTTATTAAAATAATATTTTTTTTTCATAAATGTGTGTTAGTTTCTATTTACTAATTGAATTTATTTTGCAAGCTCGAATGTTCACTAATATGTGGGCTTTTGGACAGCATATTAGAATCAAAGCCATTGATTCTTTACGTAAAACAGAGGATTCTAGTATTGTTGCTTCTTTCAAGCAACTATCACGTGGTAGCTCAAAAGACACGAACCTTATAGATAGCGAACTTGATTACGTAGGAACTATTGTTGGTATCTACGAAATTTCATTTGGTACATTCAAACATGTAAAAAAGTTTATATTTTTTTATAGAGTTAGTTATTTTTTAAAGCACCTAATAATGGGTTTTTGTTGTTATATATTTTGATATGTCATATTGAAGGTTGACTGGTTTCGAGTGGAGTATAAAGGTAGTAATTCCACATTAAGAAAGGAATTATCTGGGTTTTGGGCTATTGATTCTTCCAAGGTATTTCGATCTACTAAAGAACCATATATTCTTCCTAGGCATATTGAACAAGCATTTTTTTATAAAAACCCAGATGCTCATCCTTGGTGGCAAGTCATTCATGTGCAACCTAGAGGTAGGTCATTGTTTGAATAGTTTATTGTTAGAGAGATCGAAGAAAGTCCTCTTGATGATTCAGCATCAGATACAGATACATCAACACTTTGAGTAGTGGTGCCTAAGTTAGATATAATTCAGTCTTTTTGGATCTTTATAAAAACCCTAATGATTCCATAGATCTTACATGCAATTTATTGAAAGCTTTGGTACACAGTTGAATCATATTTCAACACCATTTTGATACCAACACTTGGCACACTTTTCCAATGCCTAGTTCAGAAAAACGAGGGATTCAAGCATATATTTACTAATATATCTCCAGATTTTAAGAGAACTAGAAGAGCATAATCTATCCACTTATTTCTAATTCTAGTTTCCACTTTTGCTATCCTCTAGCTCCGTATTATCTTATTAATTATCTTGTATATGATCATCTTTGTGCATGAATTCATCAAAGAGGCCTATATAATTTATTTATGAGGTCTTCTCCATATTGCTCAACCAAATAAATTGAAAATATTCATTATCTTCTATCCTAACATATTTTCTTACCCTTGGTTGCAATATCATTGAGGGCTTTACCAACCCTCTAGTGAAGCGTTTATACACTTATTCTAGAATTCTTGTCTCTATTGCTGTTTAGTTAACATTCTTTAGTGATTTTTTAGCTACCTTTATTAAATTTCTATATTTCATCATTCATTCTTTCTCTAACTTCCCATCAGGCTAGCGACAATATGTTTCATTTTGCTTGGACTTGCCTTGATTATAGCTAATAATATTTTCTACAGTATGTATTTTCTATTGTCTATATTTTCTTTTCTTAGTTCTCCATTTTCTTCTTTTACTTGTATTTCAAGTATTCCCATCTCTCCTTCAATGAAGCCATTCTCATATCAATTACTCTAGGAATTTGTTGAATTTCTTATTGCGTTTTCCTTTTCTTTTGGTGCTTCGCTTTTCTCTTTTCCTCTTCCTATTCCTTGGCTGTTTTCTTATGAGAAACCATTGACAGTAGCTTTTATGCCCTTTGACTTCCCAAAATCGCAAGAAATTGACATATATGAGAGTCTCATGTTTTGATCCTTGTTAAGATTCAACGAGTGACCTTGAAAGAGATGTTACTGATCATAATATTCACAAAAGCATGTTGATCACATTTTTGGTATTGGTCTAGGTTTTGAGCATGGCATTTGATGAGGTTGTCTCTTCCACATTATATCAATGTGTTCATGGTTGTTTCATTTTCGGTTTGGCTCTCTATGATGAAGAGTCTTTCGGGATATACATCACATTCATAGTGTTTAGAGTCATGGTACTTTGAAGCATATTAAAAAATCGTTCCTATTTTCTCTAGGTAACATCTTTTTTCTGAGGAAGTCTTTCGGTATCTCTTGTGAAATATTATCAAGATGTTCTACCCATGGTTGGGTTAACTAGCATGATCGATTTTCACTTCTACATGCGTTCATGATGCAACAATTTTGGGTGCTGGAGCTTTTTGTCTCAATACTTTTCTAGCTTGATCATGATTTCTTGGCTCACATCTAGGCCTTGATTTTGTGTAGTAAGGCTCTCTATAATATTCTCTATGGTGGTCCCTATAGATATGATATGTCTAGTTTCGTATACAATCCTAGGTTTATAGGTTAGTCTCTAAGGTCTTTGTTACAAATTGGTTTTTTCTACTTTTTTTCCATAGTTATAACACTACAAGGAATACGGGCGTATAGCGACGTTTAAGGCGACAAAATTTCGTCGCTATAAAATTGCAACATGCGTCTTAATTAGCGTCGCGCGTAGACCGTCGATTAAAAGACGAAGTGAACGACGTTTTTTGCGACAGGTGGCGCGACGGGGTGCGACGCTCCCATACAGCGTCGCTAACACAACGCATTTAAAAGCGTCGCATAAGCGACGCTCTTTTACATCGCATAAGGGATGCTTTTTTACGTCACATAAGCGACAACACTTTGCGGTTGCATAAGCGATGCTAAAACAAGTCGCTTATGCGACGACGCGTAGTATCGTTTACATGACGGTCTATTGACGGACAAAAATTAAAACGTTGGAGGATCTTTGATCGGCATTTTCACGCATTGGATCAAAGAGCTCTCCAACATTCGCAATTGCGCTGCGCTTACGAGCTGAAGCAAGTATATGCAGAATTGTTGTTTTGCCTAAGCTCTCTTTTATTTTCTCCCTCTGTCTCTGTTTCTCTCTTCTACATCTTTCTCTCTTTGAATTCTCTCTGTCTCTCTCTCTCTTTCTCTCTCTCTCTCTCTCTCTCTTTCTCTCTTTATTGCACGTTCTTCAAGAAGCTAACCAAGCAAAAAGTATGGATAACTATTGTAAGTACAATTTCTATTCTTTGTATATCATTTGAATTGTGTTATTTTCATTAGATAGCATACTCACACTTATTGATATGCACTTATACACTTATACATGATGAAGATGCACTTTCACACATATACACATATACACATGCACATACACACACATATATACACACAGATAGAATTCCTCATGATAGTGTTGCTTTTCAGCATATTGATTCTACATGGCCTGAATTTGCACAAAATCCACAGAATCTAAAGTTAGGAGTTGCACTAGATGGGGTTAATCCATTCTCCATGAAATCCAGTAAATGGTCAACATGGCCAGTGGTAGTAATAAACTATAATCTTCTGCCATATTTTAGCATTAAAAGGAACATTTAATGCTTTCACTTTTAATTCTAGGCAAAAGACAAGTTAAAGATATGAATATATATCTTGCTTCTCTCATTGACGATCTTCAAGAGTTATGGAGAGGTATTAATGTCATTGATGTATCAAAAAGCATCAATGAAAGACATATTACGGTTCATGGTATTGTGGCTTGGACTATTCACGATTTTCCAGGATATGGTGTTTGTTCAGGTATTGATGTAATTTTTTTTACTCAATATGCATGTAAATAAATATGATTTAATGTAATTATATTTTTATCATTTTCCATGATGCAGGAATATCTACTAACGGTTATAAGGCTTGTCCATATTGTGGTGATTGGTTGAGATCAATCTTTAGTAAGAATCTCAACAAAATATTTATCTTTGATATCAACGATTCTTGCTTGATGATCATCCATTAAGATCTAAAAGAGAAGCAATACATTTTAATGGAAAGCTTGAAACAGGTCAGTGTCCAAAACCTATGACGCCTATGGATTGGTATAAAAAATGGACAGATGGACCTCTGATAGATCCAGAAGCAGAAATCTTCAGTGATGATTTAGATAATGAGTATGTGAACAGAGGTAAAGGAAAATTGGCACTCGCAGAGAACATATCAATATGGTATTCTTTGGACTATTGGAAAGAGTTAAAAGTATGTCATCTTCTTGATCATATGCATATATTAAAAAATATTGGTTATTCACTATGGCAGCATCTTCTTGGACTAAAAGATACCACAACATCAAGGAATGATTTGAAAGATCAAAATCCAAACCAAAGTTATGGCCAGTTTTTTATAGACATCGACAAGAAACGACTTATGCACCTGCTTCTTGGGTACTTACAACAAAAGAAATACAGACTATCATCAATAGATTTCAATTGATTAAGACTCCTACAGGATATGGAGCATCTTTTCAAAACATGTTTACTATGGATGGTAAGAGCTTATCTGGGTTAAAGACCCATGACTGGCATAACTTTTTGAAACATATTTTACCTTTGTTTATCGATGGATGTACAACGAAAGGAGTACGAGATGTGATCTATCATCTTGGATCACTTATAAGGTAATTATGATACTTTTATATTTAAATATGTATGAATATTATCTTTTATTTTTAATTAACTTATTTATAATTGTTTTTATGATATGTATAGGTGGATTACATCCAAAGAGATTGACAAAAACTCAATCCCACAAAAAAAACGTGAATGCGAAGAGCTACTATGTTTGATGGAGAGAGAACTTCCTACTTCATTTTTTGATATTCAGGTTCATTTATTAGTCTATCTTGTAGATGAAATAGAGATTGAAGGTGTTGTCAACACTCGATGGATGTTTTGGGTCGTATTAAAAGGTTATGTGCGACCCGTTCCTATTTTCTCTAGGTAACATCTTTTTCTGAGGAAGTCTTTCGGTATCCCTTGTGAAATATTATCAAGATGTTCTACCCATGGTTGGGTTACTAGCATGATCGATTTTCACTTCTACATGCGTTCATGATGCAACAATTTTGGGTGCTGGAGCTTTTTGTCTCAATACTTTTCTAGCTTGATCATGATTTCTTGGCTCACATCTAGGCCTTGATTTTGTGTAGTAAGGCTCTCTATAATATTCTTTATGGTGGTCTCTATAGATATGATATGTCTAGTTTCGTATACAATGCTAGGTTTATAGGTTAGTCTCTAAGGTCTTTGTTACAATTGGTTTTTTCTACTTTTTTCCATATTTATAACAATATTGATCATCTCTCCATAGTTAGTGTAATAGTTCCTCTATTATATAGGCATTAATGTGTTGGGATAACCTAGGTTTTGTGAATAAAACCTTAGTCATACCGTATTTAGTGTACAAACAATTCTCCACAACCCATATCCTCTTATCGTAGAGTCACCATGACCTTATGTGGATGTATATATGTCATTGACCTAATGAGTTAAAAGTATGTGTGACACATTATTTCCTCTTTCGATTCAAGGATATTCAAATGTGTCTCCTAGTGAGGCAATTTGTTTCCTTTTGCAATTTTCAATGGGAGCATAAGACATTTCGAATCTGATGTACATGATCATGATGTGCTTACTAATGAGGAGACAACAACTATTGATGAGATAACATCCATGCAAAGATTTTTGGTGCAAATGGTCAGAGATAATGAGATGCACCTTTGTGTTATCATGCTAACACAAGGTTCAATGGTGCTTCCTTTCCATGTGATTGTTTTGTAGTGTCTCTCTCTATCCTTTATAATGAGAAGGAGCATATCTACTTTCATCAAGAACAAGGGTAAAAAATTTTGATGCATGTTGTGCAATCTAAATATGATGGTTTTAGGAGGTCTTTATGTTATTTACATTCTTGAGAAATAAGCATGATGGTTGTATTTATTTCTATAAAGGTAGCCCTGTAGCGCACAATGCCCCGCCATACATGTCCTCAAAGACCTTTTTAATGATTATTGCAAGTCTTCCAGATCATAGTCAACAAAGAGTGATGGTTTTTTGAAAGCTATAATAAGAACCTTTTCAATTCAAGCCTCAACTATGGAGAAAATTTTGCTGCTTAACTTAAAATTTAACTCTCAATCAATCTTCTCAATTAATCACCTATCATAGTTAGGTGTGATAAACCCTGTTTTCTAGAAAAAGAGTAATCAATCATTTGGGGAGTTTTTAAGACGAGTTTGTAATATGTGACATATTGATACCAAACAATAGTGAGGATGCTGATTTTGCTTCTACACCAAGGTTTGATGACTCATAATCCTTCTGATATCATGGGCTTACAATGCATAAGATTATCTGGTGTGAGTAGCATCGAGGAAAGATGCTCATGAAAATCTCTTAGAAAAAACATAGAAAGGAAAATCAACATATATACACAATTTTTTTTTACTTTCTTAAGCATACTAGACTTGTTCCATTTATATCATCATCTTGCAACATAGTGAGGATAATGAAGATAGGATACCGGATAGACAAAGTAGCAAGGAGTTCTTCTTTAAGTCTCTGTTATTCCATTGAATCCTCTCTAGCGTTTGGGGATGTTCATATGCACAAACATAATGGAAGAAATAAGCTATTATGAAACATAATCAAGACCATGGATTTCGTTATATTACTCATCTTTCTAGGTAGACTAGGATGTATATTTAACATACTACACTAGTTCTATAGTCATTTTGCTGCCAACCCATGAAAATAATACATGTTAGATTTGAAGTTCATGGGTGAG
>CM035442.1:131709667-131717167 GCA_020310875.1 Ceratopteris richardii
TTCCTACAATACCTAAAAACTTGATTAGTGTGGGACAGATAGTTGAAAAGGTTTTCAAGTCAGGTTTACAAATGAAGGAGTATTTGTTGAAGATCCAGAGAATGGATATAATCAGATTGTCTCTGGTAAGAAATAAGGTAGACTCTTTACTTTAAGAGTGCAAGGGAACATTGGTCAAGCTTTGCTCACACATGGTGAAGCAGTGATTACAGAACTTGATCTGGCATAAGAGATTAGGTCATTTCAATGAAAGAGAATTAAAGCTATGGTTGCTAATCAGTCTGTACTAGGATTACCAAATGTGCAAAGTCAACATATGGTTTATAAATGCGAAGCATGTCAGATGGGAAAAGCACACAGGTTACCATTTCAAAGAAAGGATTCAAACATGATGGAGTACTTGAGCTCATTCATACAGATGTATGGGGACCAACAAAAGAAGATCTATCAGTGGCTCAAGGTATTATGTCTTTTTATTGATGATGCTACAAGATGGATAACATTATATGTTTGAAGGAAAGATCAGAAGTGTTTGGAGCTTTCAAGCATTTTTCATGCATATGCAGAGAGAGTAACAGGTCAAAAGCTTAAAAGACTGAGGTCTGATGGAGGGGGAGAATACTCTCCCAAGAGTCAATGATTATCTTTGGAATGCAGGTATTAAGAGAGAAATAACTTGCAGGTATACACCACAACAAAATGGTGTAGCAGAAAGAAGGAACAGGACTTTGGTTGAGTTTGCTAGAGCTATGCTAAAGGAGAAGAACTGTCTAAATTATCTTTGGGCTGAGGCTGTAAATACAGCTACATATCTTGTGAATAGATTACCATGTGCAGCTCTGAATGGAATCACTCCATATGAAGCTTGGTGGGGTAAGAAACCAACACTAGATCATTGTAGAGTGTTTGGATCAATTGCATATGCTTATGTGCATCACAGCTTAGGCATAAATTTGAACCAAAGGCAGAAAAATATGTGTTCATTGGTTATGATGAAAAGCAGATGGGTTACAGGTTGTGGAATCCTCTAACCAAACAATTTCTTGTTTCTAGAGATGTTACATTTGATGAACAGAAAAGTTGGTATGCAGATCAAAGTCATACAGCTGAAGAATTTGAAGAAGAGGTAAGAAGATGTGAGAAAGGAAAATCAATTGTGCAGGTAAATAGAGATGAAGACTATATGCAAGCAAGTACATCCACAAGTGGATTAACAAGAAGAAATGAAGAAGCTCCTATATTTGATGAAGAGGTGTATCCAGATACATATGAAGAATGTGAACCAAGAAGGTCAAGCAGGACTAGAAGACAACCAGAAAGGTATTCTTATGATACTTCTTACATAACTCAGAAGAACTATGCATATATGGTCAAAGATGATGAAGAACCTCAGAACTAGATGAAGCTAAAGGTAAGAAGCAATGGGAAGAAGCAATGAAGGAAGAGTTCAATGCACTGGAGGAGAACAAGACATGGGAACTTGTTCCTAAACCAAATGGTAAGAAAGTAATCGGAAATAAATGGGTTTATAAAGTGAAGAAGCTTGCAGATGGAAGTATAAGCTAGATACAAAGCTAGACTGGTGGTGAAAGGCTATTGCCCAAACCTATGGCATAGATTATGATGAGACATTCAGTCCTGTAGCTAAGATGTCAACTATAAGGACAATCATTGCTATTGCAGCTTCAAAAGGATGGACCCTAAGTCAATTGGATATAAAAAATGCCTTCTTGAATGGATACATATCAGATGAGGTATACATGGAACAACCTCAAGGGTTTATAGATTCCAGGTATCCAAATTTTGTTTGCAGGTTGAGAAGAGCATTCTATGGTTTGAAGCAAGCTCCAAGAGCTTGGAACTATAGACTGGTGAAGTATCTCAATGATCTGGATATCAAAGTTCAAAAGCAGACCCAAGTCTACTTATCAGAAGAACAGAAGAAGGTACAATCTACATTTGTATTTATGTAGATGACATTATAATCACAGGTACTTCAGATGAAGGAATCAAGGAGGTAAAGAGATTGCTTGAAAAAGAATTCAAGATTAGTGACCTAGGAAAGTTATCATATTTTCTTGGAATGGAAGTTACTTATACAGATCATGGCATATATGTGTCACAAGAAAGGTATCTTCTGAACTTGTTGAAGAAGTTTGATATGGAAAATTGCAGAGAAGCTTCAACTCCACTTGAAGTTAATCACAAGCTCAGTAAATATGATGGTGCAGACTACAAAGATATGAGGAAGTATCAATCTCTTGTGGGTAGTTTGATTTATGCTACACTAACAAGACCTGATCTTAGTTATGCAGTGGGAGTTTTGTCACAATTCATGCATTGTCCAAAGGACCCACATTGGATTGCAGGTCAAAGAGTTCTCAGATATATCAAAGGAACTATAAAGGAAGGATTATATTATCCTTTTACATCAGATTTGAAGTTGAGAGCCTATAGTCATTCAGATTGGGCAGGTAATCAAGATGACAGAAGATCAACTCATGGTTACATGATATATATTGGTGATAAGCTTGTAAGTTGGTGTTCAAAGAAACAACATACAGTAGCATTATCATCAACTGAAGCAGAGTACAAAGGACTTGTGGAAGCAGCTAAGGAAGTCATATGGATGCAGACATTGTTCAAGAGCTTAGGCATTGATCAAGGTACACCTACAATACATGGAGATAATATGAGTTCACTTTATCTTGCAGCAAATCCAGTATTTCATGCAAGGACAAAGCACATAGAGATACAGTATCATTTTCTCAGAGAAAAGGTAATGGAGAAGGAGATTGAAGTGGAGTACATTTCTACTAAAGATCAGTTAGCAGACATAATGACAAAGAGCTTGGATGGTGTGAAGACCAGTAGATTCAAAAGCATGGCAGGAGTAAAAGAAAAGAAGATGATATGAAGAAACAGGGAATGTCAATTAGTGATTGAGGGGGAGCTGTTGGAGAAACAATCACTAATTGGATATATATTTGAAGGTCAAATCTTAGGAAGAAAACCCCATGCCTATGTGAAGGACAAATTCACGTGTATCATATTTGTAAAGTTAGTTCCCTTTAGTTCTAGAAGTTTTTTAAAATCACGAGAATACGAAAATCTATATAAGTTAGTTTGTATCAACTGACGCGGAGAGAGAGAGAGAGAGAGAATAGAGAGAAGAAGTAGAAGAAGGAGTTCATTTATACGACTATGTATAGTCGGGATTCTCTGAGTGAGAAAGCATCTGTAAAACTTCTGAGTTTTCATAGCTATGAGAAAGAACTGAGTAAAGTTCTGTGTATGAGTCTCTCTCCATCATCTCCATAATTACCTACTGTGTGATTGTTGGAACATCAAGCTTACACTATGCTTGAGGTGGATTTGATCTACATCAAAGGCTATCGCGTCGAAAGAATATCCGTTGGAGAGTTCTTTTTCATATGCTCATTTATTGTATTTTTTGAGAATATTTTGATGGCTCATTTACCGTTGTAAAAGCCTTGAGTTGTACACATGTAAAGGTACAAATATAGGGCCAAAATCCCACGAAATTTTGGTGGTTGAAGTTGCATTCAATCAAGCAAATCAAGTCACCTAAAAGTAGATCAATCAAGATCTTCACTTTTCCTAGATTGTAGGGAAGTGAATTGATTCCCTCCAACAACCATTCCCACCTTCATTTGAATTCAAATTCAAGTTGTAAAAGTCGTGGAACACTCCTAGAGGCTATATAAGGAGTTGAAATCACTTGTATTATACATGGAAGCAATATACATACACTTGTGACCATCATTGTCTTGCTCCTTCAATTTTCTGCATCATCTTCTTCGCCAACAGTAATCTTGCAGAGGCTGTTGCTCTCTCCTCAGAGCTCCAAATTGAGTGCAAGAGGACTCATTGGAAAGGTACATAGTGTGTTTCTTTGCACTTATAGCATGCCTATAAGGTCTATTTGAGTCTCCAAAAGCTCAAGGGCTGGTCTTGTGCCGGTTGGCTTGACCAAACTTCATCGCTTCGAAACGCACTTTTCTACCTTCGACAAGCTTCTCCAAGCTCTTTCAGTGGTATCAGAGCTAGATCAAGATGGGTGACGGCTTTCCCTCAATGATCGAGAAGCTTGATCGACACAACTACGCGGCTTGGCAAATCAGAATGGAGGCCTACTTGCAAGGTAGAAATCTTTATGGAATTGTAGCAGGTGATGAAGCTATGCCTATTCCAAGATCCAAAGGAGGACCTACACAAGAGGAGACAGATAAGCTCACACTTTGGTGCGCAAGGGATGCTCAAGCAAGGTCGTACATACTAAACTCTATCTCTGACTTTCTATTACCACATATTAGAGGATGCAAGACATCTCAAGAGACTTGGGATGCCCTGGAGACATTCTTTTCTGCTAGTACCAAAGCAAGAAAGAATCAGCTTTGGAACGAGTTCAACCAAATGAAGAAGACACCTAAACAAACCATCACAGAGTTTGTTACCAAGGTCAAAGAGGTTGCGGATCAGTTAGCATCCATTGGAGAGCTGATTGAAGAAGAGGTCATCATGAGGCAAATTCTCAACGGCATTCGAAGTGATAAGCAATGGCAATCCTTCACGACGGCCTATGATCTCATCATGGATGTGCAGACTCCAGACTTCAACGTCTTTCTTGGACAACTCTTCAATCAAGAAGCCAACAATAGCATAAAGGAAGGTAACTCTTATCATGGTAATTCAACTAGTGCTCTATATGCAGATAAGAAGGATAAGAAGCAGAAAGGCAAGAAGAAGGAAGAAGACGAAGAAGAGACTTCCCAAGCCAACTTCGCAAGCAAGAGCAAGTGGAAAGGGAAGAAGAAAGGATCAAAGCAAGACAAAGCCAAAGGTCAGAATGTTCAACCTTGTGCCATATGCGATAAGACCAACCACACCACTCAGAATTGTTGGTTCAATGGGAAGACCCAAAAAGGAAGTGGAAGAGGTGGATATGGCGGCAATAGAGGCAGAGGTGGACACAACTTCAACAACAACAATAGAAGCTATAATAGAAGGGACTACAACAATTATTCAGAAGATCAACCACATGAAGACTCATTACTTCTTATGAACCTAAGCCACAAAGAAGGTAAAGAAGATGATCATTTGTTCTACATAGATTCAGGATGCTCGAATCATGTTGCAGGCAACATTGCTCTTCTATCTGACTTGGAAAGTCCAAAACATAGACATGAAGTGCAAACAGGGGATGACACGAAGCACAATGTGGAGAAGATTGGTAATGTCAAAGCTTCCAATGGCAGGACAAACATTCTGAGTAAGGTTCTCTATGTACCCACTATCACTAAAAACCTAATCAGTGTAGGCCAAATAGTTGAAAAAGGCTTGCAAGTTAGGTTCACCCAACATGGAGCTTTTGTGGAAGATCCATGTCAAGGCTTCAAGAAGATAGCCCGAGGTGAGAAGCATGGTAGGCTCTTTACTTTTGAAGTAGGAGATACCAGGAACATAGCTCTATTCAACTTTGGGTCTCAAACCCTAAGTGAGCTTGAAGTGTGGCATGAGAGACTTGCTCATGTGAATGAAAGAACCTTGAAGGATATATGCAGGGATCAAAGTGTTCTAAGACTGCCGAACATATCAAAGCAACACATGATCAACAGGTGTGATGCATGTCAAATTGGGAAGGCACAAAGACAACCATTCAACCACAAAGGCTACATCCACAACAACTTATTGGACTTAGTACACACAGATGTATGGGGACCAAGTCAAGAACCTTCATTGGCAGGATCAAGGTATTATGTCTCATTTATTGACGACCATAGTAGATGGACTGTTCTATACTTTATCAAGAGTAAGAATGAAGTATTTGATTGCTTCAAGAAGTATCTTGCACATGTGGAGAATCATACAGGTAGATCACTAAAGAAGCTCAGATCTGATGGAGGGGGAGAATACTTCTCCAAAGATTTTGATGAGTTCTTGCAGGATAAAGGTATCAAAAGGGAAGTGACTACCAGGTACTCTCCTCAACTAAATGGAATTGCAGAGAGGAGAAACAAGACATTGGTTGGATCAGCCCGAACAATGCTTGAAGAGAAGAAGTTGCCACATTATCTTTGGGCAGAAGCTATTTCAACTGTAGTGTACCTTGTCAATCGACTTCCATCCAAATCACTTCAAGGTATGACTCCTTATGAAGCATGGCATGGAAGAAAACCTAGTCTTGGACATTGCAAGGTTTTTGGTTGTTTAGCTTATGTTCATGTACCATCACAAATAAGAGGTAAGCTAGATGAAAGGGCAACAAAGGCAGTGTTTATTGGATATGATTCAACTCAGATGGGTTACAGGTTCTTCAATCCTTCAACCAAGCAATTCACTACAAGTAGAGATGTTGTGTTTGAAGAACACAGGTCTTGGTATGATGAAGACAAACAAAAGGTAACACTACCATATGATCTTGATTATGACTCTCATCAATTAGGAAGCAAGCATGATACACAGGTCCAGGATCCAAGAAGTGATACAGACGATGACCAAGACGAAAGAGAAAGGGATTACAAGCTATGGAAGTCAAGAGGCAAAGCAAAGATGCAAGAGGTTGGAGAATGCTCCAAACAAGCACCTAGAAGATCAGCAAGAGAGAAGAAACAACCAGAAAGGTATGGATATGATTCCACAATTGTTACAAAGCATTCAATCTACTTGGCAAAAGACTCTATTTCAGAGGAACCCTCAACCTATGAAGAGGCAAAGGGAAACCCTAATTGGGAAAAGGCCATGAACGAAGAGATAGATGCATTGAAGGAAATGGACACTTGGGATTTGGTTCCGATGTCGCCGAATCAAAAGGTAATTGGTTGCAGATGGGTATATAAAGTTAAAAGAAATTCAGATGGATCAGTTTGCAGGTACAAGGCAAGATTAGTTGCCAAAGGATGCTCACAAACTCATGGTATAGACTATGAGGAAACATTCTCACCAGTTGCAAAGGTGACTACAATCAGGACATTGATAAGTGTAGCTGCTGCAAAGAATTGGAGACTCCTCCAACTTGATGTGAAAAATGCATTCTTAAATGGTTGGATAAGTGAAGAGGTATACATGTCACAACCACCAGGTTTTGAAAACCCTAATCATCCATCTTATGTTTGCAGACTTAAGAAAGCATTGTATGGATTGAAACAAGCTCCAAGAGCTTGGAATTACAGGTTGGTTACGTATCTTCAAGATCAAGGGTTCAAAGCTAGCAGCTCAGATCCTTCTCTATTCATCAAAAGGGATCACAATGAGGTTATCTATCTATGTGTATATGTAGATGATATTATTGTGACAGGTGATGATCTAAATGGCATTCAAAGGATCAAGAGACACATGCAAGAGGAGTTCAAAATCAGTGACGTAGGTGAGCTCACATATTTCCTAGGTATGCAGGTGATATATACAGATGAAGGAATGTATTTGACTCAAAGAAGATACATTCAGGATCTTCTTCTCAAGTTCAAAATGGAGAACACT
>CM035442.1:131722167-131727167 GCA_020310875.1 Ceratopteris richardii
TCGTAAGATACTACTTTCATCCTTTACGAATTAAAATTTCCTTGAAGTTTTAATTCCCTTGAGGATGAAACCTAACTTCAAAATCCAAACTAGGACTAAAAGATAATTATCATCCCACAGTCTGATGTCCCATACCATCTTTCCTACATCAATCTGAGTATAAAATCTGGTGTCCCATACCACCCTATTTTATATTCACATTAATGTGTGGGTGATTCTTATCCTAAAGTCTAAACATCTCTTGATAGAGTACCTTATTTCTTCAATTCTTTTACAAGAATTTAGAAGTTTCAGGCATTACCTCTAACTAGATTTTCCTAGGTTTTGATTCCTTCGCATTATCACCTTACAATCATGTGCTTTGCCTTGGAAACTTGAAAACCTCTTGACAGATTATCAATTCTTCTTTACTAGGGTTTTCAAATGAAAACCAATCAGAATTCCAAGTTCTTGAATTTCTCAAATTCAAGTTCAATTGGCTATTCTTGACCAATTTTGTAGCAACAAGAGCTTTTGACTTCTTGTCTTTAGATTCCTTTTTGTACTAATGCTTTTAGGTACCTATCCCGGCCGAGACTTTTACAGGAATCTCTCTACTGCCTTAGTCTAAGCATCCACTCATGCTTTCTGGATTTGTACCAAAATCCCTTTAAGGATAGGCAAACACTTATGTTTTACCTTCCACAGACTTAAGTACCGTCTTCACGATTGCAGACTACATTTTTGGAATTCCTTCACTCTGTTCATACTTGGAACAGCTTACTTTTTTTCACATTTTTTCCATTCGATAAATGGAACTTGAGTGAATCATTCCTAACGGAATTTACTGCCAATACTAGGGCAATCTACAGAGTAGTTCTAATCGCACATTCTTGGACAATCATGGCCAAGTTTGATCAAATCTGGTTGATACTTGCGACAAAAATAAAGACTTATAGTCTTTATCTTTAAGATCTCTTAAACTATCTTAAGCTTCTTTGCTTACCTGCAGGATTTTAGAGATCTTTCCCTCAACTTAAGTCCAAGCATTTTCTAATGCTTTTCAGATTCCAAAGCTAAGAATCTTTGATATACCTTTAGGTTATATCACTATTTGGACTTAAATACCAAAACTGGTGGTTAGGGACTTACTGGGAACTACTTGCTATAAAACTTCTCTTGAAAGATGCTAGTCTCACATCTGGGGAGATTTTTCTTTCAAGAACTTTTTTGATTCCCACCAAGGAATCAAGTAATACAAAGCTAATGATTCATCTTGGAATCTTCTCCTTTACTGGAAAGATCTTCAAATGGAATTCTAGACTTTTGGATAAGACCAAGACTTAAGGCTTTGCTTGTCCAAAAGATATTCTCATTTAACTAATGAAATAGTTAATTGGACTCTTTCATTAGCTTATCTTTAGGAAATAGCTTAATTTCCAAAGATTACTTTGCTTGGGTCTCTTCAAGACTTTACCACTTGAAGCTTATCTTTTAGGAAAAAACTTGTTTCCTAAATTGTCTTTAGGAAATATCGGGATTTCCTAAGATATATGTTTCAAAAATGAAAATAATTTGAATCATTTCATTAATTGTCATGACTTTAGGAAATTACTTGATTCCTAAAGATCAATATTCATTAAGCCTTGAGTTAGCTTAAATAGAATCAAGCAAGTTTCCTTCAAAAGTTTTCGCGTTAATTGAAGACCTTGCATCATGCCTCGAGATGCATTTCTGGAAACTAACTTCTATGAACACTAGAGTTCCAGGGATTCTAGAAGTTCAAAACTTCTACTTATTTTCATCAATGTTTGATGAATATGAAAGTATTAAACCTTCCAAAATTTGTTGAGCTCCAAAAACTTCCCTACTTGGGTGCATGAACATGAACATTCAAAAACAACTAAATCCACATTAGTTGCTAAGAATGTCTAGGTTTCTTCCCAAACTTAGACTGAGCATGCACATTGGAAAGTAGCTCTATTTTCTTGGCATCTTAATGACAAGAAAAAATGAATACTTACTTTCAACATGCTTTCTTTTTCTCAAAAAGACTACTAAGTGGTACCTATGTATCACTTTTTGGGAAAAAATAGACTAGATACTTAGTTGCTTGATGATCAAGATCTTTGCAACCAGGTAATTTTCTATTTTTCCCACCTAGCTAATTCAAGTTAGAAAAAGAAAGGAATGAAAGTATACGTGTTCAGCTACTTACCAAAAGATCATGCTTATGCTCATGCATCAACTTGCATGCAAATGTATGTTCATGTATGCAAATGCCCATTCTTGGGTGCAAATGCATGTGAGTTCATGCAAGTGTAATGAACTTAAGCAAATCTCAAGCTTAATTAGGTATGCAAACAAGCATCCATGCAAAAACAACCTGCTTGCTATTCTGACAAAAGGTAACTATTCAAGTGCATGAACTGGAGAATTAACTACCTTTCCCAAGCAGTGCGAGCTTGATGTGCATAAAACATTCTTTTATGCACAAATAATCTTTTCATTTTTGTGCATGAATGGAAATAAAAATTTCAACTGCATACCAAAAAACTGAAAAGTACTTGATATACTTTTGTATCATTTCAATATTGTTTAGTCCTCTAATTAGCTTTCATATTGAGATAATCATAATTGGACTATGCTTTTAGTCCTAATTAATGCATCCTAAATGAAAGCATTTGAGCAAACAAATAATAAAATGAAAACATAATTTGGAAAATACTTAGCTCCACATAGAGCTACGTCCTTCCCTTGATCCTTTGGAAGAGTGATTCGTCCTCTTGATCCTTGCGAGGAGCCAACCTTCATAGCCATGCTCACATCTCTCCAAAACTTTGTTTTGGGAGTGTTTTCTCTTTGCCTTCGTGGATAAGGAAGCGCAGCCACAAACCACGTTCCGGGTTTGATTACTGATGGCGGCAGCAGTAGGAGATGATCAGTAATGAACTTTTTTTTTTGGCTAAGCTTCAAAAGTACTAAGCGGAAATCAGCAATGAAATCACCGATTCTAGTTTAATCGATATGTCTTGGCCGCTTGGATAGGGGATACTGTCCGACATAAGTTCGAAACCCCTGCGCTACAAGACGTCATAAGTTCGAAACCCCTGCACTACCAGACCAGTTTGCCTTTTGTCATATCTTGCTCTTGATGGAGAGCTCCGACAGAAAACACAACGCTATGTCGCTATGATGAGTCCTGAGCAATAACTCGACGCATATACTTCTTGGGCTTCGTGGTTAAGAAGAATTCGTGCAGCCCGCAAGGTCATAGCTTCGAATTTGGTCTGCGATCATCTGCCACAAAGCTTTTACTTGCGTTCTGCTGTGCAAGTGAAGCATATGAATTTCTGCCGGGATTTGTCTCTTCTCCCAGGTGATCTGCAAGTTCACGGAGAGGTGTGGTCGGGTGGGACCGACTTGCAGCTCCCTGAGAGGCCAGGTTGCAATCGGCTCGACGTCCATCAATGACGGGATTCACATCCAAACAAGCTTTACGAGCTCCCTCTACATCATGGAAAGTAACAAATCCGTAGCCCTTGGAGCGTCCGGTGTTCTTGTCCATAATAACCACAACCTCCACAATTTCACCGTATTGCTCGAAATGGCACCGCATGGTGTCGCGCTGCGTCTCCCATGCAAGGCCGCCAACAAAGACCTTAGTATAGGTGGTATCTATGAAATGATGGGCCCTTGTAGGAGGCGTAGGGCCTATTACGGAGCCTGGCTGTGCAGCGGCACCCCCTGACGCTGGCCCGGAAGTGCCCGCACTCTACTGTTGCTCTCCCATATGAATCAATAATCAAATCCAATTGTGGTGCCCGTGCTTATCTGATCCTGATGAAGCTGCCTTCTCTATTCCATGACTGAGAGTGTAACTCCGATTAAAGATGCCCGTAAAACTGATCGAGCAGACGCCGCTGATATCCGCCTCTGCTGCAGCATCATCTTCCTCACCAGAGCCGCCGGCCAAGAAAAGTGTTTCCGGGAAATCCGGCCGAGGCAGTGGGATAAGTGGGCGGCTGAGATTAAGGACGCCTGGAAGGCTGCGCGGATTCTTGTACTTGTAATAGCAAAGACAAAGGCCATCATACATGCCGGCTGTTGAAATGGATAAAACATATCCATGGGTGCAGACACGATGCACGATCGATTCCCGTGTTCTACAAAAGCTGCACAATACAATTTTGGCTAATCTGTCCAATAGCAATGATGCATACAGCCATGATTATTTCCATAAAGATGAAGAAGTGCTACAGCAACACAATTTTGACAGAGATGACGAAGTGCGACAGCAATGCAATTTCGACGCATCTCAACAAGAGCTTACAAGCAAAATGATGAAGATAAAAATTACCATAGATCTCAACCTAAGTGCTCTAATGCCAATGCAAGAGAACAAGGATTACGACCACCACATGCTAGAGAGATGACTCTCCTCCCAACCAAATGCCTCTATATATAGCTCTCTCTAGAGGACTGCCTTCTTGGGTAGGTGGATACTAACCATCCATGTGTCAGCCATGTAACTACATGCGCCAAGTGTCCCAGTTAACTCGAGTTAACTCAAGTGGATGCTTCTGGAAGGCTCTAGATCTCTTTGGGCAAAATACTCTCCCCATGTCTCCCATGGGGATTGAACCCAAGACCTCCTCCTTCACATCCTTGAGACTTAACCACTAAGCTAAGTGCATCACTTGTTCAAAAGAGCACAAGACCTCCTAGTAAGTCTAAACTTGAGATCTTTGTTCATACACACAGATGACCAAACGGTGTCCAATTTCATATCTGTCTGAACCGGCCAGACCCTTGGATCAAAGACTTACTCTATAACACAGACAGATAGACAGACAGACAGATAGATAGATAGATAGATAGATAGATAGATAGATAGATAGATAGATAGATAGATAGATAGATAGATAGATAGATAGATAGATAGATAGATAGATAGATAGATAGATAGATAGATAGATAGATAGATAGATAGATAGATAGATAGATAGATAGATAGATAG
>CM035442.1:131732167-131992167 GCA_020310875.1 Ceratopteris richardii
TTGAGGTAAAAGAGTATTTGTGGAAGATGTTGGTGACTTGGAGAGAGGTTTTATGTTTGGAAAAAGTTACCTCATATTCAGTATTTTCAGAAAACTTCAGAAAATTCAGATTTTTTACGTACCAGTCAGATGGAGAATCTACTTTCTATGATTGTCTAGATTTTTGGATACATGCTTGTATTCAAAAAGGTGTCCCATCACATCCTATCACTTGATTGAGAAGTGGAGTTAGCCAAAAGAAAGTCAAGCAGGTACTATCACATTTCACCCGACTAGAATATGAAGATATGAAGTATCAACTTGCAATTTTTGGAGTTCTCAAGGTGAGAGTTTGTCCACTTATGTTTCAAGTAGGAGTTACAGATTCTTGGAAAGGATTTGGTTAAAGAAAATATTTACAACTTTATGTGAGAAATGGACACTTAGAGACATTCAGGTAACAAATCAAACATTCAGAAATGAAGGTTTGATGAGAGCAAATTCTACATAGGTATTTTGTTGGAAAGATCATAGGTCTTGTATGATCTTGTATGATCTTGGATGATCTTGGATGATCTTGAATGATCATGAAAGATCTTGAGTATTTATGAGTCAGTTGTCTATCCTTTTTTTGTGAAGATTCTTAACATTGGAAGAAGTAAGTCGAAGATTCAGATTCTATCACATTAGTGTTGTTGAGGAATAGAAAAAGATACTGTTGCAGAAGGTTATGAATCCCAAAATGCTTTCAAAAAGGTTTTGTTATGTTAGGATCAGCTAACCTTATTCTATAATATGGGAAGCTGAAGAGTTACAGTGAAAGCTATTGGCAACTGCAATGCTAATAAAAAGGGTTCAGAATTTTTGTTTCAGATATAGGTGTTTGATCACTAAAGGACAGATTTATTGAAAGAAGGAAGACGTTTCAGATTTCATAAATTTTGATATATTTGAAGAATTTTGGATACTAGTGTTAAATCATGCAGGGGGGTGATGAAACATGAAGTCTTATTTTCAGCCATATGTGAAAGAATGCAGAATCATACCTATAAGTATTCCAGGTATTCCTATATCAGGTATTCCTATATTTCCTTTGTTAGTTTCTCTTTATGTTCCAGCTTTGAAAGAAGAAGGAAGAAGGAGAATGTCTCGAGAAAGTTCTTGTTAGGTGTTCCTATTTAGGAGAAGGTTACAAAATTCTATTGAAGAGAAATTTGATATTTTAGAGAGGTATGTTTTAGAGGTGCGCACATATGTTTATACCAGATTCTGAAGGAAAGAGGTATGAAAGACTTACAGATAGAACAAAGATGAAGACAATATGACATCATAGATATGAAATTTTGGTAAGACTCATGAGTTGAGTTGAGTTGAGTACAGTAAGAGATGAACCAGTGTGTTCATAATACACTAAGTTGTGGGTTTTCAGTCAGAAGTCCTAGGATTCAGTTCCTAATTTTGTTTAGTGTATCTACATGACACAGTAGAAATACGTTGTGAAACATTTTGTAAGGTAAATGCAAATATATGGATCGTAGTGTATTTTTACAGGTTTGAGAAGACTTATTTCAAGAAATAGCAGATTCAGAGACAAGTCATGCTACATATGTTGTCATGCAGTGATTGCTTGATGTATACACTATTGGATATCTAGTTTACATTTTCTCTCAGGTATTATGGTTCATATTCAGCAAATTCAGATTTTGTTTTTTGGAGTTTGAAGAAATTCAAATTCAGTTTTGAAGAAGACTTTTGAAGAAAGGTTTGAAGGTCAATTCGGGAGGACAAGTTTGAAGTTTACAACAGTTTGTAGATGAATGAAGTTGCATATCCAAGTTCAATTTGTACCAATATGACATTGCAGGGGGGATTGTTGGAAGACAATGTCACATCAGTCCAAAATCCATTTAGGGCAAAAACCCTAATTTTAGTACTTAGTCATTTTTGGCACAAAATTGGGGTAAAATTTTTATGAGCCTATCTTGTAGAGCTTAAAGAGACCTTTCCAATGGTATAGGACACGCAGTCATTAGAGATCAAATTTGGGAGAAAACCCTAACCCTAATTTTTTGCTGATTTAGGATTTTGGCCTCATATGATAGCTTTGGGAATGAAGATCATAAAAATGTTGTCAGATCATTCATCAGGTAGTCAGAAGTGTGAAAAAGCAAGTCAAGAAGCTGTTTTTAAAGTTAGCTAAAAGCAACTTTAAAAATAAAGCAAAAGCAATTTAAAAAGTGATGAGATTAAAATAAAGCACTTTTTAGTGAGTTTTTTGCATGAGACACTCAAGGCTATATAAAGAAGTGTTTGGGTCACTTCTAGGACATCCTACACCTAGTTCAACGCCAGGTTTGGTACCTCAATAGAGGTGGTGCTCTTAGCACATGGGGTAGCCATGGTGCTATCTTGGAGCATGTTGAGGAGTAGCTATGGAGTTCTTCTTGGAGAAGAGTGTGCTCACACTCTTGCTTATGGAGAGGACTTGCCCATCAGCAGCTTGGTGGTGTGGATCAGCCATTTACATAACGTATTTGAAGATTATCTTCTACATGAAGATTTCGGTTTACTTCAAAGACATTGGATGGCGGTTAACATAAGTTTTACATCTTATGTTAATAATTTAGGTACATATTCTCTTTATGCACATAGGTACTACTTGGAGTTAATGGAGGCAGTGGCATCAATATCAGGAGGAATCCTATTTTGCATAGGCACAAGAGAATATGTACATGTATGTTTTATGCATATTTGGATGAGGTGTTTGAGAAGGTATGTTCATATGAGTATGAGGATTTCTGACAGCAAACTTGTTAGCATTCTTTGCTAGTTTTGTAACTATGTGATCTTTTCACACACGTATCTAACTTAGGGTCTTCCATAGCCTAAGTTTAGATGAGCGTTTGCTGGTTATCAGTTTTAAACTGATCTTTCCTCTTTGTGTCAGTCATATTCACTCTTCTACAACCTATTAGGTCACACATCTCATATATGTTCAGATTTCTGTCCATACATCTGAATGTTCTTGTTACATTTGTACATTCACTCATCCATCTATTTATGTTCACATAGAGTGGTTGATATTTTGACTCCCACATTGTAAATTGACATTTGTATATATGATAGTGTGAGTAAGCAGTCGCTTACATAACACTTTACACATGTTGTCTAATCTCTCTCTATCTTTGTCTCATCATTTGTATGATTAAGTGTGGAATGTTCATGTTTTGTCAATATTGGAAGATTGTTGGAATCTATGTTGTAGATCCTGGACTTATGGAACTATGGACCTATGGTATTAGTTATGGGCCTACTAAATTTCCAACATAGATAGATATATATATATATATATATATATATATATATATATAGAGAGAGAGAGAGAGAGAGAGGAAGAAGTGTCCATAATAGTGTCAAGGCCATTGAGGAAGAAGCAGTAAGAAAAGATAAATCAAAAGAGACTGAAGTCAATGGGAAAGATAGACCACTTCCAGACATGAAAAACATGGAGTGGTGCCTTCAATACAAAGAAGAGAAAAAATGCCACCCTCCTTGTATTTGCAGGGGCCTATGGGAGGGGAAATATTACCACCACCTAGGGTTTTCAATATGGCCTAGTCTTCAAGGTGGACTATGAAGATGAGGACTTAGATAACCTTCTTTTCCTAGAGACTTCAAGAGAATTGAGGAATGCAATTTGCAAAATGGAACTTCTATGTCCAAAATGTTGTGTGCCAGACAAGCTCACTCATATTTAAAGGGGTTTGCTTAATTTGAATGTGGATCTCTTGCTGTGGATACAAGAAAATATCATGCCAAGCCAACAATGGAAGATGACACCTATAAATTCAAACTATAAGTAGTCCATATAGAAGAAGCCCCAACCTAAGAACAAACCCACTAATCTGGATTCAATAGAAAGCTTAGAATCTCAAGATGACATAATTTCCGCTAGTGGAGAGCTTGCATCTCAGATTTTGCTGGCAAAACGTAATAAAATTAGGGAGGATATTTTCAAGAGGAGGCTCATGAAGAAGGGGCAAGTTTTCCACCTCCCCATTACCATCATCCACACACCCCCTATAGACCCCCTTATAGGAAGGAGGCCTCTTGAGGTAAAAGAGCCCCATAATCTCCATGTGCGGAATCTTAAGAGGAAGATGAAGCTAAACCCACATGTAATTGTTGTGCCATTCTTATTAATGGTCGATCCAAACGAGTGAAGTTGGGTGGAGGAATTTAATGACGAATTGGGTGAGGAATACATATACTATGTTATTGGAGGATCACACTCTACAGAGGCCCAAAGAAAACTTGTAACACAACATCCAACTACATACTTCTTCAGGCATGTAGAGTGTAATATCTACATTGGTTTGACTATAGAGGTGACCAAGATCCTAGCTTGGGACCACAACAATGACAATGATTATAGGCAGAAGATGTCATCCATTAAGTGTGTCCATTTCTTCCACCTTGAGTATCATGATGCCCTGAGGGTAGATAGATAGATAGATAGATAGATAGATAGATAGATAGATAGATAGATAGATAGATAGATAGATATTGTGTGTGTGTATGTATGTATGTATGTATGTATGCATGCATGTATGTATGTATGTATATATATATATATATATATATATATATATATATATATATATATATATATATATATATATATATATATATATATATATATATATATATATATATATATATATATATATACATATATGTGTGTGTGTGTGTGTGTTTTGTGCTATGTGCGTGTGTGCATCTCTCTCTCTCTCTCTCTCTCTCTCTCTCTCTCTCTCTCTCTCTCTCTCTCTCTCTCTCTCTCTCTCTCTCTCTCTCTCTCTCTCTCTCTCTCTCTCTCTCTCTCTCTCTCTCTCTCTCTCTCTCTCTCTCTCTCTCTCTCTCTCTCTCTCTCTCTCTCTCTCTCTCTCTATATATATATATATATATATATATATATATATATATATATATATATATATATATATATACATATACATACACACACATATATATATATATATATATATATATATATATATATATATATATATATATATATATATATATATATATATATATATATATATATATACATAGAGAGAGAGAGAAATATATATTAATCGTTTCTGCCTCTAGAGGGATATATATATATATATATATATATATATATATATATATATATATATATATATATATATATATATATATATATCGTTTCTACCTTTAAATGATTCTTAGCATTGGTGTCTAATTGTGGAACATTGTTCTTCAATGTCAAAATATCTAGTGTCCTTGTTAGTTCTTCATGATCTTTAAATCACTCTTAAGTCTCATATGGCTTCTAATTTATACATTCTAGAAGCCTAAACACTACTTCTCAAAACGTATTCCATTTTCTTGCTAACAACGTGTGTACAAATAAATTCCCAAGAAAACTCACTTACTTTAGGGTCAACCCAAGATCAACACTTTTCACAAAAATTTCCACTTTCTTTGACATCATTTGCTCACTCTTCTTTCTTTGATTAATTTTGTGTCCATTTTGTTCCTTTTCCAATCCCTTGTTTATAGAGTGAGCATTTAATGGGTCATTGTTTTCCACAATTTTAAGTTTGGAATACTTGCTGATGTTGTAGTTTTTCACCTCTTGTAGCTACAAATTTGTCATTCATTTTTTATCTTATCATTGCTATAGGATCTAAACGATTTTCTAGAGGTTCGTGTCTAATCCTTGGTATGCACAGTTCTTAGATGTTAACGTCAAGGTTTTGCTAGCTCTTAAGTTTGTAATTTTTTGATTTAATGATGGATGTTGGCTCTATAAGCATGAATGTCCCTTGCATCGCCTAGCTACTAGTAAATGTATTTATCCTTCATGTTTTTTATTAATTTATTTTTATTTTTCCTAATTACATGATTGTGAACAATGGTGTGCAATTAAGATTGTACTTCAAGCATTCATATTGTTAACTTTTAACTTGTGGCCTAAATCTACATATACGCATTTATTTGTGCTGTTTCTTGAAAAGTGCACACATGTCATATAAACTCAAGTCATCAGCATAGTCTTGCACTATAGCAAAACAACATTTGTATCGTATGGTTATGCAGATTTTACTTTGTGTGTAACTATAAATCTAAATTAGAAGTAATTAAGGTGACGTAACCATTCCAATCATAACCTTCGTTCCCTGCTTGATGCTCCAATCTCAGAAGCAGAAATCATTGAAGTCATTGATGCCCTCCCTTGTGGTAAAAGCCCGGGCCTATACGGGCTCACTAATGAGTTCTTTAAATCCTTCAAGTTGCTGGTCGCCACCCCTCTTCATCTGGTTTGGCAAGAGGCGCTCGACTTTGGCGCACTTCCGACTTGTCTCAACAATGGCATTATCAAGTTAATACACAAAAAGGGAAAAAGAACATAATAGAGAACTGGTGTCCTATTACGATGCTCCAAACGAGATATAAGATCATTGCCAAAGTCATAGCCAACAGAATTTCCAGCCATTTGAGAGCGTGCTTAAGCGCGGACCAAAAAGGTTTCATCAAAGGCAGGTCAATTTTGGAAACCATTATAGATATCTAGGAAGGTCTCGACTTTTTAAATGATTCAAGACAAGATGTGGTCTTCCTCAAGATCGACTTCAATAAAGCCTATGATAGGTTGGAATGGGACTAGATTCTGCAGTCGCTTAAAGATCTTGGATGTAGTCTGAAATTCACCAAGATGATCGCGACCCTTCTGGGAAATGCCTCGACTCGAATTAATGTTAATGGCAAACTTTCGAAGGTGATAAAACTTAGAAGATCAATTAGACAAGGGTGCCCATTGGCTCCCCTTCTCTTTGCCATTGCCACAGAAGGGCTTAGCAGGCTGGTGGAGCATCAGGTGGAAGCTGGTAATATCAAAGGCCTCCGTTTGCCTCATGACCACGCCCAGATCACATGAGACTTTTTGTTGATGATATGAACGCATTTGTCCACAATGATAGTACTAGCCTCAAGACGTTCTGGAGGTGTTTGGATACTTTTTGTGAAGCCTCTTGATCCATAATCAACCACTCTAAGACCGCCTTCAAAGCTATTGTCGGGTCCCAACCTTACCTTCTCATTGATCATGGCTATCAAATCATTCCACAGGGCCAAATTTTTTGGCTTCTTGGGATTCCCTTGGGGTTTGGTATCTCTATGGAGCACCCGTGGAACTAGGTGTTGGCCATACTTGAAAATAAGCTAAACTATTGGAGAGGTATGCAAATCAATCTCGCTAGTCGTGCTATGGTTATCAACACCTTCCTCATATCATCGACCATTTACTTCCTTTCTTGTTGGAGACCGAAAGAGCAAGATCTATCCAAACTGGATATTATATGTAGAAACTTCCTTTGGACGGGCGACCACAATAGGAGGGGGGTGCCTAAAATCAAGTGGTCCATCTGCACCAGCCAAAGAGATAGTGGGGGCCTTAGCATTCTGGACATAGGGTTCATGGCTAACAAACTTGCGGCAAAATGGATGATTAAGGCTTGGTGCAACGGGGAGGCCTCGTGGGTCAAGTTGATCTTCAGAAACAAGAATGAGCTGGCTCTCATGGGATTCCCAAATTGGAAGAATCTTGACATCTTGACCCTGTTGTTTTCCTTGATCCCCGTCTTCTCGAGAGGCTCGAATCTTGTGTGCTCCCTATGGAAGAGTTGGAATAAAGTCAAAAGCTACACAAGAATAAGTGAAGACTGGAAGTGGGCGGCCGGTATCAAACAAAACGACTCTGTCTAGTTTTCGATTCATGGCATGCGGAGTGTGGAATCTTGGAACATTCAAAATGCCAAGAAGCTATGGAACAAAGGCCTCAAAAAATGGAAACGTCTCTGGAAACAAGACCCCAACGAGTGGATCAACTTTGAGGATATTGACCCTAGCGTCAACATTTCGTATGAAGAATGGAACACTTTGCAAAGCAGATGTCTCGCCTTATGACTTGACCTTTCATTGAGTTGTTTGCATTTTAAAGATTCTAAAGGCATTTGAGCTGATTTTTGTATTATTACTCATCCAATAGTACTCTATGATGAATCCATTGTGGTACTTCTTGTATATTCTCTAGTTCACGGTTTTATTTCAGGAGAAGCTCAATGGCGTGTTGGTATAACATCTACTGCTATTGTCATTCTTGCTATGTGGATCCTTTGAAAGCATTGTTATTGATAGAGAAATTACATCAACTCTGAGCTTCATTAATGTGTATGATTGTCATTCTATTCCTTTATAAACAATTAACATCTTAAAATTTTTTAAATCATCGCTCTCTCTCTCTCTCTCATGGATGTGTCTTGTCCTACGTTTGCTATGGTGACAATATGATTGGAATGATCAAATGTGGACAATGCATAGTACAATTCTTGCTGAAATTGACTAACCTATTGCAACACAGTACAATAGAAGAAAAGTACTAACCTACTCGTGCTCCTTCTTCCTGCTCGTGCTCTTCCTTTGTGTGACTGAATTTGACTCTATCTGAATGTCTCTTTCTTTGTTTGACTGAAATCAACTGAACATACAATCAAAAGACTTGCAGCAATATAAGTTTAAGGTTTTGAAACACAAATTTGTGAAAACGCTTGCATGGGAGATTACTTCATGATTTTCTTAAATTCCCAAGTAGTGTTTGGGAAAATCCACAACATCAACTAGATAGAATTCCATTTTCATGTGGTTTGAAAGGGCAAACACTTTTTTGAAGAGGCATATTCCTTTTCATCACTAAGATATAAAACAAAGAAGCAACGGGAAATATCAAACAAAGAGTGGGTAGCTAGTAAGAAGAATATTGATCAATGGGATAATGTTTGTTGGTATCCTTGTGATGAGAAATCCTCTTATCACCATCGAATTGAAACAATAAGCTTAAATGATGTGGTCTAGTCTTTGGGATGGTTCATTCACTTGATCTTAGAATATTTGAATTATGAATAATGAAAAAAATCAAATGTTGGATAGAATTCTAATATTGAAATAGATGCATTTGGTCCCAAGATCATGTAGATTTTTTTTTTCAACCTTTGAATCTCTCTCAGTAAAATATCGAGTATGAAAATAAAATATTTTATTAGTGCATTAGTATTTTTTAATCTACTTTTTCATTGAATTGGTACTCATACAACATACAAGTATTGAAATAATACTACATGAGCAATTTTCAAACTAATGGACAAGTGTATATGAAAGAAATACTAATTTTTCTTTTAGTTAATCACTCTTAGATAAATGTAGTAAGGCTAAGGTTCAAAAAATGTTGGTCAAGAAGTTAAGAATTAATATCAATGTTAAGCATGGATAGATGGTATTTAATAAGGCAAGCATAAAATCTAGGGAACTAACTTTACTTTTCAAATTATCTTCACATAGAAGCCTATTCGAAAACCATGTTTCATAGTGCCATAAGAGATTTATCATGATTAAGGTTACAAGCAGAGATGTGATAATTTTCTTTTAATAACATTTTCTCTTGCCTTGGAGGAGCAATATTGGAAAATCTATTGAATATATTGTTCTTAGCAATTGCGAAAGTTGAATCTTTAAAGGAAAAGCAATTGGATAGTTCACAAAAATTGATCATCGGGGAGGATCTATTTGATGCAAGGAGAGAAACTTCATAGACAAATGGGAAAGAATTCATAAGATCTCCAAAAATCAGAGCGATTCTGAGATACAAGGAAGAAATACAAAGGAAAAATTTGCAAATATTCTTTAAGGAGTGGTGGGCTGGTAAAGCTGACAAGCCCACCAAAGAGATGTGCCACATCCTTAAAAGGAAACAAAACAGAGAATCGATCCCCTATTACTAGACTCAAATGGTATTCATCTACTTAGCATGCATAAGAATGCTACATATAGGAATGTTCAAGAGAATATCCTAGGAACATACCTTCATGTAGTTGTCAAAACTCCATGCTTAAGATGTAATTTAGCATACTAGGATCTGCCATAGAATACATGTGATTAAGTTGTTACATAAGATATTGTATATGATTTTAAGCATATCCAATCAAGATGAGATCGTCTACATATAGCATGAGAATAGAAATGGTTGAGTTATTTTGAAAAATAACAAGTTGGCATCTATACAACTTTGATGAAAGTCATGAGATTCAAGGAATGAGTCAATCTTCTCATACCATGCATGAGGTTCTTGTTTCAATCCATAGAGCTCTTTGTGAAGCAAATACACCTGATCTTCTTTGCCTTTGACTTTGAAACCTTCAAGTTGTGGAACATATACTACTTCTTGTATA
Source organism: Ceratopteris richardii (assembly GCA_020310875.1). Classification (NCBI taxonomy): domain Eukaryota; kingdom Viridiplantae; phylum Streptophyta; class Polypodiopsida; order Polypodiales; family Pteridaceae; genus Ceratopteris; species Ceratopteris richardii. The sequence continues at coordinate 131,742,460 of CM035442.1, forward strand.
TCTCCATTACATCTACTACTTCTTGTAGATCACCACTATTACAAAAGCACGCTTAACATCTAACTCATGCAGTGACCACTTGAAGTGAGTGGGTAATGAAAACATTGTGTGAATGTTCATAAAGCTTAATATTAGGGAAAATGTTTCTTCATATTCAATGCCTTGTTCTTGTTTGTATTCCTTATCTACTAAGTGAGCTTTATACTTGTCTATGGAACCATTCGATTTACACTTGACTTTGTAGATCCACTTGACTACTCTTACTTGTTGATTAGATGGTCTAGGAGTAAGAGTTCATGTTCTGTTTCCTTCAATAGCTTGGATTTTTTCTTCATAGCCTTTTCCCATTGAGGTTTTACTTTAGCTTCCTTATAAGAGGATTCTCAAGTATTCATAAGTGCATAGTTGGCCAAGGGACTTTGCTCTCTTTGGTGCATCTCAAATAACCTTTGGGATCTTTGTGGTTGTTGTGAAGTACTTGGTTCATGATTTTTGTGAATGATAATGTCCCTCCTGTGAAGCTTGGATGGGAGGAGGAGGTAATTGTTTTTATGGAGTTCAATTCTCAGAATACTCATCAAATAAATATCCTTTGAGATAAGGTTGGAATGATTCTCCATATCTTGAAGTAGGACTTTGATTGTCACTATATCCAATGAAAATATGTTGTTTTGATCTAGAAGCAACTTCTAAATGTCCTTCTTAGGCTCATACACATAATCAATACTACCAAGTACTTGAAAATAACTCACATTAGGCTTACTTCCATAGTAATCCTCAAAAGAATTTAGATTGTTAAGTGCACTTGTAAAATGTTAAAAGAATGTGCACAACAATGTGGATGCTTTTGGTGCAAGACTTGTACATGATGTCTTTATTATGAATCATTGTTTATGCCATCTATATAATATTTTTTTATCTTACATTTCGAAAATCCATTATGAGAGGAGTGTGTGTTTGAGTAACTTGTCGCTTGATACCTTTTTGTTTGAGAACGTTATAAAGCTCATGACATAGAGATTCACCACCTCTATCTGATTTAGTTATTTTTACTTTGCATGAATCTGATTCATTGTCCACTTGATTGTGCCATTATCTAGATTTGGAGAAGGTACACCCAAATGAATCTTGTATGATCATTACGTTATACATAAAATTAAAGTGATCCACTTAGAGAAGCTATATTTATAGGTAGGCATAGATCCATATGAACCAGAATAAGTAAAAACTTTGATCAAGTAGAGGCTTCTTTAGTTGTAATTAGTGTTCTATGTTTCTTTTATTGGATGCAAACCTTACAAATATCTTTGATCAAATTTATCTTAGGTAAATCTTTGACTAACTTCAAATTTTATAACATTGACAGATAGGAGGTATTCGCAAATCTTGCATGCCATGGTTCTGAAATTCATTTTTTGGGGAAGAAACAAGAAAGCTTGTATAGACATGTGTCCTCAATACCTTGAGAAATCACTTATAGTGTGTCAAGATTTACAATTTTCATTGAGTGGGCATTTTTTTTTACTTGCTTATTTGTATCAATGATTGCCTTCATGAATAGAAGGAGGTGTATGAACACACTTAGGATTGCTAGGGAACTTTTTTCCCTCTTCAGGAGGTTCTTTTTCCCTAACTTGTATATATATGCCTATAACCCTAATGGGTCACTTATCTAAATTAGGTACAAAAAGTACATTATTTAGTGCCTTTGTGTCCCTTTTGCAATTGGTGATATTGACACCCTTTCCCTTCAATTGAAAAGCCTTGTTATCACTAAGATAGACTTGTCATGTGTGATCCTTAAGCTCTTGGAATGTGCCCTTGTGTTTGCACATGTAACTTGTTGCTCCACTCTCAAAAATCCAAAATTGGGAATAACATGAAGCAACTAGGGCATCCTCTTTGTTGGGGTTTGAGGATTGTAAAAGCACATGATCACCATAAGGAAGAATAAGAACCTTGGAGAACAACCTAACACTAATTGTATTACCAAGTGAATGTACAAAGACAAGTGACTGGTTAGGGTTATCAACATATGTACAACTAGAGGTGGAAAATCTCCTAAAAAGAGAAAAAAAGTTCCTTGGAAGTCCCTCAGTGTTTTCACACACATCACTATACAAATATATCAACAAACCCCCCCTAGGGATGGTGAGGTGAACAAGGACTTGGCACTCATGTATAAGGAAGAGCCAAGCTATGTGGAAAAAGGTTAAATGGGAAAGAATTTCATAGAAAAATGGGAAAGAATTTCATAAGATCTCCAAACTTGCTATGAATCAAAGATATTTGAATCTACCCTAACATAAAGATGGATCCACAAATAGATGGATCCAATGCATAGATCTCCATTTAGGAAAGCGTTCATCAAATCCAACTAAAGAATCTTTCTTCCTTTAGCAAGAAGGTATTAGCCAAAAATGATGGACACGAAATAAATGAACACCAAATGAATATATGGTAGACATTATGAAAAATTCTATGGATGCAAGAAAATTGGAGAATCTCAAGAACGAACTTAAAGTGAAGGAAATCAATTGAGATTACCTCACTTGATCTTGAGGGGGAGTGTTAGAATCCTTGGACTTTGGCAATGACAAGTATGTGAATGGGGGGTTAGACATTGTGCCACATCACTCACATTTTTTGATGTGCCCAACAAGTCGATTCATGAGTTCAAACTTAATAAAAGGACTCAATTACCGTGAAGGAGAAAGTCAAAGAGCATCTTGGAGGGTGATTTGAATTCATCTAACTCTTAAAACATCTACTATTATATGATCACACAATTGGAACGTTGGTATATGAACAATGTCTACCTCCTATGATTGTTTCTTGGTGCACACATGTAAGGACCCCATTACGAGGAGAAGTTGATTGTGCACTACCCCATTGGTGGGAACCCTAGTTTAGATGCCAGAAGAAGGTCACTTTGGAGCATTGATGGTTAGGAAATGGTTTGAGTAGACTTGGTATACGGCTTATACAACCTACAACATAAAATGCCGGAAGTTATGATAACATCACCATTCGAGAGAAGAGAAAGCAATTGGCATTGCAAACTAGGAGTTTTGTCGTTATTGTAGGAATATTGTACAAATACATCATTGATTAAGTTTTGAGAAGATAATTGTTATCTCATGAATGGAGAATAGCAATACTCAAGCCAAATAAGGGATGAGTTGATGGTCACTATTCAGGTGAAATCACAGCAAGGAAAATTTTTCCAAGAAGTTTTATGGTGTCCTACTTTTTTGATACATCTGTTTTTTTCAAGAAATACTTAATGTGTCAAAGGGATGGAAAGCCAAGCGATAAGGATAAAATGACATTGAAGACATCCCTACCTTTGGGACCTTTTATGAGGTGGGGCCTTAATGTTTTAAGGTCTTTATGGTTAGCTGCAAAGCAATCATGTATTGACATATTTTGGTGGCCATAGTATTGCAATAATTGGGTGGAAGTTGTACAATTAAAGGATGACAAAGCTAATAGGTCTTTCATAGTGACTATTAAGTGTATGTGGCTCAGCACCTTTTGGTTGATTTGGGTGTTGGTCGATCTTATGTCACCACCATATTTTCTAAGAATCAGAGTGCATTGGCAATTGCAAGGAACCATGTGTTCCATGCTTCCGCAAATCAGATTGAGGTGCACTATCATTATGTTAGGGAGAGTTTCTCTTATCATTTTTGCTTATGTGCCCGCATAGGATAATGTTGTAGACCTTTGCACAAAGGCTCTTCCTAGGGAGAAGTTTGAAGACTTTTGCAAAGCTTTGCACTTACTTCCTTTTGTGGATTGATTTCTTTCCACAAGCACTTCCTTATACATGAGTGCCAGCTCCTTGTTCATCGCATCACTTCTCAAGGGGGATTTGTTGATATATTTTGATGGTGATGTGTGTGAACACACTCAAGATTGTCAAGGCACTTTTTCCCTTTTTAGGAGGTTCTTTTCCCATGGCTTGTATTTATGCCTATAAACCCAATAGGTCACTTATCTTTGTACATTTGCTTGCTAATACATTTTGTATTGTGTTGTGCTCCAACCTTCTTCTTCTTCCTTGTGTTGTTCGTGTGCCTTTGTAGGCCTTGAATTCAAAAAAAATGTTCATGCATAAATTAGGTGCAAAAAGTACATTATTTAGTGCCTTTGTCTCCCTTTTGCAATTGGTGATATTGACACTTCCTTTCCCTTCAATTGAAAAGCCTTGTTATCACCAAGGTAGACTTATATTGTGTGATCCTTAAGCTCTTGGAATGTGCCCTTGTGTTTGCACATGTGACTTGTTGCTCCACTCTCAAAATTCCAATATTGGGAATAACATGAAGCAACTAGGGCATTCTCTTTGTTGGGGTTTGAGGATTGTGAAGCACATGATCGCCATATTAAGGAAGAATAAGAAGCTTGGAGAATAAGGAGACACTATTTTTATTACCAAGTGAATGTACAAAGTCAATTGACTGGTTAGGTTTATCAATGTATGTACAACAAGAGGGGGAAAAATCTCTTAAAAAGAGAAAGAATGTGTCTTGGAAGTCCCTCAGTGTGTTAACACACATCACTACACAAATATATCAACAAACCCCCCCTCGGGGTGGTGAGGTGAACAAGGAGTTGGCACTCATGTATAAGGAAGAGCCAAGCTATGTGGAAAAGGGTTAAATCCACAAAAGGAAGTAAGCCCAAAGTTGCAATCGCCTCCACCTTTTAATATTGACAAGGAAGAAGAATGTCTTCTGTGGTTTGTTCAGTGCTCTCCTTTACCACATCCAAGTGTGATCCCTTGCCCTTTGAGTACATGTGCTTGCCTCTTCCTTTCGATCATGAACAGAAGCACATATGGATCGATGATGCATCTCGAATCCATCAACAGTCTCAAGGAGCTTCAGAACTCCGTATCTTGATCAGCTCAGTGAATATTTACAGCTATTTTTCGTGCATTATTTTGTCGACCAACACAAAAAAAAAATGATATGCTGTAGAAGAAGCCTGTACCAATGATTTATTGAAAACACTTGTACTCATATCTCTTACGTGCATGTACATCAGGCCACAAAATCGCATCACGGCCTTGTTTCTCCACAGGGAAGGAGCCCTCATTATTTCTGAATTGACTGAACATGCTGCCATCGCCCACCCTAGCTTAATATCATTGAGATTTCTAGTTTTCTGATGACACTCAATCTTTCTGCCAATTAGATAGTCCACGTGATACCTGATATGTTGAAGCTTGAAGAAGAGGTGTGCAGCTTCATGACTTCCATGTACTTGATATTGAAGTGCCATGGCAATATTTTAGTGAGGAGGATGTTGTAGTTTCTGGTCAAGCTTTCATGCATTGCACATGATTCTTGTTTTTTTTTTTTTTTTTTTTTTACCAGATTGGTCTGTTTAAGCTTTTGCTTTGAGCCTCGAACAATAGCAACAAATTAGCACATGTCCATGCGCTCAAAAGCAGAGAGGAATCTCTATTTGTTTTCTGCATGTATCCTCTGTTATTGTGTAGTCGAGTGGTGACATTTCTCCTTCATATTGATCTTTAAATTGTTCATCTTTCCTCATGAGATCAGATAGCAAGGATCCTTCCCATGAAGATGGAGCAACTCCCATTGCCTTCTATTGCTCTGATGTTCCGCCTGGCGACTTCATTCAATACTACTATCCTATGAACATGTCAAAACATAGAGTTTGCAAGACTGGGTTAAACAGCAGTCAACACTACCGCAGGGATAGACAAACAGTGGCACTCAGCCACAATGCAACATGATTCCAGATTACATGTCCCTTACATGTTACTGCCAAGGATTGAACCCTCGCCCCCGCCTCAAGAGACGAGAGGCCCAACCATTAGGCCAGCGAACTGGGACTAAGGGGGGTTCGGGGAACGGGACTAAGGCCCATTCCCTCCATGGTTCAGGATCTCCCATGATAGTGCTCAAAGACCCCAAACTGCTACCTCTTGCGCATCTTTTTTCCCCACTTCTTGAGTCTCGGGCTTCACTTCAAAGAGCTTGGAACATTCTCGCTTATAATGAGATACTTACATCTGTTCCACACACAGCAAGATTAAGCAGAGATACATTTTCTTTCCCTGTCTGGCCATGTTCACATCTAATCTCTTTCTTTCCTCCCCTCAAAGCGCATTTCTCCTTTCATGTGATTTTCCTTCCCTTTTTGTTTTTCCATTACTGCTTTTACTACATGCTTTGACCACACAAATAAATGTTACTACATCCACCCTCACATCTCATGTATTTTTAGCAGTCCAATAATTTTACATAATGCTCATGTTGAACAAATCATGGCAAACATGCACTCCATGCGATTACACTTTGCCTTTGGCATCACACTTTGCCCTTGGCATCTATCAAGAATCACCTATGCATCTGTAAGAAAGCTACAATGAGCATACACATCAACAAATGCACTTCATTTTGCTGCATCCTTTCAAAATCTTCAAATGCCTTATGCGCATGACCAAAATCTAAGCACCATTGATCAAGGCTTTCGAAATAACATCATCTCAATTAAAAAGACTCTCAAAGCCTTTTTGTGCTGCAAAATCTTGCCATACCTTACATACCCCCGAAGGATAAGGTCCAAGTCTAGACCTCTTTTAGAGGTTTCAATATGGGAAAACTAAGACTCTCTCTAATGAATATGCCACTAAAAGCTTTTGCACAAGAAATGAATGTGATTACATCCGGACTAGGCATCATCATGATAGATCTGCTAACAATGGGTAATCGGTTTCTCATCATGATCTTGTTCAACATATCTTGCAATTAGTGCATTCCATGTTGCAACATTCTGATAAGGCATCATGTCCAGTGTCTTCTTTGCATCTGCAAGCAACTTGTTCTCAATATACAATACCAACCAAGATCATGGAACACTAGGTTCCTCACAATTGCCAATGCACCTTGACTCTCAATAAATATGGTGGCGGTAGAAGTATAATCAACAACCAAGTCATCCATAGGGCACCTGAACAATGCATACTCAACAATAGCTATGAAAGTTTCCTTATTAGTGAGTCTCACAACTAGAAGTGATCACAATAGGTTTCTTCTTTTGCAACAAAGATATGCATGAGCTACAACATGGAGAAAAAGCCACTTGTGGACACATGAGTCTCATAAATCTAGCCCAAGCTACGTTTTAAAAAAAACATGCAAATATGGTAGTATTGAGCCCCCTCGGGATAAAACAACCCAAGCTATTGGGTACCAAATAAATTATGAAACATACCATCATTCTAATGTTTGGCACCTAGATTATGCATAAATTTCCTCATTTGAGAGACAAAAAACTCAACATCAAGCCAATTGATGCATACATAAATAAGGCATTTGTGCTTGGTGATAGAGACTATTATGAAATGCATCTCCAACATCATGAAGAATCAATCCTAAACATGTTTTAATAGTAGAAATAAGCCTCATGGCTTCAAGGATAAAATACTACAGTGGTGTCAAAGCACTTAATTTAACACAAACCAATGCTACCATCAACTTGCATATACGGAATCCCCAAATAATAATGTAGAGCCCTAAATATAACATTTTAAAAGAGTCATGAAAATCAGCCTAAAAATTAGAAATGTTCATCTCATTAGGACCAATAAGTAGAATATTATCTACAGAAACAAGAATGATAAGAAGCACATCATCTCCATGATTCACTTACAAGGTGCTCAATTTGATTGCTCTAAAGTACATGTGCAAGTAAGTACAAGATGGCGTTCCATGATGTCAAGATTCATAAATGTCAATAGATTATAATGCTTTTTGAGGAAATCTATTAAGAACATATACAACACACGTTATCGCCTCAAGCTAATAACTATGAATTAAAGCCTAAATTGTTTACCATAAACCTTAGGAGACATGTTTTTCCTCTATGCAACACCATTATTTTGTGTTCTATATGGTAGAATTGTACACTAGTGTTTTATACCATGCTCAATCCAAAGTTCTTTAACTTTAGAAGACATATATTTACCTTTCAACGAGAATGGAGGATGGCCATTGTAATGTCGACAGATTTTCGACCATAAAAATGAATTATTTGAGCCATATAAGTACTTTGAACTTTGAATTCAATGAGAGGATCCATGCATGTATAGAAAATTCATCAAAAATTTCACAAAGTAAAGGTAATTACTAAAAAAATGGTATCTTCATAGGATCGCATACATCGTCATGGACAAGATATAATTTTCGTTCAGCTCTTACAATGCCATTTTTGGGAAATGAAGCATGTTGCATCTTACCCAAAAAGCAACCCTCAAAAACATGTTTGGATGGTACCTCAATTTTAGGCAAAGAGGACACCATATCACAATTTTGCAAGCATGAAAAATGGGAAAATGTTAGATGACAAAAATGTGCATGTCAAAGTTTTGCATATAAAATGGCCTACAAATCTTGTGTTACACATTCATAATTATCCACAAATTTCCAGTAATTCTCTGACCTTATACAACCCAGAACACAAAATATCATATGCAATAATTTTTGTTCCCATCAAAAAGATCATGAACTTTATACCTACCATCAACAAACTTTACCGCCAAGCAAATCTTGGATAATGTTGACATTGATAACACGTCTTTCTTGATCTATGGCACATATAAGGCATCTAACAATGTGAATTTTCTTTCGTTCTTGGTACTAAGAGCAATTCTTCCAACTTCCATGACATGATATGATGATTTCTTTGTTCATATGTTAGTATTCCCATTGGGATAGACTCGAATGAGGTGAAGAATGTACATTTCAAGGTAATATTTTTGGTCACAACACTATAGAAGTACCAAACATATGAGTCCATAGTAGCCATGGAATGATCATGACTCGATCGTTCATGAATACATTTTGTAGAAAATTCCCGTTCTTCATTTTGAACTAAGTTGATAGACTTAGAAGTAAAAGCATCCACAAAAACCATTCCTACCTGTTTAATATCAGCCTCTTTAAGAACGAATTTAGGATATAATTTGATAATATCATTACTTCACATATAGTATTTGCAAAATTGTCTTTGCCTATCTAATCTCTTTTTTTCTTTTTCTTCCTTCTTTGATTGAGAAGTATCTACATATTTTTGCCTACTAAAAGCGATAGCTTCCCTTACCCTTTTCCTGTTGATTGTTAGTAATGTGTGTGAACACACTAAGGACCACTGAGACACCTTTCTCCCTCTTTAGGAGGTTTTTTTTCCCTCGACTTGTATATATGCCTATAACTCTAACATGTTATTTATTTTTGCCCATTCACTTGGTAATACATTCAGTATTGTGTGTTGTGCAAAAATCTACCAATTCTACACAAACTAAAAAGGAAGATAAAGATGAGAAGAAAACAAAATAAGCAAAAATTGTTTTGCAAATACTATAAAGGAAATGACCATGTCATAAAGAGTTGTCCAAACTTGGCTGCAAAAGAAAAAAGAGGCCGGAATGGTTGTTTTAGAGGCCTCTACACCTAAAATAGAGTCTCCTAATCTTATGCAGAATGAAAAATGGGTGTTTACTATTATTTGCAATTATGACTCATCTTCTCATGAGCAATGTATGTCTACAGTAGACTCAGATGTTTCATACGTTGATAGTGGGGCTACCAAACCTATTACCTCGCAGTGCAATTTCTTCAGTTTACTTGGGCCTACCCCTATTGGGAATACTATCGCATGCACTTACAACTCCTTTTATGTTGTAATGGGAGTTGGTAAGATCATTATGACTATTGTTGATGGTAGTTCTTTCACATTGTCAGATGCTTTGTTTATGCAAGGGACCAAGAAAAATCTATAATTAGTCTCAGCATTAGCCAAGATTGGCTTGGCTGTGAAATTTGTTGATGATAGATGTACACTTCATGATCTATCAAATGGTGATGTTATTATTGCTTTTGGCATTTTATGTTGAGGGTTGTATAAGCTCATAGATTATGCAAAAGTTGTATGATTCAGCATGTGCAATTCAAGATTCTCAGGCTATGTCACATGCAAAGCTTTGGCATGTGCACTTTGGTCATCTAAATTATGCTAGTTTGTTATGCGTATAGAAATATAAAATGGTATCTTATCTGCCCAAAATTGAGGAACCTAGTAAACATGTTTGTGAAGGGTGTATTTTGGGCAAAATGCAGTTTTTCTCCTTCCAAAAAGATGGTTCAGTCCAAGCTACTCAGAAATTGAAGCTTGTTCACAATGATGTTTGTGGTCCTATATAGACACCCTCTTTTGGGAATTGTCTTTACTTCGTGACCTTTATTGATGATTTTTATAGGCATGCATAGGTGTATCCACTAAAAGCAAAGTCCAAAGTGTTTATGTGCTTCAAATAGTTTTTGGTTTTGGCTCAAAATCTGTCAACATGTAAAATGGGCACCCTCCATTATGATTGGGGGGGAAATACATGTCTTTTGATTTTAATGCATTTTTGGCTCAATGTGAGATAAAACATCAGTGTACAGTGCCATATACACCTCAAGATAATGAAGTTGCTAAAATGATTAACAGGTCACTCATGGAGATGGCAAGGTGTATGGTCAAAAGTCAGGCTTTACCACATAGCTTCTAGCTCGAGGTTGTTATGTGTGCAGCATATGTACTTAATAGGGTGTCCCACCAAAGAAACATAGTATATCACTCCATATGAGGCTTGGCATGGTTATAAGCCATCTATTCATCTGGATGTCTTTAGTTGTCTACCATATTCATTAGTTCCCGAACAACAATGCAAAAAATTATATGATAAAGCAGTAAAATGTATTTTTGTTGGGTGCGATTCTAAAAGCAAAGGCCATCCTTTATATCACCCACATACTAAATGCATTATGGTTATCTTTGATGTTGTTTTTGTGAAAGATGCAATTCAACCATTACTTTCGTGCACTAAGAAGGCATCGGTTAGCTCCAAAGACGTGTATGGCACTTTGCTACCTCTTTTTACAAGTGGATAGTCAAGTGTTGGTCCAAATGAGGTAACTTCTCAGCCTCTATAGGTTTCACAGTTTGATGCAGATCATCCCATTTTTTATGGACATTTACATGATGCACTTGTTGATGAGAGGGATGATATAGAGGAGGTAAAAACTATGCCTAAATGGTTGGTGCGGACTTTGCAAGATAGCAAATTAGATACACCTTTGTCATATCGTACTTGTTCAAGCTCTCATAGTGCTTCTTTTGCATTAGATTGCTATGCTATGGCTACCTCTATTCTTTGTGATGAGAATGAGCCCATTTCTTTTGATGAAGCACAAAAAATCAAAAAATTGGATGGCGACCATGGTACAGAAAGGGCATGAAAACAAAGTGTACATGTTGAAAAAGGCATTGTATGGTTTGAAGAAAGCATCATGTGCTTGCTATGAAAAGATACATGCCTACTTGATTGGACATGGTTTTGAGAACAGTCCAACTGAGAGCACCTTATATGTTAAGTGTGCAAATGATGTGAGGGATAATGGCATGCTTCCTAGATACATCAATCAGAGCATGTGCATGTGCATATTTTTCATCCCATTGAAGTTGCTTTGTGATGGTTGGGGGTGCTAGTGGTGTACCCCATATAACTGATATAATAGTTACAAGAGGACTCAAAATAATAACTATACCAAAATGTGAACTTGTAACATCCTCAACATTGTCTGCATCATCTAAATTTTGGGAGATATTTAAATGCTATACACAATAATCCACAATCTCTTTACATCATGTAGGTTTGTAGTTAGTAGTTGGAACCATCAAACATATCATCAACAACCAACATGCAAATATGTCAGTGCTCTAGTCCATGGTTGTTGGCTCTACCCCAATGTCAAAAATTGACTTTTTCTCAAAGAAGTTCAACAAAATTGTTGGGTGTGTGTAGAAGTGTGAGAGACACACGAGAAGCACACACAAGGAGCACAAATGCAGCAAGACACACGGAGAAGATGATGGTTGGAATAGCCCTCTCTATTGACGATGAATTGAACTGAAGTAAGAGCTGAATAATATCCCTAAGTACAAAGTACCATCACATATGAGTGAATCATGTATGTGGTAACATGGGGAAAAAACCTCTACTCAGTACTAGAGTAAAAAGTGTCCATGTTTTGGGAAAAGGTTCGCATCAAAGCTACTCGAGGAACACATAAGTGTAACAAACCCCCTGGAGAGAATGATGTGAACACATGCAGGGAGTGACAGATCAGCCCCCACAAGGTAGTAAGACTAAAGATTTGGGAAAAGCTTCAATCTTTTCCCGTGGAAGATCTTTGGTGAATATGTTTGCCACATTATCTTGTGTAGGCACATATACCAAATCAATATCTCCTGCATGAAGGCGCTCTCTCACACAGTGATAATGCACCTCAATATGTTTGGTCCGTGCATGAAACAATGTGTTTCGTGCAACAGCCAATGCACTATGACTATCAGTGAGAATATGTGTAGCAGCATCATTCTCCATGCAAAGATCCATCAATAGGAATCTCATCCATATACACTCCACTGTAGCTGTGAAAATTGCCCTGTACTCAGCTTCACAACTCGATGTCACCACTGTAGGTTGCTTCTTACTCAACCAAGATGTGCATGAGTCTCCAAGGAAAAAGCAATTACCACTAGTGGACACGCGAGTATCATAACAACTAGCCCAATCACTATCTATAAAAGCATGCAAGCATGGCTGAACATCTTTGCCATAAAAGAGACCTAAGCTCAAAGTGCCTCTGAGATATGTAAACACATGTTTTACCGCTTGCCAATGCTTAGTGCAAGGGCTATGCATGAATCGATTCAACTGGGAAACTGCATATTGTATATCCGACCTTGTGTTGCATGCATATATAAGACATCCCACAATTTGCTGATAAAGTGAAGTGTCAAATGCATCACTAGAATCCTGAACTGAGAACCTGAATCCTATCTCAACTGGAGTGGAAACTAGTTTGCAATCCTCAAAGTCAAAACACTGAGGTAGTTTTTCAACCTACTTTGCTTGATGCATAACAATTCCCCCCTCAACGGATACAAACTGGATGCCAAGATAGTAGCTCAAAAGGCCAAGATAAGTGACATCAAAAGTATGCTGCAAATCAGCCATACGAATGTCAATTTTTGCATCGCATGACCCAGTCAAGAGTATGTCATCGACATAAAGAAAAAGCACTTAGCCCCATCTTTGCGTACATAGAGTGTACTTTCACTTGGACTACATGTGAAGCCAAGAGCAATCAAGTGCTTATGGATTTTGTCATACCATGCACGTGGAGCTTGCTTGAGACCATACAAGGCTTTATGCAAGCGACAAACCATATGCTCTTTCCCTTTCATAGCAAATCCAGGAGGTTGCTTCACATAGACCTCTTCTTGCAAATCACCATTCAAGAAGGCTATTTTTATGTCCAACTGATGCACTTTCCAACCTCAATGGGCAGCCAACGCAACCACGGTACGAATGGTAGTCATGCATGAAGTAGGTGCAAAATTTTCCTCATAGTCAATGCCATATTGTTGCGCATATCCTTTGGCAACCAATCTATCTTTGTAGCGATCAATTCTACCATCAGGCTTTCTCTTAATCTTGTCAACCCACTTTGTACCAATGGCATTCTTTCCTTTTGGCAATTCACATAACTCCCAAGTACCATTCATATGTATGGAATCCATTTCTGATTGCATAGTGTTCATCCAATGTGGATCATCACATGCATCTTCAAAAGTAAGTGGCTCTTCATTATATGTTGTAGCAATAAGAGAATAATCCACAAAATTACTTGATGGATGGTGAGAGCTTGATCTTGTTCTACCAAGTAAAGGTGCACTCAATTTGTTGTCCTGCAAAGTTTGTTTCAGCCACTTTGGCATACTTTGTGCACTCTTGATAGACATGCATTCATTATGTAATACATCACCAACATTTACATCATGTGTGGGCTAAATTTCATGCTCATTTTCAGCCATATTTTGATGCCAATGTTCAGCCATATGTGGCTAGAAATTTTTAGCAGTTTTGACAATTTTGGCTAAAATTTTTCAGCCATGTTTGGCTAGAAATTCTCTGCATTTTCAGCCCTATTTGGCTGGAATTTCTCAGCCCTTTGAACCTCAGTTGGCTGGTCTACATGGACATAGTCAAATGCACCATTTTGGAACAAAGACATGAGTGTATTGAACACATCTTGTGAGCTAACTGTTGGATGTTTTTTGCATTCAAGTAGAGGGAAAAGTAAATTTTCAGCAAATACCATATCTTGGCTCACAATAATTGTGTTTGTCAATGGATAGTACAAACAATATCCCTTACTTTTAGCACTATAACCAACAAATATACATTTCTTTGCCTTGTCATCAAGTTTGTGATGTTGTAGTGATGGCACAAGAGCATATGCCAAACAACCAAACACATGCATATGACTAACCATAGGCTTATGTCCACTCCAAGACTCATAAGGAGTGATGATTCTCAATGCTTTTGTAGGGCAGCGATTCAACACATAGTTTGCACACATGACCCCTTCCATCCAAAACTTATCAGGAAGATGTTTTCCTCTAACCATACATCGTGCCATTTCAAGTAGAGTTCTATTTTTATGCTCCTCAAAACCATTTTGCTGAGGTGTATATGGCACTGTACATTGGTGTGAAATACCTCTTTCACGAAGAAAAGCATTAAACTCATGTGACATGTATTCACCACCACGATCCATGCGTAGAGTCAAAAGCTTTTGTGAAGAAAAGTTTTCGTCCATAGCTAAAAATGCTTTGAAGCAAGAGAATACCTAATTCTCTGCTTTCATAGGATACACCCATGTATGTCGAGTAGCATCATCAATGAAAGTAACAAAATATACATGCTTCCCAAAAGATGGAGTCTTGATGGGACCACATATATCACTATGAACAAGCAGCAATTTTCTTGTAGTGTGTGTATGACTATCTTCTGGAACGGAAGCACGATGCATTTTTCCAAGGATGCAACCTTCACATGCATGCTTTTCAATGGATGCAAGTGTAGGCAAACCAATAACCATGTCCTTCTTTTGCAAGTAAAGCAAACTATTGAAGTTCAAGTGACCAAAACGAGCATGTCAAAGCTCCATTTCGGCCATGGAAGAAGTATGAGCAACCAAGTCATTTGAGGCAGCCCTCTTGTATGTATCCATGTGATACAAACCATTACATAATGTACCAGACATCACGATAACATCGCCATTGCTGAAATCATGAACCATACACTTATCATCAGCAAAGTGTACATGAAGTCAAGCTTTGGCAATCAATGGAACTGGAATTAAGTTCTTCTTGATACCAGGCACATACAATGCATTTTTCAAGAAAATCACACCTTCATTGGCAGCCGTAAGCTCAATTTCTCCTACTCCAATGATAGGATAAGAGGCATTGTTTACACACACCACATGTCCTCCTTTGGCTGCATCTTTTAAAGAGGCAAAAAATCTTTTGCGTGATGTTATGTGCTTTGAAGCACCACTATCAAAGAACCAATCCGAATCAACCTCACTCACAACCATATATTTAGAATGCAAAGAAGCATCATAATGACATGTAACAACACATGCCCAAAAATCTTGGGCCACGTTAGCTTCATCATTCTTTACATTTGTTGAATTTTCAGCAATAAACATGTCGGATTCCTTCTTCTTTCATTGCATTTAGCAAGCTTTCTACACTCATCAATAGTATGACCAGCCTTTCGGCAATATTTGCATCTCTTCTTCTTTTGCAAATCACCATCATTAGAGAAATGAGTGGAAGAGGAAGGTTGACGCTTTGGTTTTGATGAACCCAAAGCTGAACCATACTTGCGTTTCCCCTTTTGTGAGATAGCAAGTGCTTGCGTTCCCTCAATCAAACCACTCCTATTCACTCTAGATTGCTTTTCTTGCAAAAGAAGAGACACAACCTCATCAAATGCATACATATTAGGATTTCCTTTTGCAACCAAAAAGAGTGTAGTAGAAAAGCTTTGAAAAGATTCCAGTAATCCTTTCAACAATGTAGAAATGAGTGATGCATCCGGAATAATCTCATCTATGTTTGCCACCACAGACTCATTTTCAACCATACATACATCCTCAAGTTGCTTCCTCAAGTATGCAACACGTGCTTCATTACGCACAGCATACAAAGAAGCAAGAGTTTGTGAACATTATGCACGGCTAATGAAATTCAATCTTCTATGCTCCGAAGTCTATTTGCACTATTCAAAGTGAACGTGCATTGTGACACGAAAAATTGAAACTTGAGAAGGAGTTGATCATGATCTAATACCACTGTTGGGTGTGTGTAGAAGTACGAGAGACACGCGAGAAGCACACACAAGGAGCACAAATGCAGCAAGACACACGGAGAAGAAGATGGTTGGAATAGCTCTCTCTATTGACGATGAACTGAACTGAATTAAGAGTTGAATAATATACCTAAGTACAAAGTACCACCACATATGAGTGAATCACATATGTGGTAACATGGGGAAAAAACCTCTAGCTAGCACTAGGGTAAAAAGTGCCCATGTATAGGGAAAAGATTCACATCAAAGCTACTCGAGGAACACATAAGTGTAACAAAAATCACCTAATAGAGCTCCACAACACTCCATCTCTAGAACATTTTGAGGAACTTGTGTTGGAAAAAAACCATATATACATACACACACACACATACATACATACATACATATATATATATATATATATATATATATATATATATATATATATATATATATATATATATATATATATATATATATATATATATATATATATATATATATATATATACATATATATATATATATATATACATACATACATACATACATACATACATACATACACACACACA
This sequence comes from Ceratopteris richardii, assembly GCA_020310875.1. Classification (NCBI taxonomy): domain Eukaryota; kingdom Viridiplantae; phylum Streptophyta; class Polypodiopsida; order Polypodiales; family Pteridaceae; genus Ceratopteris; species Ceratopteris richardii. Next base: position 131,759,335 of record CM035442.1, read on the forward strand.
CACACACACATATATATATATATATATATATATATATATATATATATATATATATATATATATATATATATATATATATATATATATATATATATATATATATATATATATGTGTGTGTGTGTGTGTGTGTGTGTGTGTGTGTGTGTATATACATACATACATACATACATACATACATACATACATATATATATACATATATATGTGTGTGTGTGTGTACACACATAGTACAAATAAATCCCCGAGTACTTTTGAAGCATACATCACCATGGTTCTGCTCATTAATTTTTGTAGGGATCTTAGATAGTATGCAAGGATGTGTGGACAATGCACCTTAGAAACTATTATTGGAGCTTGGGGATTGAGCATGCATAGAAATGGAAGAAGAAGAAGAAGAAGAATCTTAGAAGCACAACATAGAGTGAATTACTAAGTGTGCAATGTAAAATGATCAATATCCTTTTATGGTTATGGGCATATATTCAAGTTAGGGGAAAAGCCTCCTAATGAGGTGAAAAAGTGCCCAACACCCACCATCTATTCACACACATCATGACCGAAAATTGCTAGCATAGGTGCCATCCTTTAGCACACTTTAGAGATATGTTTATGCTATGGATAGATTAAAAATGGATACCTTATAATCCACATCCACAAGTGATGTTTCTCCATGAACTACTTGATCCAAATGAGCTGATGAAATATTTTCAAGCTTCTTGCTACCTTCTTTTACCAGAAATCCTAAACCTTTCTTCAAAACTAGTTACGTAGGTTCGCAACAAGCTTCAAAAATTATCCCACTTTTACTGAGATAGGGCTTACAACAAAGCCTAAAAGAAACCATTTGAATTTCCTTTTGCATTTTCAATCGAATCCCTATGTTGGTTGTTGTGTGTTGTGGTTGATTGCATTCTTAGTGTTTTGATGAAAATAAATATTCTAAACACTTTTGGATCCTCCTCTATCATGCATTGTTGGTTTTAGGTTTGTCACTTTGTGTCTCTTGCAAAACTTGCATCATAATTTGATCTTGTACCACCCAATCAATAGGATGATTCTCTTTTTGCTCAGATTCTTGAATAGCTAGTTTCTCCTTAGCTTTAGATCTAGTGATAGCCATGCTCTCTTATCTCCACTAGATTTTTATGATTATACTCAATAATAGTACAAGAATTGCAATCACACTAAAATGCATGGTTTCTAATTTTACCCTTACTTGCCTTTTGTCAATATTCTACGTTCTCATTACTGCTAGAAGTATCTTATAGTTTATTTTTAGTATCAAATTCTTCAATGAGGATTGTGTTTTCTTGATTTGGCCATTTATACTTCTATTCATGTTAGCTCTAATAGGTACACCTCTTTCAATTCTATTGTTTTTACCAAATATCACATTGAAATATCTCCTCTATCATATACTATACCACACTATGCATATGATGAATTAAAGAATTTCACTGCTTACCTTGCCAATTATTATAGTAATAAGGCCTATGTGCACTGTTTTGATATATCGGTTTGAATGGCTAAAAAGCCATTGAATTTGCTTCAACATCCCATTTTGTTGAAATGGATGGTGACCTTCTTCCCCTATAATTTGGGTTGTAATAATATTACTTATAATAATCATGTCCCATTCTTTGAAAAACTTGACAAAATAGTTTCTTGAGTGCAGTGGTAGATACTTGCATCTCATTCAATTTATGAAGGATTATTATATTGATGTCACCCGAATCTATAATATTTGTTTTCTTGCTTTTGTGTTTCTACTCTCACTTTTTGCTGATTTCTTCACCCTTACGATGTTTCTTACTCTTTACTTTCTTCTTTTTGGAATTCCATTGAACTTCTTCCTCTTCATATTCAATCTTTTTCACTCAACTAAAATTTTTTTTTTTTAATGTAAATTAGACTCTCTAGTTTTAAATCTAAATATTCTATAATATGCAAGAAGAAAAACATTATTTACTATCACATTCAACTATAAGGATTGTGAAAAATTCCCAGGTTGTACAAAAAATCTCTATCTCTTTATTAATGCTATTGTTCCATCCTCGTGGGATTTTCTCTTGTATTCCTTCTTTCTATTGTTATTTTTGTTGACCTCTATCTCAATCTAACAGTTGTTCTATCTTCCTAGTGGCTATTTCATGTACATAATTTGTTTCAAAATCCCAAGAAAACCTACATGACTATTTTCATTCATAGAACTTCCACAAACCAGCTTACGATTAATTTTCTAACAATAATTATCAAGAAAATACCAGTGGTCAACTCTCTACACAAATTAAATAGAGAAAAAATAGTCCTAGATAAGGAGTTGCTTTTTTCCTCCTTATCACAACAATTTTGCACTTAACGAAGTAACATATTCCTCTCTTCTAGTACTAGAGAACATGTGCATGTAAGGTCCTTGCCGACAATAAGATTTTCATTGAATTTCAACAAGAGTATTTTTCTTTTTTTCTTTCCAAGAGAAACAATCACTTCTCTTTAAAACTTTAAACATGTGTAAGTGATTCTATAGACTTTATGACCCATACTTTTCTCATATGAACAATATTATAGCTACTAGCAAGCATATCTTGTTGAGAAAAAGGAACTCTAAGGTTAAATAGCTTAGCTTGATGGGATGCAAAGGTGGATTTCTGAAGCTCTAGCTTATCAATTCTATTTCTTAGCATCATTTTTGTACGAATTTTATGTTGATCAATTCTATTTATTAGCATCATTTTTGTATGAATTTTATGTTGATGAATTCTATTTATTAGCATCATGTTTGTATGAATTCTATGTTGATTTCTTTGGTTCTTATATCAAAAGATGATTTTTTGGCTATCGTATAAGGTATTGAACCCATGTTTCACCCAAAGAATAGAACTTATTAAGGTTCTCCTTGGTTGAATTCTTGCGTCTTTTCATTAAAGAGTTAATTTTGAAAAAATTGGGATCAAGATTGACCCAAATTAATTTATAGAGGCTACAGTTGTAGTAGATATCAAATATAATAGGAAAATGGTTTGAAATTCACAACAAATAATTAGTCATGTCCTTGTAATGAAAACATCTTTGACAGAAATCATAATTCGCATACAAACTATCGAGTATATAGTTAATTCCAAACTAGTTATAAGTATATGAGAAACCAATGCTACTCATAGTGTGAGTTAAATTATGAAAGTTTCTAAAGCAGCAAAATTTTACGGTGCCACCATTAGGGTGAAAAATGTTAAAAAATGGGGTCATGTAAGGATTTTTATTAGTGATAATTATTTTAGATTAAGCTTGTCAAATCATCTTTCAAAATGCTTATGGATTTTCATTTAAAACATATTTTATATGAATATATCATCTTTCAAAGAGAGAGAAATTTCGTGTGAAAATCATGAAAAGTGATCATGTGCCTCAAAGTTTGTGTCTATAAGAACTTCGACAAGTTTTAATCCTTTCATCTTGTTCTTCATGCTATATAATGAACTTCAAGGATGTGTTCTAGCTTTTTTACTGTATTCTTTGAGTAAGATCTTTAGAATTCCCTCTTTTTATTTATTCACAATGCGCTACTCATGGGGAAACTCAATCCAAACACCTTCTCTAAGATTCTGAGGAGTAGAATTGTTTGCAAAAAGTTCCATATCAATATCATGCTAAGCTATGATTATTCAAAAAGGAGAAAGGTATTTCAGAGAGATCTACAACCTTTAGAAATTGAAGCATTATGCAAAGAACAAAAAAAAACATATCATCATATGGACATGTGCAGTTGTTTATTCAATGGATCCTTGAGCTGGAAGGTACCTAGCTTTTGTACATTACATGAGCTTATTAGATTTGTAGGAGATACTGAATATAGTTTACATGGATATTTTTCAAATCATCATGAGTTTTCGAACAACTATGTGCAATACATACACTATCTACAGAATATATTATATAAGTCAAGGAACTAGAAATATGTTTGGAGCTTTTGCCTTTTGAAATAGAAAGTTTAAAACAGATGAAAGAAACTACTTTAGGATTGAGAATACATTCAAAACAAATTAATCCCTTTTTAGATTTAACTGAAAGATCTTGTCAAAAAGAAAAAGAGTGAACATTCCTAGGGATCATGTGAAAAACTACTAGGTTTAAACATGTTGAGTAGTCCTAAATGAATATATTTTTGTAAATAAAATTATGAACGAGCATGATGTTTGAATATCTTTGAAATTGGAGGAGAATGCATGCTTGAAAAACTTCATTTTTAAAAAACTAGTCAAGATATGAAACTATTGTTACACCCATCTCAAATTCAAGAGGCTTCTGATGGTATGGGAGTGAGTAGAAAGGGTTATAGAGGGATTTCAAAAGTATGCCATGAGTTTCTAAAATACAATAAAGTAAAGAGCTTTGGGATGAAGAACGATATGACATTTTCCACATAGCCTTGAGGATGATAAAAGTGCATCAAATTGAAAGTGAATCCATAGAAGAACAAGAAGAGGAAGAAGAAGGATATTTGGAAATCAAGAATAAAAATTCATATTTTGAGAATATAAGGGCTACAAATGTGATGAAAGAAAAAATATCAACAAAATGTAGGAGCATGAAACATGAGAAAGAACAAAAGGAAATGGAATTCAAGACTAGAATGAAAGCTAAAAATGTAATAACTAATGAGAAAGAAAAAAATAGTCTGATGTTCCACCAAATTTTAAGAAATATGAAGTGGAGGAAAGGTTGGTGCTAAATTTTGAACTACAAGGTGAGAAAAAGAGAGGTAACATATGCTAATCTGGAAGAAACCAAAACATTAGTAGTCACTCAAGAGAAAGGAAAAGATAGACACATTGTGATAGCACTTGATATGGCGATAGAAGAGGAAGAAGCCTTAATGCAATTATTGAGAGAATTTAGAGATTTATTTGCATATAGTTAGAAGGATCTTAATGGAATAGAACCCAGTATCTGTGTACATAGGATTCCTATTGCAGCACATGCTAAACAAAGTAAACAAAGGCAAATACATACAATGACAAATACTTCGCCAAAATTAAGGGAGAAATTGATAAGTTGTTGGTTGAAGATTTCACATATGAGATTGGATATACTAAATGGATATCTTCAATAGTGGTAGTGCCAAAAACTAATGGTAAATTTAGGGTTGGTATAAAAACTTCAGAAATTAAATGATGAAACTATCAGAATTAGTTATCCATTGCCAAGAACTGATCATTTGCTAGAAAGAGTTGCAAGAAAAGAATGCGATTTGGTTTAACTAATGCACCAACCATGCTTCAAAGGATGATGTGTCATGTGCTTAAGATTTTTGAAGACATCTAATGAAAATTTATATAAATGACCTTTTCACTTTTTCTAATAAAGGAAAGGATTATTTACAAGATTAAAGAGCTATATTCAAAAAATGTAGAGCTTATAGGGTTTTTCAAAATCTAGAAAAAATGTGTATTTTTTGTTAGACAAGGAAGAATGTTAGTCCATAGTGTCAAAAAACGGTATATCCATAGATGAAAAAAAAAAGCCATTCTGAATTTTCCCACATCAACAAATGTAAAAGAATTGCAAACATTCATGGGACATTGTGAATAATAGGAAAATTGTGTACAAATTTGTAGATATTGCAAAACCTTTGTATGCATTGATTACTTAATTTGAGTGGCATGAGGAAGGAGCAACACATTCAAATACTTTTCTCAAAGTGAGTACATATCCAAAGTACTTCATAGGTTCAATATGCAGGTTGGAAAGACATTGAGTACACATTCACCTATAGATGAGGGAAAGGATGATTTTCCCAAATCAGATGAGGAAATGGAATTCATGAACAAAATTTCTTATCAGTCTACCATTGGTAATCTCATGTATGCTATTGTAGTTACGAGACCAAACATTGCATTTATAGTAGGAGTTATGAGCAAATATATATCTAATCCTGGAAAGAAGCACTGGGAAATGGTTAAGATGAGTTTGATATATCTAAGTGGCATTGAGGACAAGTGTCTATGCTTGGAGAGGAGTTGTAGATGCTTTGACTAAAATCTCTACCATAGGATAGCTTTTGACATTGAAAGAACTTGTGTCGAAAATTTGACCATTCCTTTTCTTCGGGTTTCTTTGTCTTTGAATTTGTGTGATCTCTCGACATGGAATGTTTGAACTTGCATAATCTCTAGACTTTGAATGTCTGAACTTAAGTGGTCCCTATCCAAATCAAGATATCTGTTTCTATCTTCTTCTTGGGTTGTAGCCTAGGCCATAATATTCACCTGAACTGTTTTACCATTTTCACTATGACTTCCCAAAGGAATATGTGTAACCACATTCAATGGTGTAACTTTAATGGTGTTTGGATTCTTAGGACAATCCTTGATCACATGGTCCATTCCACATTCTAGGAAATGTTCAAAGCCTCTTTGATGAGTATTAGATCTTAATTTGGCTTAGAGTATGGGGCATTGGCAAATGAATTGATCTCCATTGCACTTATTGCACATGCCCTTAGGAATAGATGGTCCTTGAGGTGGACTAGATTGATTCGAGAAATGTGATGTTTGGTGAGTATATCACAATCACATGGACTTTGGAAAATTTTATCCATATGCATTTTGGATGTGACTCCACTGAGGATTGCATCCTTGCTTACAATTCCCATGTTCCTCATGGACATTGTCATAACCATATTCATATATATTCTTATTACTTTGTGAATCAATTGGTGGTCCAACTAGCACTAGTGCTCTTTCAAGCTTTTCTTCCACTGTATACTTGGGTTGAATGACCTCATCAAGTTTCTGCTTTAGCATTGTTTGTGTTGGATTTTCCCATAAAATCTTTGTTGTGGTCCTTGAGCAAATTGATATTGCCATTGAGCATAAGAGAAATGTCTATTTGGATATGGTCTAGGTACTTATGGATTGTATGGTTGATCTCTATTTATGTTTGGATGAAATTATGTTCAATTACCTTGACATTATTGTGCACTCTAATGAATTTGCGTCCTTACATTAGGTTGAGGCTAATGAGCAGCTTGTTATTATTGTGCACTCTAACGAATTTGTGTCCTTACATTAGGTTGAGGCTCATGAGCAGCTTGTTATTATTGTGCACTCTAACGAATTTGTGTCCTTACATTAGGTGAGGCTCATGAGCAGCTTGTTGATTGTACTAACAATCTATAGAGGAATGATTGGTCATTTTCTATTTTATGTCACACCCTTGAGAAGTGTTACATGGTTCTAGCTGAGTAGGTCTAAGCTTTTGACTTTGTCTCACGCAAAAGACCATACAATGGTCACCACAATAATTTTGGCAATGTCTATTCTAATTAGACCTCTCATTATGTCTTTTAGGCTTTGAGGGGAGATTCACTTTTTTTGCACTATTGTTTTGGACATCAACTATTTTAATCAAGAATGCCTATTTATTGATGCTTGTAATCATAATCAATCTACACTAAAGTTTCGTATCATTCAAGACATTTTTGCCTCTTCCATAACAAACATACCCTTATTGATATCAAACAATTCTACTAGTTTATGAAAGGTAAGTCACGTAATCTTAGTTATCTCTCTATAGTGAACCATCGATTCAACGACTAAGAAACGCACTGAAATATGTACATATAGTTTGTGAAAATTGAATCATAAAAACTCAACAATTTTCCTAAAATGCATGACTGGTTTTCTATCTTGCTAAAATACGTCATTGATTTGAGTTAAAATTGATTTCAAGTGATTTTGACAACACTAGCGAATGTAATCCTCCACATGTGAACATTTTCAACTTTATGGCCTACATTTTGTTTTGACGGGCTCAATATGAATTCATTGAAGCATGTCCAAAAGCATAAATACATTTCAAAGTCGCTCGGATAAGAAAACACACTAAGCGATTCTAGTGCATATCACGAACAATCTTTGTAGTCAATGCTGTAGATTGCTTGGCTGCTTGGGTAATGATGTGATCAAAAACATCTATACATAGAAATCATCTCAACAAAACATGCACTAATCATCAGGATTATTGCAACAAGAAAATGTGTTTGCAAAACATGTCGATCCTTCTGAAAGATTGTTTCAAAAAGTTAGTAGACCTGAATGCAATCACAAGCACAAAAGCAACTTGAATATCTCAGTTTTTACTCAAAACTATAGCTGGATGATAAAGTATAGCTGGATGAAGCTTGTTGTAAGCCATAAATCTACCTACATTAGAACGAATAAGACTTTACTAAAAAATTTTCAAGTTCGGAGATTGTTACAAAGTACAAATACAAGTCTTTCATTATGGTGGCATGGCATGAATACAAAGGAGATAATGGTCCACTAATGGGAGGGATATCCCAATAATCCTAATATAATGAGCAATCATTTTGAAGCGTAAAGATATTGTTTAGTCAGCCTCATCAAACAAAGAAAGTTTGCCTCGCCCAATAATTCTTCTTTACTGAAAGTGGAAAATTATCACGTATAATCCTTCATAGAGATCACCTTAAATGCCTAATTCCACAAGTGTTATTTGCTCAAGCAAAGGAAATTGCTTTCCATGGTCCATATAGCAATGGTCATGGCATGCCGTGAGTGTCAAACAATGGAGCTCAGTAACAACATGAAGTGTCACAGAAGACAACTCGAGAAAACAGTAACTATCTTAATGAAAATCTCAGAGCAAACTAAGGAAGAGAATGAAAGACATCCCTCTCTCTTTTGGGGACACAATGACAATGGTCAGTACCTTGTTTAAGGCATTCCTAAGCTGCTTAAGAGAGTTCAGGTCAAGGTTGATGTCAATCTCACATGGGTTCAAAGCAAAAGCAAAATATAACACCGAGAAAACAGAGTCTTTACATGTTTGAGTCAGGCAATGAACATTTATAGGAAAGAAGATTGCATCTACATGTCAAATAAACGACTGAATTTTATACAAGAACCCTTAAGCCATAAATACAATGAAGTTGCGATTTCAGAGAAACCTTATCCAGTATCATGAGTTAAGAACACACACACACACACACACACACACACAATTAGTTTGGTATAAAGATGGTGCATGTAGTCTCAGCAAAAAACACAGGTGCATGCAGCATAGATAGATGTAGAGCACAAATTTTGTTCATAGAAACCTCTGTTAAGTTTTTAAAAAAATTACTGTTTAAAACATGTTGCTGGCTGGGATCTGGACTGTTGAACCTTCCCTTTTGATTTTGCCTTCCTAACCAACCGGACAATCACTAACAATACATACATCAATTGAACTTGGGACTAGAACTGCAAGAACCCTCCGACCCCCTTAAGAACAACTAACCTCAGCTAGGGAAGAGACATGATAAACAAACATGAGAGACTGAGCACGAACATTGACACAGGACCCAATATCTTTGCAACACAAATGAAAGCATAACATCTGTAGCACCCAAGATTTCATCGACACCCTCCATATGAAAAATCACAACTAAAACAAAAAACACACAGGCTTTGTATTAGTGAGTTCTGTAGGAGAGAGTACATTTTCCAGTATATGATATATTGCACCTTCCTCAAGGGTTGAGCAACATCATGGATTCACAACACATGTACACACACACGTGCACCAACAAAATAGTGTAGTTCTCTACTCCCCACCAAAGTTACAAACAAGCCTGTCATGCGAAAAAATGCATAAATACATTACAAATTTACATGTCCCAGTTTTTTACTAGTTCCTGTATCTCAAGATTACAATCTTACTAAAGGGATGAATCATTACAGAATTTCAGAGCTTGTCTGGCTCTCTTCACCTTATTTCTCAATCAAAGCGTTGTGAGGCTAATTCTGTGACGAAAACTTGTGTTAGGTATACCACAAGTGTGAGATGTTGCAAGATTAAGATAATCTGTATTTGCAATTTACCATTGTATGCCCATGACACACTTAAAAGTCATTGTCCATTTTGTTCCATAACATTATCAGCACAAATTCCAGTGTCATGCATCCTCTGATAGTGACCCACCACAAAAATTACCACTGCTCAAACTTTGTATCAAGATCAAGAAACACGTCAGTTTGCATATCAGTCAATTCAATTTGTGGATTTTTTGGGCTTTTGATGAACTTTGATACATTATCATGTAAGATCAGTACAATTAATAAGTTGTGTTAGGTATAATACAAGTGTGAGATGTTGCAAGATTAAGATAATCCGTATTTGTCATTTACCATTGTATGCTTATGACACACTTAAAAGTCATTGTGGATTTTGTTCCGTAACATTAACAACACAAATTCCAGTGTCATGCATCCTCTGTGATTGTGACACACCACAAAAATTACCACTGCTCAAACTTTGTATCAAGATCAAGAAATATGTCAATTTGCATATTAGTCGGTTCAGTTTGTGGGATTTTTTGGGCTTTTGATGATGAACTTTAATACATTATCATGTAAGATCAGTACAATTAATAATTTTAGGACAATGAGGCCAATGCAAGGATAAGATTAAAGAATACAATTTGTTAAATGATCGTCCAGTCTGTCTGTATCAATGTGAATCAGTGACCATCTGTCAATGGCATATTCTTGATATCCTCAACAATTCCCATATTCCCAGGGCATTCAAAGTTGTACAGAAAATAATTGCATTATACAACTACGTATACAAGGATGGATGTGCCTAAGCCACATTAAGCACAGAAGTTGAGACCAAGAGCCAGAGGTCGGGTACTGATATAACTCAGCACAGAATCGAAATCAATCATTTTCACTGTACAAAGACATATGATTGCTCAAAATTCTTGTTCCTGCAATAAATCCAAACAAAATGATACCATTAAACATGCTAAATAAACAAGCGAGCAAAGGTGTGTTAACCAATGAATGAAGGAAACATGGTCTCATATTTGTTACTATTACACACTGCTTCCTCTTTGATATGGCAGGGCTCCTGCTATGAAAAGAAACAGATGCTGCATATTTGGCTAAACTGCAGTGATAATGTCTTTCTCCCTCATGTAGCTCAAGTACCCAGATCAACTATGATACTAACCCATTTAGGTATGACCAACCCAAGCAACATTGTTCCGTGGTATCATACACCAAGCACATCCCATCCTCTTGAACCCCCTCAAAACTTGAAGCCCTAAAAGCCATATATAGACGTCTCATGTGTTTTGAGCCCCTCAACAACATTATGATTCATAATGAGCCACAAAGTATAATCTGGGGTCCCTGAGGATGCCAAATTCTAAGTATAAGGCAGGCATATAAATTTGTATCAACCCTTAGGTATAACAAGCTCCAACACTACTATGTTGTGATTTCCTGCATCTGACATAATTCATTTTTTATTATTACATGATACATGCAGAAGATAAAGCCACATAGTATATCACCAGTGCTATCTTTGACCACATACCCATCTTTGCCTGTATAGTGTGGACTGTGGTTGTAGATGAGGAAATTCTTCTCAACTTCCAGGCTTCTTGTATGATTAGATTTCCTTGCTTCACTGCAGCAAATAAAATTCTTGTGAGCCTCACCTTGGTGTGGACATTATAAAATGTAAAACATTCAGGAGATACACACCTTACAAGAAAATTGGCCACACTTTGACAGACCTGAATGGCTTCAGCAGAGTGAGGTATTGTTGATACACCCCATTCAAAGGCATTCTTCTGGGGAAGGACTCAAAGATTTGATGAGAATGATACCTACATGTAAATCTTGAAATAAATGTGATTCACTGCTGAGAATCGATGAGTGTGGACACTCCACTTACTTCTGGATGCCATTGAACCCCTGTAACAGGATAATCCCGCCCCTCCACTGTTGAGACATAAACCTGAAAAGTAAGAAGCCAATTATTATATACAAAAACACGTGAACATGTTGATGAATGGTTCCCCCTTGAACTTGTTTGCTCATATAATAAAGATTGAACCCCCTGAAGCATTCCGCAATGGAATGAAGGATTGAATTGGTCAGTGATAATTCACATTCACATGGCTTTTAGTTAAACTATAATTTGAAAAATCCAGCATCCGCATTACTTACAAACTTTTAGTCATAAAGGACTTACAATCGACAATGTGAGCTTGTTCAACAATTATAAATCGTTGATCAATACAAACCAAGCTCTGATTGGCATCTGTGCACTTATTAGTTTTCAGCAAGCTAAACTCCTAAGAACTCTTTGAGTTGGTGAGAATGTGTATGTCTCAGATATTTCTCAACACGTACAAATGAGCCTTTTTTGAGTTGTGAACTAGAGGAAAAGAAAAAATCAAACACAAGTACTGCTTGATAATATGGTTCTCTAAATCTCCCTTCCAGATCTTTTCCCCGTGTTCTTCAGTTCTGAAGAACTCTACAGGACCTTAACATAGATTCCATTTTATGGGTAGTCAGTTTTAAACATCTAAGCACACATCCAAGGAGAGCCTCAATGATCATTGATACCTGGAAAGGAAATGAAAAAATACCTCTTAAATACCATTCGAGGTTGAATACATACACATGTACACACATACGTGCATTCATACTATATTCTACCATAGTTTTGGAAACTCATTACATATACAAAAATTACAACACAATCTCCATATACCTATTAACCCATACAATGCAGTGTTGTTTCATCATGCATTGCCAATGCCTCACAACATCCACCACACAACATTCATAATGTTGTCATGTACAAAACACATTGTGAACAATACCAAAAAAATTGAAGCCTCAAGTGAGGCCATTTCACATTGCATACCTCACAAGGTTAACATTGCGTGAGACATTTTCAAATTCACAGATACATCCAAAATCTCCAGAAGACTTCCCCTACAACAATGTAAAGGCTTTAGGTCAAGCCGTGCAACCTCCATAGACTATGTTACACATTGTTGATATCTCCAAAAGACTTTACTACAACCCCTACAACAATAGGTCAAACCCTATGACCTCCATAGACTATGCTACACATTGTTGATACGGTAGGTAATACATGAGAACTTGTTTATGGTTTCATGGATCACATTGGAGAGACCTATCAAGATACTCCTACCTTAAATTGGACAAGTACTATCATTTAAAATTTCTAAAATTTGATGCGTTTTTTTTTTCTAACCTTTCTTTGTAGATTGTATAGGACTGAGGAGATGAAATTTACGTGGAGATTGAAAGAGACATGCCCAAAAAGGTGCCCTTGCAAGCAACGAGCAAGAATGGAGATGGCACGTCAAAACGGGAAAGTTGGGGGGGGGGGGGAGGGGGGGGGGGGGGATAGAGAGAGAGAGAGAGAGAGAGAGAGAGAGAGATGAGCTTCTATGCAAAATTATGGAGTTTCAAGGGTTCGATTGTTTGAGCTTTGAGACACATTTTAAGAGAAATTGAGTCTTTGGCTTCTTCAATAATGTGAAAGGCTTAAAATATTGACAGCATCTAGAGGATTTTCTGTAGTGTTGACCTTAAGTGATGAGATCAATCCATCCTCAATCTCTTTAATGGAGTTGATACGTTTCGTGCTTAAGAACATAAAATAAAACTATAGAAAAAATATATCATTGATAGCACACAAGACTCTTAGACTTCTTAGGTGACCACGGAGTTGATATGTTTTATGCTTAGGGACATAAAATAAAACTCCAGAAAGAATATACCATTGATAGCACACAAGACTCTTGGATTTCTTATGCACATAAATCAAACGAACTCCACATATTAGTGTGTTTGAATCTTCCTTAGCAAAATTACAAGTAAATATGAATAACAATGGATTTGGTAGACTTTCAGTTTTCTTATGTGCCGAACATGTAATAAAGCAATAGGTAGGAGATGGTTGAACTACACCCTAAAAGAGGATTAGGAAGTAATCCTCAACCATGGCTTTTGGGGGCAAGTGGTTAGCCCATCAGACTCCTAACAGAAGAGAGGTTGTGAGTTCGAATCTCCTATGATTCATTACAAAACACATGCGTCATGTGACAAATGTCTAAATGTATATGAGATTATAACAATTGTAGTGAGAAGGTGATTCCTTAGGGATGTGTTTTTTGATGTCGTGACTAGATTCCCTCACTCTCTACCTTGTTGATAAATGATTTCAATATACTAGATTAAATGGAGAAATCAATCATCGAAGCACTCCAAAATGTACAAAAAGTAATGAGCTATATGGAAATATTGTATGAGATGTGAGGGGTTTTCTCATATGTGGCTATATAATATCGCAATATATTTTCGCAAAACATTGAGCTTGGGTTTGATTGACCATTATATATTTACTAAACTTCACCATAACTATGATTTTTCTTAGGATATGATGTTTATTGCCTTTTTGGCTTATAATCATCCCTCAATAACTATCACCCATGAGAAGGTAGCTAAAAAGAAGCATAGCAATAGCGATAAAAAGCCCTTAAAATTTAATAACTTTATCATAAAGATGCCTTTCTTCAAATTGCAAGTTCTTGAAATGGCGGTACCATGGTTGATATCAATATTATAGATTCTCTAGCTCTTATTTTTATCAATCTAAGTTTGAAAATAGCTCAATTAAGCCAAACTATTGAAAATAGGCACTCTTAATAAAGAAACACAACATGAGACATTGAGAATGCACTTGCAAGGTAAGGAATTGGAAACCAAAACATTGGAACACCATGATGCTGGATATGCTTCTCAACTTATTCTCCAACTTTTTATACATAAACAAAATCAATGTAATTGCAGCCATACATGAGCTTCTTACTATGTGTCGTCAACAATTTAGGCATAATGAGGGAACTAAGACCTTCAACTCTAGAACTTTTGACCATAATGGATTGGTCATGACACTCTATGAGCATGGCTAATGGTCAGATTCCATGGAATGATAGCCTCTCCAAGAAGTTTGTGTAATGAATCTAAATGTAGCTCAAAAACAGTCATCTAGAAGGCTTGCAATATATGTGGATTTTCGGTTGAAGGCCTCACAAAAAGTATGATACAGAAAAAGATCCTATAACAACATGGGACGTTCCTTGAAAAAATATGATGCAAACCAATGCTTCAACAGATTCAACAAAGAAACAATTGTATTTGTTTGACATGTCCCTATTGACCTCAACATATCACGACAACGTTGGAAAATATAGTCCAAATGGCCCTTCAAAAGGTTTGATGAATTATTTGTCCTCAATTCTTTGGGCAGAATGAAGGAAAAAGTGTTCAAAGTTGGAAATTATTAAAAAGACAACACAACCCAAGTTCAACCTTGTTTTTTTGTTAATTTTGGAAATTATAAATTGTTTTTCTCTCCAAATCAGAAGAAGAATATACAAAAAGCTTCACAAGTTGCGACATAGCCACATGTTTATAGGTTGATTCTTATGAATTAACTCACACACCAAGGTTTCTATTGTACCAAAAAGTCCACTACTTGGTGAATATGAAAGGAAGCATCAAAGCACTTCATCCCAAAGAATTACAATTGCTCCACTATCATAGGTATACTTGACAAAACAAAAAGTAAAGTGCTGGTAAAGAAGGATGCAACCAGCTCGCCAAATATTGAGATTACATAAATGAGATTCATAAAAGGAAGATCAATCTATGGCAGCATGTTGGTTACCATGGTTGCCTCAAAGTTTGTTATGTACATAAATCAAAATGTTATTACGTTTAAAATCATTCATCATGTTAACTATGGCCAAAATTATATTTGGTAAAAGAACAACCAATGTACTCCACAAGTTAAATCAAGGTGCTACCACTTACAACACTTTTGTGAATGGTTTACGAATCACCACTCATAGTACTCAAATACAAAGAAACTAGGCAGGACTTCCCAATCAGTCCATTTATGTTCACTGTTGCTATATGGAGTCTGGATGGACTGAAAAGAGAGAAATATCTACAGCCTAAATGTTCCCCTCGCAAAGATAAAGTCTTTGATACAGAGTTACTTTGGGGACTTTGAATACCAGAGCCTATATGGAAGACGTGACCCAACTAACATTACCTATCATTATCCCCTATGTGATAGTCATCACAAGTCTTTGAAACATCTATTTTGAAATCATAGACACATTAAAATATGGTGGCATAGAGTTTATTTATCCTTGCACAGCTGATTTTGAGGCACCCATGGATACAAAATTACTTTTGGTTCGTATGCTCAACATGATAAGGCTACAATTTGAATGTTGGATCAGATTAGTATGTTATAGCCCTTTCTCAAAGGCCCTTGAGAAGTTGTATCATATCTCACTCTCAGCAACTGGATTTTGAGATAACAGCCCATGTACCCCACCTCATGAACCTTTCTGTTTAAGCTGAGAAAAGCAGGCCTCACATGTACATACTTTATGTTCTTTGCAAGCTTGACTTTTGTACATAGCAACGAGTAAAGAATATATTTTCCCCACAAAAACACGCACACATGCAAAATCAAAAAAAAAAGCCATGTATATGCCTCGTATGTGTCACTTAAGAGAACAGTAAGCAGTGTCCCCCTAAAATAAAGAAACAAGAAAAGACACATTGGCTATTCAAAGCATAGAACCAGCTACAATAAAATAAAATTTTCTTGAATGACAGTATATTATTGGTCCCTTGTTTCTACCTATGAGTAAGGACATGCATGTTGCTTGTTGAATAGTTCAAAGATGCATGTATTTAAAAGCAAGAACAAGAGAACTAATACCTTGTTGTTTTTATCTAGACTGGTTGTGAGTACACGGAAGAAACTTGAAAGGAGTTTGTTGGCTTTGAATTTTTCGGGGGAAATACCATACTGTAATTAGACAAAAAAGCACATGCACAACAAATTCAAACCTGCCTGATAATTTTATGCCATTATGAACATGAGGACTTCATATGCATGCATGCATGCATAATCATGCACAAGTGTATGAAATGAAAGCACATAGCAAATCCTACTGCTGAAGAGTCTAACCAATCTCCACAAGTTACACATGCACATATACACATGTCAATGCCAATCACTTTCTCACACATGCAGAAACCAAAATAAGTATGTACATGTCCCAGACACTTTGAGGAGCATAACTACCTGATGGTTCTCCATTGCCAAAGCTTCCATACCAATCTTATCAATTAGCCTGGATGGAAACCTAAAAACATAACAGACTTATAAGAACCACATTTATAATTGCATACAAAAAGAATGGAGATTTGGATATCCACAATTGCTACCATTTGAACATGTTACGCTGCTTTGACCAGTCATTCTTGAAAAGGAGAGTTGATGGTTGTGCCCTAGCTGAAAACCTTTCAAGAACATTGTGATCCTTCAAAATTCAAAATGGAAGTCAAAAATCAACATTGTGTGTTTTCTGGAGATAATACAAGAAAACATATTATTAAAACTTAACCATACAAAAGAGCTAAAATCTTGATGATTGAACTGGTCGAGTAATAAAGAAAAAAATAGCCGATGACATTCAAAACACTCACTAGCTAACAAACGTAAAATAAATATGCAAAACAATCTCGTATGAAAAACATAAAAAGCATGTTCAAGAGAACATGTCCAAGAGGGAACAGAGAAACATTCAATAAAGAAAGGCCAAAGGCAAAAATAGGAAAGCTTTGAAAAGATAACGATTGTAACCTTAACTTCTCTGCCTTAAAGACTATCAAGTCCTAAAACTTAGTCTTTCATGACTCAGATGAGATTAATAACTGGAGCTTCGAAAGTTAATGCTTCATAAGGCCTCACGATAATGCTCCTCTATGAACAATATAGAACCTATTAAAACTAAACAGTGCATAGAACAATGTGTTGAAGAATCACATAGAAAATGAAAAACATTCATCAAATGGCAAAAATAATATGAAATACACATGTCATTTGTCTATTCATTAGATCTAAGAAGCAAGACATATAAAGAAAACAAAAACAGCCAAAAGTGAGAAAACAATATCAAAGAAAGGCACTGAGAGCATATCATGCCTATATCTGTCTATATTGTAAGCACCGTTAAAAAGGGACTTGCCTGACTAACAATGATGCACAAGAGCTCAAAACCCAAGCAAGTTCCAAAAACTGGAAAGTAATCGCCATTGTCATTCTCTTCTAAAGCCATCTGCAGAAGACTCAGACAAACCAATTGAATAATAAAGGAAATATGTATTGACTGTCAGAAAAGTTGTGCTTTTGAGTATGAGAACAGAATCATACTGAAGTCCATAGAGGTTTTCAAAACAGACCTTGAAAAGTTTTTCGGCAGTTCGATAGAAGGGACCATCTTTCAAGCTCGCACTTCCTCCTGGAAAGAGGATCCCATTAATGGCCGCAAATTTCTGACAGAATAAAACTGCACTAGATTATGTGCATGCAATCATTATAACCAAAAAAAAACACAACAAAACAAAACAAAAACAAAACAAACAAAGGAAAAATTGTTCTCCCTCCCTCTATTTTTGCCCTTCTCTAAGAAATGGCTCAGCTTTAAGTATCTGGCACATATTCCACTCCTCAATGACATGGCCAATACAAAGAAAGAGTGCAGAAAGTCAAGAGTCTTTCACCATTCATCTGTAGCAAAAGAGAGTGGTTTCACTCTATCCTTAGAATCCCTGCTGTTTCTACATGAAGTTTGCAAGACTACTGTTATATGCTTCGTTCTGGACAATGGATGACAAGAAATTCCTAATGCTACTGAACCCCATGTCCAGAATTCATTGCCTGCCCATAACAGCTGCAGAGTAACCTGTTATTTTTATCTTGCTCCATGAGCTGTGTGAATAACTTTTATATGTTACAAAGTTGAATCGTCATCACATTAGGGAAATATTGGTGTTGTTGTTGGGGTGGGATTGAAAGTAGGATTTTAAATTATTAAATTCCAATTAGTTAAAATGCGAGCTCCCAGATGTCAGAAATATCCACTAGAGTAAACAAAAACAAACATGAAACATTGCAGATCTGGAGCAATTAAACCTTGGTTCGAAATTAGGATTTCATTAACACTTCTGATAGCCCTCAGCATCGCTCCTGTTCATCTAATCACAGCATGGCATCTAATTCCTCACTTCATTGCAAACATATACAGCCATTGAAGACTCACATGTACCTAATTAATCTAGAATATTTAGAAACACCGAAGTCTTGAGGGAAATGACAAGAAAAGAGCCCCCTTCTACAGACTACAGAGAACTTGCCACTAATAAGCAATTGTATTGCCACTAATAAGCAATTGTATTGCCACTAATAAGCAATTGTATTGCCACTAATAAGCAAAATCGATGGCATTATTTGAGAGCACAATGCCCCCTATCCCTATCATCTTCAGTCACCGCATTATATTTTTAAGTGTTCGTATGATAGGTCTGAGGGCACTTCTCTTTACCACATTTATTTTTTTCACGGTTTCTAAACCGGTAATGGATGAAACCCTAACACAATGACTGAATAAGTTCCCTTTGGTTAGAATCCCTTTCTATTCATTGACTGTTACAGCAGCGATATATCACTTATCTTGTCATTTCACTACGACGGCACATTCAAATAGCGCTGCAAATATAGAATTCATTTCTCCTACTGTGAGCGTAAAATTAAATTTCGTCGGACTTCAATGGCAAAAATGTTTTCATTTACTGCATCCATTAAGTATACCAGTAACGGTTCTCCATGCAATTGGATAAGAACTTGATCGAAGCAGGCAGGTCTACCGGATACGGCCGGTGAATGAAGTGATTTTCATTTCCATTTTGGGATACACAATGATCGTTACCATTTTTAAGTTTAAATCCACTCGTATTAGTTAACATTCGAACTGTCCACAGAAAAGAAGCAAACCATAAGTAGCGTGTCAATCGGCTCATTATAGATAAGGGGAACTGCGCGTGCTCCACCCATCTCCACAAATTTGACGTAAGACGCTGCGATATAAGAAACATTGCTACTGTTCCAGCCCATGCGCTTGATGATGTTCCCACCATCGCCATCCCCGGGCTGAGAGAGGATTCCGACCAATGGCCTCGTGTGCGAAGTTGCACAGTCGTCGCAAGAGTGAAAAGATGACTGCATGTTGATGGGATCCTTCATCCGCAGGATATTCTCCGTCTTAAAACTGCCGTTCAACTTGTATGCATTGGATAGATAGAAGACTAAAATGAAGAAGATGGTCTTTCTCTTCTGCAGGAAGGCGATGATGCTACTTATAGCCATCGCATAGAAGCTCCCTACTGAATAGGCGCTTTTGTAATGGACAGGAGAAGAAGATCGAATGACAAAGAGCGTAAGAGCCTCATGGAGGCCTGTCCCGCTTCCGGCACAATGACCCAAAAAAAAATGGGGATACTAAACGATGTTACAAATCCAGCACGAGGGATTTCGTATCAGATTTTGAGGAGAAGCAAGAAGAGAACAAGGCAGTGGAGCCAAACAAACGAGCATCTGTGTGATCTCATGCTTGCATGCCCTCCGACCTATCCAGAGTTTCGTGTGCTTTGGTAAAGTACTGGTAGCTTTATCGTAAAAGTTTGTAGGACTACGGATCTGCGAGAACCCATCTCCTCCAGTTACGACACAGCAAGTCCCTGTTGTTCACGCCTTTACGACCCCGTAAGCACATTCTACCCTCCCCTGCCCCCAAGCGTGAACACTCCAACTGAAGAAACCGTAGATAGATTTTGATATTCATTTTCAACATGTGAAGCTAGAGCCTGTCCTTGTTGGATAGTGCAATGAACTTCATGGGCTCAAAATCGCCCTTGGGTTGGACGATATACGGTGAAGATTTTCTGTTAAAAAAGAGTAAAGGTGAGGTCCATCCAAGATAGTGATAGAAGTCACTATGGGATTCACCCCCCTCCTAAAAGAAAAAGTTTGGATTTGGTAGCACTCATGGATTGGTCTACCATGACCGATCAAAAAGACCCTCCATTGAAGAAGAGTTATTTTTTATCGCATTATTGAAAGGTGATGGAGATCACATAACCTTTTGAAGAGTTTCAATCTTCATACTTTACTCATGTATACAAGAATATTATATAAGGTTGCATGAGAGTCATGGGTGGTGTCAATGAATATAGTACCACCTTTTGCATAGTGCATAACGTTTTCAAGTAGTGCTTGTCATCGCTTTTGGATAGTGTTCATCTTGGCTAAGCATATCACACGCAAAGAGATCCTTCATGTGGCTAATAGAGGAGGATGTTTGCTCAGTTGATTGGTCTATGTGACATCTTGAGTTCTCAAACGATTGAGATTTTATATGATGAAGTGTTGTCCCTTAGTTCAAGTATTCACATAAGAGATTCTCCATGTGGCTATATATAATGGTTGCTTACTTGACTAGCCAATGTGATATGTTGAGTATAGTATTGTCTCATATTTTAGGTGCATGATCTATTGATATCTTATCATGGAATGGTACTAAATATATTTGAGTTTATCTAAGACAGGATAAAGCATGGAATTGATTCTATCCTTTATATATTGTCGCTCTCAAACTATTAAAGTTCAACACTTGAGGTTCACTACTTTTCAAGCCAATGGGAATGAGACACAATTTCTTGACATGGAAGTGTCACTATTCATGAAAGAGTTAGATAAGAATTTTTTCCCTTAAACGAAACACCTCGTGCAAACATCTCTCTCTCTCTCTCTCTCTCTCTCTCTCTCTCTCTCTCTCTCTCTCTCTCTCTCTCTCTCTCTCTCTCTCTCTCTCTCTCTCTCTCTCTCTCTCTCTCTCTCTCTCTCTCTCTCTCTCTCTCTCTCATAAAGACCAGAATGCACACATAAATGGGAATGGGAAGTGAGACAACTCAGTCTCAATCATCTTTACCCAATGCTGAAATCCTTGGGTACATCTCATTTTATAAAATAAAGTATATGATCTGAGTGTCTAGCGGATTCAGATAGATCTGGAATCAAACATTGTTTGGTCACTCGTATGTGTTGTAAAAGATCTCGAGACTAGACATAAGCATAGGTTCATGAGTTTTCTAAAACATGTAATCCGCTTAATCGAATGATTAAGTCTCAAGCTTGAGAAGGAGGAGGTCTTGGGTTCAACCCCCATGGGGAGCATGGGGAGAGAGTTTTGCCCAAAGAGCTCTACGTTAACTTGAGTCTAGAGAAACTTAACTCGAGTGGTGAGTACACCTTCCACTAGTGGACTCTAGTGGAATGTGATAAAGCAGTGATGTTGGAAAACAATGTCCCAAGGTACTAAGGTCAATATCCCATGGTCATTGGTCAAACTTGCTTAGATTTGTACATTATCAGTAGATCTAAATCCACTCCTTGTACAAGTTACAGCGCTGGGCGCCATGGATATTGTACTCACCCAAGTTCAAATCCTCCGGCGGCGCAACGCATGGGGATTCTTTTATGACCATGCTTTTCAAATATCAAACGATGTCAAGCTTTTCGTAACACGAATGGCGGATGACAGAGGTTTTTCCTTGATGTGTTTTCGCATAGCGATCGCAGTTTTTTATGTGCTTTTAGAAGCTTTTCAAGAGTACACAAAACTATATAAGGAGAGTATTGGCCTCATTGTATGCATCCTTCACCTAGTATTCAACACAAGCCTTGAGCTTGGACCTCAATAGAGGTGGTATTTCGTCTAGCACATGGGGCAGCCATGGTGCTAACTTGAAGCATGTTGAGGAGCAGCTATGGAGTTCTTCTTGGAGATTCTTCTTGGAGAAGATGAAGGGTGTGGTCACACTCTAGCTCATGAAGAGGAGGTTATCTCTTGTTCATGGAAAGAAGACTTGGTCATTAGCAGCTTGATGGTGAGGATCGGCCATCTACATGGTGTATTTGAAGATTGTCTTCTACATGAATTGGCTGTTTACATTGTTCAAGACTCACGAATGAATGATTCTTGAATCACTGATCATTGCTAAAATGTTGCTGAATGGTTTCCAGAGAGTCATGCGCTCAATAAGAAAGCTTAATGCAGTGACTTTTCCACAAACTACAATACTTTAAAACTTCAACGTATATGCAAGTTTTTCTTACTCATTATTAAACCAGGTTCTTAACTCACACTTTACACAATGGCTATTCTAGAGATGTAACATTGCAGTGTGTACCCAATGACTATTCCAGAGAGGTTTACGCACCTGGTTATTAAACCTGGATTCGAATGTGTATGCAGGACACGCAGCAAAATTTTGCATGCTACATTTTGGCGAGGCAACGAGCAACACACCGAATCTATTGAGCAGCCAAATTCAAAACCTTTCAAGCGCATGAGCGGTCGAGTTCTTTGGAAAAGCTGGGCGTCCCCTCGAATGCTCTCTACAGAGCTCTGCACACGGCTGCACATAGCCCACCCTATCTGTTCGTGAAAAAACGAGAGGGAGAGAGCGCCCGATGATTTTTGCTCCTCTCTTTTTTGATAAGGCCCCCCATCCTCAGCTTTTGCACCACTTTCATCAATAAATCTTGCGTGTCTTCCTCTACCTGGATGAGGTCGAAGGCACATTTGATGCATCACAAAGGACATTATATAATTCCAGGGCCTCAATTCTACCCAAACACTGGCGTACATATATAGAGAAACCATTAAGAAGCTCTCTTCTTAGCCATACATCAACAATTGTGGACCTTTAGCAGTATCTTGCAACAGGATCAATCCCCATGGCATGAATCATAAAGGATGACATTCATTTCCACATACTATTGAAGGAGAAGAACAGAAGCTAACTGCTAAAACTTGTGAAATACTATAAATAATCACTACCCCACCTTCTCCTGCCTACGGATAAAAAGACATTTGCATCTTCAAATTACAAACCAAACGTTGGAGGCCCCCATCATACTCACCTCTACTTCGCATTTATAGACGATACCGACCCAAAAAACCCGCAGCCTCCTTCGTGCCTTTGTTCCTCCACATCTCTGAATTTTTCCAACGATGTGTCGAAGATCAATTGCCGGAAATCGGTCAAGCGATTGTATTTGATGTTTGATAAGAAAGCATCCCCCCTTGAAACAAAGCCGTTTCTAATTTCCTTTGCACATCAATATTCCCTATGTTCTTAGGAGGCTCCTCCATGCTCAATCCCTTTTCTCCACATCCTGCAATCAATATCTCCACATGTTTCTCATCAATCATCAAATTCATTCTTCAAGTACCTGAAATCAAACAAATTCCCCTGCCAAATACAAACATATTAGTGCATAAAAACCAACCATTTTCGGAGCTAACATACTCCCCTCTTCTTATTTGCGAAGTCGTCCTCGACGAGTCACTCTTGCTGCAATAAAATCCAAACAATCATGAACATGTCAATTTACAATTAGTTCGCATACCTTTTTATCGAGCCGCCACTTCCACTGAACCTGCACTCATCGAAGCTATTAGTGCTCAAAAAATCACTCATGAATACATACAAATCAGTCATTTCCAAAATGATCCAAGAACTGCACATATATGCAACTCCATTTCAGCCATGCATCAATTTGCTCATACATTCATTATGAAAATGGTCTCAACCAAAATAACACATGCACACCTTTCCATGTTTTACACATGCAACTACCATTGTGGAAAACAGAAAGAAAATACCAAAATGAACAACGACAACTGAAATGAATCCAACAGGACATGCAAAAATACCCAAAATGCATACCCCATTATTGCACCTACTAATCGCTATGTACAATTATTCCATGACTAGACACTTCCGAAGAATCCCCATCGTCGTCCTACAAAAATCATCGAAACTCGAGTACAAGTCAAGACCTACATAAAACCCTGGAGTGTCACATATACTAGAAAAACCCTTAGATAGAGCACACAAGTTGTAAAGCAAGACCGTCACATTACCTTGCTAAAGCCTCATCCATAAGTACATATAGAATATCTGTGCCTTCAAGAATGTTGATTCAAAGTGAGCTGATCTGTCGCAAGCCAACACATACCAATCACATAAGCAAATAACGTTCCCTTCCAGGCGATCATCGCCCTCTCCTCTCTCTCTCTCCCCCTCACGAGTGGGGAATAACTTCATATGAAAATTTTATTTTAATCACACGTTGGCCTACACTGACACTGGATGCGATTCGTGGACCTGACCACCCGATCAGGTTGATTCCACCCATCTACCAATGCAATGCAGCGCACAACACACAAACACATAATGATAACACATAACATATATCAGCTAGCCCATAACGAAGCTGGATACGGCTCGTGGTCGTGACTACCCAGCCACGATGGCTCCACCTACCTACCAACCCGTTATGGCGCGTAGCTAAGACACCAACATATACTTCCCAAGCCTATGGCGAAACTAGCTGCGGCTCGTGGTCCTAACCACCCGGCGAGGAGAAATCCACCCACCTACTAGCCCACCATAGCGCATTGGTACGATCACAACAACACAATATATTTTTTCTTTTCTTTTCTTTTTCCACGGTTTTTTCATAGTTAATTAGTTCACCCATGTCCTGAGAATTAGGGAGAGGAAGAAAGGGACTTTCCCACTTTTCCCACACATACATGCAAACATATACACACTAGCCTTTGACAGATCAACCACCTCTTCACTCCATTCTCTCAATTACAGACACTACATATGTATTCATCGAGTTGACTTTTCGCTAGGTAACTACAGCCAGCTATGCCTTAGTCCCTCGTATACCTATCCTTAGGTGTCCTAGAATGTGAGTCCCTGGGATGTCTCATGTAGTCTCACATCGTACTCTCATCCCGACAATTTCTCTAAGGAGAGTCAGGCTCAACTTCGGGAGCTCCGTCATCACTTCCTAGCGTTAGCACATCTGCCCAAGCCCATGTGATATCGTTTTCCTCGTTAGGCATTTCTCTCAAAGGATCAAAATAGTAATATCGATCTCCCGCCCATCCTACATGTCGAGCTAGGTATTCCTCAAAACACTCAATGTAAAATGCAACACCCAAATCCTGGTTTATAAAGCATACCAGCCAATGCGCTTCCTCGACATCGTATTTCGTCTCAAAGTCGTCGACATCTATGTCCATGCGGGCGAATGTTTGGTCCGAAAAATATATCCTTAACTCGTACAAGTAAAGCTGCGTTATTTGGTCTGCCATTTTGTTACTTATCTTCTAACAGTCTCTGTGCAACATAAGAAAAAATAATTAGAAGTCCAAAATTCTTGAGCTAGCACAGGATAATATTTATGACACACAAAAAAAAATCATAACTAACATATGCGCATACATATATAACTATACGTCTATGTACAAGGAGTCTACTTCGTCCTTCTGCTTGAATCTCGTCTGGCTTCTCCCGTCCTAATATCACTTGAAATATGGTTTAACTCTAAGCGCATTAACCTTCACGGGAGCATATTCTTTTCCTAAATCTTGAATTTGCATGGAACCATTGGAATTGAGTTCCACCACCTTAAACGGTCCTGCCCATCTTGTTTGTAACTTCCCCTGGAATTTATAATATTTACTATCGTAAACTAGCACCAGATCCCCTTCTTGAATCGCATAGGTCCTGAGGTTCTTATCATGCCTCTCCTTACGTCTCTTTTGAATAGCTTCCAAACTTTGTTGTGCGATAAGTCTCTTCTCTTCCAGCTTGACCAGTTGTATGTACCTCTCCTTTAATGACTCTTCCTCACCCAACCTGGCTTCGATGGCCACTCTTAATGTCGGAACTTCTTTTTCGATGGGAAAAATGGCTTCCTCGCCATATACTAGGGAGAACGGAGTGCTCTTTGTCGTCACTCGGTAAGATGTTCGATATGCCCACAAAGCTTCCAGAAGTCTCTCATCCCAGTCTCTCCTATGCACAGCTACTGTCTTTGTCAGAACCTGTTCAAGAATTTTGTTGGTGACCTCCACTTGTCCATTTGCTCTCGGGTAATATGGAGTGCTCTTTCTATGTTTGATCTTATATAATTCCATTAATTCTTCGATCAGTTCGTTGACAAAAATGTGTTCCTCTATCACTCACTATCTCCAACGGGCATCCGAATCGAGTGATAATTTGTTCATACAAAAATTTAGCAACATCAATAGCTCGGTCAGTTTTCAGAGCTTTGGCTTCCACCCACTTGGTAACATAGTCAATACAGACCAAGATATACCTATTGGATCTTCTTCGTGAGGGAGGATCAATAGGCCCCACAAAATCAATTCCCCATTTCTCAAACGGCTTAAGAGCCAACACCGGCGTAAGAGGAGCAGCATGTGCTAATGTGGGTTTGCCCATTCGTTGGCATTTGTCACATTTCTTACAGTATGTATGTGAGTCCTTGAACAGCGTTGGCCACCAATACCCAGCTAATAAAATCTTTCTTGCCGTCAATTCACCAGCAAAATGCCCACCACAAGGTTCGTCATGCAAAGCCCTCAACACTAGGCTTGCTTCTTCTTCCTCGAGACACCTCCGATAAATGCTCTCATGAACAAAATATCGATAGAGTTGCCCCCCAATGATGCTATGGTGCTTCGCCAGTGCTAACAATTTTTGCTTCTCTCTCTTGCTTGCTCCTGGCGGATATTTAGTAGTGCACAAGAAATTCACCAAATCGGCATACCAAGGTACTTTCGCCATATGTGAAAGAATGCAGATTCATGCTTATAGGTATTCCTATATCAGGTATTCCTATATTTCCTTTGTCAGGTTCTCTTTATGTTCCAGCTTTGTAAGAAGAAGGAAGAAGGAGAATGTCTGGAGAAAGTTCCTGTTAGGTGATCCTATTCAGGAGAAGGTTCCATAGTTCTATTGAAGAGAAGCTTGATATTTCAGAAAGGTATGTTTAAGAAGTGCGCACATATATGTTTATACCAAGTTCTGAAGAAAAGAGGTATGAAAGACTTACAGATTGAACAAGGATGAAGACATGATGACATCATAGATTTTTTGATGGGACTCATATTTCAGTTGATTTCAATTGAGTTGAGTTGGCTTGAGTACAGTCAGAGATGAGCCAACAGTGTTCATAATACACTAAGTTGTGAGTTGTCCGTCACAGGTTCAGGGATTCAGTTCTTGTTTAGTGTATTTACATGACACAGCAGAAGTACGTTGAGAAATCTTTTTTGGAAGGTAAATTCAAATATATGGATCCTAGTGTATGTTTTTAGGTTTTTGAAAACAGGAAATAGTAGGTTTGGAGACAGTTCATGCTATATTTTTTGTCAAGAAGTGATTGCTTGATAAGTACACTATTGGATATCTAGTTTGCATATTTTCTCAAGTATTATGGTTCATATTCAACAAGTTCAGATTTTTTGAAGGAAAGTCAAATTCATTTTTGAACAAGACTTTTGAAGTAAAGGTTTGCAGATCCAGTCCAGTTTGTACCATTGTGACATTGCAGGGGGGATTGTTGGAAAACAATGTCCCAAGGTACTAAGGTCAATATCCCATGGTCATTGGTCAAACTTGCTTAGATTTGTATAGTATGAGTAGATCTAAATCTGACTCTTTGTACAAGTTACAGCGCTCGGCGCCATGGATATTGTAGAAGCCTCTCAAAGAACTCACCCGACTTCAAATCCCTCTGGCGGCGCAGCGTGTGGAGATTCTTTTATGACCATGCTTTTCAAATATCAAATGATGTCAAGCTTTTCATAACGTGAATGGCAGACGACGGAGGTTTTTCCTTGATGCGTTTTTGCATAGCGATCATAGTTTTTTATGTGCTTTTAGAAGCTTTTCAAGAGTACACAAAACTATATAAGGAGAGTATTGGCCTCATTGTATGCATCCTTCGCCTAGTATTCAACACAGGCCTTGAGCTTGGACCTCAATAGAGGTGGTATTTTGTCTAGCACATGGGGCAGCCATGGTGCTAACTTGAAGCATGTTGAGGAGCAGCTATGGAGTTCTTCTTGGAGATTCTTCTTGGAGAAGATGAAGGGTGTGCTCACACTCTAGCTCATGAAGAGGAGGTTATCTCTTGTTCAT
The DNA here is from genome assembly GCA_020310875.1 of Ceratopteris richardii. Taxonomy (NCBI): domain Eukaryota; kingdom Viridiplantae; phylum Streptophyta; class Polypodiopsida; order Polypodiales; family Pteridaceae; genus Ceratopteris; species Ceratopteris richardii. The sequence continues at coordinate 131,788,189 of CM035442.1, forward strand.
GGAAAGAAGACTTGGTCATTAGCAGCTTGATGGTGAGGATCGGCCATCTACATGGTGTATTTGAAGATTGTCTTCTACATGAAGATTTCGGGCTACTTCAAAGACATCGGATGGTGTTTAACATAAGATTTACATCTTATGTTGAGTATTCAGGTACATATTCTCTTTATGCACACAGGTACTACTTGGAGTTTATGGAGGCAGTAGCATCCATATCAGGAGGAGTCCTATTCGGCATAGGTACAAGAGAATCAATACGTATATGCTTTATGCATATTTGGATGAGGTGTTCAAGAAGGTGTGTTCACATGAGTTTGAGGATTTCTGGCAACAAACTTGTTAGCATTCTTTGCTACTTTTGAAGTATGTGATCTTTTCACACACATATCTGACTTAGGGTCTTCCATAGCCTAAGGTTAGATGAGGGTTTGTTGATTATCAGTTTCACACCGATCCTTCCTCTTTCAGTCACTCATATTCACTCTTCTATAACCTATAAGGTCACACATCTCATGTATATTCAGATTTCTGACCATAGATCTGAATATGTTTGTTACATTTGTACATTCACTCATCCATCTATTTCTCATCACATAGAGTGGTTGAGAGTATTGCTCCCATGTTGTACATTGAACATTGGTATATATGATACTATGAGTAAGCAATGGCTTACGTAACACCTTACACATGTCGTCTATTCTTTCTCTATCTTTGTCTCATCATTTGGATGATTAAGTGTGGTATGTTCATGTTTTGTCAATATTGAAGATTGCTAGATTATATGTTGTATATGCTGGACCTATGATATGAGCTAAGGGCCTACCTCATTTCCAACAAGTGATGGGGATTGCACATGCACTTGTGGACTCCAATTACATTTGTGATCCTCATTGATTCGAGTAGCTATATATAAAGGCATAAGGTTAAGAGGAGAGCCATCGCCCAAGCACGTGATGGTCCTAATGCACCTCTTTGATTCGAATAGCTATATATAAAGGCATAAGATGGGAGGAGAGTAGATAAGGTAATTGAGAGATAGAAAATGCAATGATGCCGAAGATCGTTTACGTTAAGAGCTTCAAGGTGACTTCAAGAGTAAAAAAGAGTAACATTGATTCCACTCAAGATAGTGTTCGAAGTCACTCTTGGGATTCACCTCTCTCAAAAGGAAAACTTTTGGATTTTGGTAGTACTCATAGATTGGTGTACATGTTACCATGGCCAATCAAAAAGACTAAGAGTTATTTTTTATCACTTCATCTATAGTGACCTAAAGTCCCCTTTCGAAGAGTTTCCTTCTTCATACTTTAATCGTGTATATGAGAATCATGCTAGGTTGCATGAGAATGGTTGCAATGAATAGAATACCATCTTTCTGCATGGCACTTAACTTTTTCAAGTAGTGGTTTTCATTGCTCTTGGACGGTGCTCATTTTGGTTAGGCATATCATAGACAAAAGAGATTATGCATGTAGTTATGGAGGATGTTTGCTTAGTTGTTTGGTCTATGTGACATGTTGAGTTATGAGACGAATGAGATTGTCTATGATGATGTGTTGTCCCACAATTCAAAGATCCACACATCTCCATGTGGCTATATATAATGCTTGCTTAGTTGGTTAACCAATGATGATATGTTGAATAATCACTTGGATAATTTTATATACGGTAAAGTAGTGTTTCATATTTTAGGTAGAGTATCCATCTTTCATGATAAATTATCATGGAAAGATACTACATGTGCTCGAGCTTATATGGGATAGATTAAATTAAGGAATTGATTCTCTCCGTTATTTTGTCGTTCTCAAAATATTCAAGTATATCACTTGTGGTTCGTAACTTTTCAAGCCAATGGGAATGAGACATAATTGATTGACATGGAATCGTCTCTATTCATGAAGGAGTTAGATAAGAATTTTTGTTAGATCTTCACCCTGCACAAAGCATGAATTAGTCCTCGATTTATTGGTACATACTCTACTTTTTATTAGTCCCTATTGAGACGTATTCTACCTTTTTAAGATGCTTTTAGTCCTTGTCCTGATTTAGATACATCCAAGGAGTGGAAAAAGTTCTCTCATCCGTTGATCTTGGCATTCTAGGTGCATTGTTGTCGTGTAGGAGAACCACTTTAGACAAATCCTTATGTTACACTCACTAATGAAAGAAATCATTCGGTATAATGTCACTTCATATAATAAGTATATCGTTTGATTATTCATTTTGCTTCTTTGAAATTTTGCAGTGTAGCATGAGAACAAAGAGAAGAGGATTAAAAAAATATATGGGTAGACTAAAAGTTAAAAAGAATTTTGATGCCTTTTCTAAATTAGGAGTCTCTCCTTGTCTTATGCCACTAAAAACATCCATCCCTTTGGACTTCAACATCTTATCCTTCATATTTTAACAAATGAGTCAAGAGACCAAGGTTTTAAAAGGATTTTTAGGGTGAAGGGGACGAGAAAGCACAAATGAGTCAAGAGACCAAGGTTTCGAAAGGTTCTTGAGAGTGAAAGGGGCAAGAAAGCTTCCTTGCTGGCTTAGTTTCTCACCTAATGGGATCTTGAAAAAAGAGTTACATATATAGCATCTTCTTCCGTCTCTAATATACTGCATGTGGAATAAAATTTCTATAAACCTAGTTTTCTTCTTCAGTTTATTATATTTGCAATTATCCCTATTCAGGCCTTCCCTTTCTCCTAAAAGAACTTCATCCACAACCAAGAAAAAGTAATGATGGCATGGTGGAGGGCGTTTTGTAGAAACAATAGTTGATTAGAGCCCCTTGAAGTCCATTTTCTTCCTTAAACATGAACTGCATATATAGGTTGTAAAGGGTCTTTTTTCATGATCACATCTTTCCATCTAACTAGGCATTCTTTATATAAATGATATTTTGTATGTTTTCTCAAAGTTTTTAAGTACTTTCCTAGGTTCATAAGAAATAAAATGGAGTGAAATGGGTAAGATGATCTCTTCTTTTGGCACTCCCAAGTTATCAAACTTATCCAAATTATGCCTTAATCAACTAATTCAAAAAAAATTATGAATTTTGGATTTCTTTGGAAGTTGCAAGTAGTAACTAAATCCCAAACATTCTTTAGTGTTGGGGATAGTAAGGATATTGTGACCCTCCTCCCGATTATATACACAATATGTATCATCTTATTGACTCATGACTGATTCTCACATGTTGAGGGGTTGGAGGCTCCCATCATCACTGAGCATTCATTCTTAATACATAAAACATCCTTTTCCCCACAGGAACTCGCAACTGACTCCCTTGATGGCCACACATAGAGCCTCATCTTGCGTTCACCTTCTAGTTGTGTCTGAGCCTTCCTCAAGAATACCGGCTATCCTCTCCCGTCTACCCCTTATTTGAATAAACAAATGCAACATAAGGTGCCATGTGGCATACTAGCCAATTAATCCTAAAAGTTGACCTTATTTTCATCCTTGAAAATGTAGATGAAATGTCTATAAAGGTAGAAAAGAGTGCTTGGACGCCCCCTCAAACCCTTGTATTACTAGACCATGGTCATCTCTATGTGTTGCTTCCCCAAATTCTTCCCCTCTAGAAGCCCCATAAGGGAACAACTCAAAGGTGAGAGCTACCTCTAAAGGGGCTACTGTCTTCCATATACACCCAACTTCCAAACAATTACCATGTATTAAGAATGTCAACAAAGTGGCCTAACCCCACATGATGCTTTGAAGCCTTTGGAACAATAGTATGGAAAATAAGCATGGAATGCAAAGTTAGCTAAACTTGACCATACTTGGTGGAGATAATAAACCATGTAATCATCTAAGAAATTGAACGAACTCCCATAAGAAAGTGACGCCAAACCTCTCTGGAACTAAGATGATAGACTTTTCCTCATGCCACTCTAGGTATCCTTGATCTTGGGTATACACACAAGCAATAGTTTTAACCTAAACTATCCGTGTCCCATCGTCCTAGCTCACATGTAAGGAATTCTTGGTAATAATATGCAATAACCATATCCCACTATCCAAGAAGTTCTTGGTGTCTTATCCATATAATTTTGGACGAATTTCTATTGCGGGAGTCTCTATTGGCATTGTATTGCAAGATCTAATCTACATCTCTTCCAGTTAATTTGCCATGTGAACGCATAAACATTGCTTTTGTGAGATTTAGATAATCAGCGACTACCAATCTTTCTATGAGGTGTTCAACCACCGTCCTCATGACAAAACACCAAGTAAGATACTCAAGATCCTAGGGTCATATTTATCCTTATCTCTTCCAACGCTAAAGGAAAAGAATCATCACTTCATCCTAGTCTCTCTAATGTCAATAAATAGATATCCCTCTCTAGTTGAAGACCATCCCCAAAAAAATATTACTTGATCCCCAATCTCTCTAATGTCAGTAAATAGATCTCCTTGTCTAGTCAAAGACCATCACTAGGAATAGCAACTTCTCCTCTAGATCCTTTAGGTGAGACTCAATCTAACCAATGTGGCTACCGAATCTCCAAGTTGCCTTTGATAGGATAGCCCCACACCTATCTAGGCAATCTAAATAGTTTGTAAAGTCTCTCTATATCTCATATAAGGAAGAGGGCTCTGCTAGTGGAATCTTTTCCACGTTTAACCATTATGACTATTGAATCTCCCTATCTAGGGAATTTAAAGAGCTTTTAAGCTCTCTTCATCTCAAATAAGGAAGAGGGATCTATTAATGGTAAAGTTTTCTCGCATTCTAGTACTTGCTATCTAATTGAATACTCCTAAGCAACGGAGGCATAGAATGGTCACAATATGGAAATAGATCCCAAACACTTGTTTGAAACTAAGTGAAAACAAAAATACAAGCATAGATTGTGGACCCATATCCAATGAGAGATTGGTTGAAGAAAATGCACACCAATCCACGCTTGCTTAAATCTAAAGAATCAAGCATCATCACTCATAGGATATTGTTTATCTCGTACCCATGGGATATGGTGTCTCATTAAAGATCATATTTACTATGAAAAATATGAGTACCTTTAACTTAAAGAGACACTATCTACACGAGTTCATCAATCTAAAATAACTTTGTTTTATTGTAACAAGTTGGTATCACTCAATAATAAGTAATTTTTATGTAACTAATAAATATAGCATCTTCTTTCCTTTGACATTGAAAAGTTATAATAGACTTATATATGTACTTAAGTAATATATATATATATATATATATATATATATATATATATATATATATATATATATATATATATATATATATATATATATATATATATATATATTTGCATTTGTGCAAACCTATCATTTCAATGAAAGAGATCATTTATTTCAATGGTATTGAATCTTGATGTGCTTTTTATGAGCATGAAACATTAGATTCTTGGCAATAGCCAAGGCAAAATAATTATTAGTGTAGATGAACATAGCTGAGTCTTGCAAAATACCAATATCAAAATAATAATTGGTGATATTAGATGGTTTTGCAAGTTGCAAAACATGATACTCGGTAGTCAGTCTCGATAGATCAAAGTGAAACTATTTGTTGCTTCTTATTTTTCCAAGATATAAGTCTCCAGCCAAAAAGAAATATATATCTTGAAAAGGAACATCAAGAATTCGGATCTCTAGCCCAATGTGAGTCTGAGTAATCGACAAGATCAATGCCCTCTTTGTACCATAGATCATGATGTTGAGTGAGGGCTAAATATCACAATAATCTCAAAGCTGCCTACCAATGGGTGTAAGGAAGCTAACGTTAGAACTAACTGAGAACGCCCACTACATGGGAGATATTTGGTCTCGTGTTGACTAATTAAAATAAAGCTCCAACAAGTTTTCAATAATCATGCACATTAACTAGTGGGGTAGTATCCTCAAGTGTGAGCTTATTGTTGGGATATAAAGGTGTAGAAATGGAGTGATGCCAGTCTATATTATACCTAGAAAGGAAATCGAAATAGTATTTACTTTGTGGAAGAAACATACCTTCATGTAGTTGTCAAAGCTCCATGCCTAAGATGTAATGTAACAGACCAAGATCTATCATAGAATAATTCTGATTAAGTTATCACATAAGATGTTGCATATATGATATAACGCATATCTAGTCAACATGAGATCATCCACATATCGCATGAGAATAGCAATGGTTGAATCCTTTTGATAAGTAACAAGTTGTCATCTATAGAACTTTGATGAAATTCATGAGATTCAAGGAAGGAATCAATCTTCTCATACCATGCCCGAGGTGCTTGTTTCAGTCCATAGAATTTTTTGTGAAATAGATACACTTGATCTTCTTTACCTTTGACTTTGAAACCTTTAAGTTACGTAATAGATACTTTTTCTTGCGGATTGCCATTTAGAAAAGCACTCTTAACATCAAACTAATACAATGGCCACTTGAAGTGAGTGGCTAATGAAAGCATTGTGTGAATGGTCATAAATCTCAATATTGGGGCAAAGGTTTCTTCATAGTCAATGCCTTGATTTTGTTTATATTCCTTAGCAACTAAGCAAGCTTTATACTTGTCTATGGAACAATTTGATTTATGCTTGACCCTGTAGATCCACTTGACTCCACTTACTTGTTGATTAGATGGCCTAGGAGTAAGATTCCACCTTTTGTTGCCTTCAATAGCTTGGCTTTTTTTTCATAGTTTTTTCCATTGAGGTTTTCCTTTAGCTTCCGTATAAGAGGATACTCAAGTATTGTTGGAACAAAGCAATCAAAAATTGATGATTACAAAGAGCTTGAAGCATGTCAATGATCATATTGAAATTCAAGAAGTCACTCGAGAAAGTGAAGAGATCTCAGAAGTGAAGTTTGTATACATATGTACATTACTGTTGGAAATTCTTGTAATATGAGTATAGATAATCCTTAGGATGATAAGGAGTAATGTAATAGACGCGGGATAAGTCTACAACCATATGTATATAATTCAATGATGTAAAGAAATACATGAGAGATTCATTAGAAGACAAGTGTCATAGAGATAGATGTGAAGAGAGTCATCTTCAGAAAATAGCGACGAGTATTTCGTAGATTTCTCTCAGTCTGATCACGTTGATCAGAAATCCTTTTGTACACATCTAATCTAGAAGTTGATGAAGCTATGTTCAAAGTTTCATTGTTTAATTCCTCTTCTGCTGTGAGTATGATCAATAGGAACATGTGTATGTAAAGTCTGCAAACGATCTCTCAGAGTCGCGCACTTTTTCGTGTCAATGTTTTGCTTCGATCTCAGTGCACAGTGTAAAGTTTTTATGAGTGAGCATTCAAAATCTAAGTTAGAAGGTAAGGAAGCTATGTCTAAAAGCATTTAGCAAAATGGGATATGTGCTGTGAGAAATCAATCTTAGAAGTTACCTATGTCAAAGTCGCTTGTTCAGAAAGACAATTTTTGACATACTTTTGATCTTAAGGATCAAATTAAAGTTTTAATGATCTTTTTGATGAACTAATGGTTGATATGATTGCGTAAAGATATTCTGAAGATATGTGCATCATTGGTTTGAAGAAATTTAAAGATATGTGCAAGAAATGAAGTCGATTTCTGAAGCAGACTTTCTGAAGAAGAAATTTCTTTACTCAGAGAAGTGTTAGTGAAAGTTTTGATAAAAGAAGACAATATTTGTGTAAAGCTTGATCCATAACTGATATAGAAGTGTTCTTAGATCAGTATAGATCAGACCTTTGGAGATTAAGAAGTCTCCAACAGTGGTATCAAAGCTGAAGGTGCAATACAAGTGAAGTAAAGAGCATTGGAAGTCCCGACTGTTGCAGGTATCGAAGTTCCTTCTAATTGAAGGTGGACAAGGACAAATTCTTGAAGATAACCTGCAGAAGTACAAAGTACGAGTTCAAAGAATCAAGAAAGATTAAAGCTTCATATCAAAGGTACACTTTATTATCATAAATCTTAGTAATTGCATACACAAAAGATCAAAGATGGGAGAAAGTTTGCATATTGATAAGTTAGATAGGGAGAACTATCCAGCTTGGTCCATGAGGGTGGAGGCACACCTAATGAGCAAAGATTTGATGGCATTCATTACAGGAGAAGAAGAAAATCCTGAGTTTGAAGATCCTAGTGTTCCAACTAGGGAAGAACTTGCAGGTTTGAAGAATTGGATGAGAAAGGATGCTCAAGCTAGGAGCATCATTTACATGGATGTAAATGATTATCTTCTACCTCACATCAGAGGATTCGAAACTGCAACAGATGTGTGGAATGCTTTGGAAGAGCATTTCCAAAACACAACCAAGTCTAGGAAGTCCTCATTATGGGCATAATTCACAACTTTCAAGAAGAAGAGCTCACAATCAATTTCTGATTATGTGGCAAGAATGAAGGATATTGCAGATAGCTTGGGAGCAGTAGATGAAGACATTGAAGAGGATAAGTTGGTAAGGCAAATACTTACAGGTCTGAGAGGAGATGAGAAGTGGAAGCCTTTCGTCCATAGAATTGTCACTAGATCACTTTACTCCTGATCTTAATCAATTGCTAGGACACATGCTAACTTTTGAGCAGGACATTAAGGGAGACAATGATAGGAGTGCAAGCCAAGCTATGTACTCCAAGGACAAGAAAAAGAATGGCAAAGGGAAGCAGTCAACTGATGATGAAGGATCTTCAAGTCAAGCTAACTTTACAAAAGGAAAGATGAACTTCAGAGGTAAAGGAAGAGGAGGTAAGAACAAAGATAATACTAAAGCTTGTTGGATTTGTGGCAGAATCAATCATTTGGCAAATGATTGTTGGTATAACAATCAAAATGGTGGAAGCAATAATCAGAGTTTTAATCAAAGAGGTAGAGGAGGCAGAAACCAAAGAGGCAACTTCAGAGGAAGAGGTGGTAGGACATCATATGCTAGAGGAGGTGGAAGAAGCTTTCAATCTCAGTCCTACAACAACAATTATTATAATTATGCATTAGATCAGAAGGATGATATGACTTTCATTTTGAATGCAACTCATGAATCAGTAGGAGAAGATCAAAGGGTGTTTTATATTGACTCAGGATGTAGCAATCATCTGAGTGGCAATATATCACTGATGACTGTTATGGAAGCAAAGGTGAATGGATATACAATTCAAACAGGTGACAACACCAAGCATAAGGTGGAAAGCATTGGATCAGTGAAGACAAAGAATGGAAGTACACTCTTGAGCAAGGTACTTTATGTTCCTACTATTCCTAAAAACTTGATAAGTGTAGGGCAAATTGTGGAGAAGGGATATGAAGTCAGATTCACAAATGATGGTGTCTATGTGCAAGATCCAAATCAGGGATATAGAAACATTATTACAGGTAAAAAGGAAGGAAGGCTATTTACTCTCAAAAGTCCAAGGTAATGTGGGACATGCTCTATTTACTTATGGAAGTCAAAAGATGTCTGAGTTAGACCTATGGCATAAAAGGCTAGGTCATTTCAATGAGAGAGCCATAATGAAAATGTCAAGGAATGATGTGGTGCTTGGTTTGCCAAAAGTTGAAGGGCAACATATGGTGTACAAGTGTGAATCTTGTCAATTAGGTAAAGCACACAAAAGTTCATACAATAAATCAGGGTACAAGTATTCAAATATGCTTGAATTGATTCATACAGATGTGTGGGGTCCTTCAAGGGACTATAGTATAAATGGATCCAGATATTATGTGTTGTTTGTTGATGATGTAACCAGATGGATTACTTTATATGTAATCAAGGACAAATCAGAAGTCTTCAAGACATTCAAGCATTATCATGCTTATGCAGAAAGGATTACAGGACAAAAGCTCAAGAGGTTGAGATCAGATGGAGGGGGAGAGTATTTTTCTAAAGAGTTTGATGATTATTTGTGGAATGCAGGTATAAAGAGAGAAGTAACTTGCAGGTACTCTCCTCAATAGAATGGAATTACAGAAAGAAGAAATAGAACTCTTGTAGAGTTTGCAAGAGCAATGATGAAGGAAAAGAATTGTCCAAACTACTTATGGGCAGAAGCTATCAACACTGCAATATACCTTGTGAATAGGTTACCTTGCAAAGCTTTGGATGGAAGAACTCCTTATGAAGCATGGTGGGGTAAGAAACCTACTCTTGATCATTGTAAGGTATTTGGATGTTTAGCATATGCGTATGTTCCTTCACAATTGAGACATAAGCTAGAACCCAAAGCAGAGAAGTATGTGTTTATTGGGTATGATGATAGATAGATGGGTTACAGATTGTGGAGTCCATCCACAAAGCAATTTCTTGTTACCAAAGATGTTACATTTGATGAGCAAAGCACATGGTATACAGGGTCAACAAATGATTATGCAGGTGTTGAAGAAATACAAAGGAAAGGCAAGGCAAAAGTAAATGTGTATGAAGAAGATATTGATGATGTTGATTATAAAAGTAAATTGTAGGATAATGTTGAAGGTGGGCCAAGATTTGATCCAGAATCAAATGTGGTTGAGACTTCAAGAAGTGCAGAGGTTAGAAGATCCTCAAGGGAAAGAAAAGAGCCTATCAGGTATAGCTATGACACATCTTTCTTAACAACCAAAGATTATGCTTATATTGTGAAGACAGAAGAGGATCCAATCACATATGAAGAAGCTAAAGGTAAACAGAATTGGGAGAAGGCAATGCAAGAAGAGTATGATGCTCTACTTGAAAATGAAACATGGGAGTTGGTGCCAAGACCAAAGAATCAGAAAGTCATTGGATGTAAGTGAGTGTATAAAACAAAAAGGTTTGCAGATGGTAAGGTGTCTAGATACAAGGCTAGACTTGTGGTCAAAGGTTATGCTCAAACTTATGGGGTAGATTATGATGAAACCTTTAGTCTTGTTGCTAAGATATCTACAATTAGATCAGTGATTGCTATTGCTGCTTGTAAAGGATGGAAGTTATCACAATTAGATGTGAAGAATGCATTCCTGAATGGATACATTGCAGATGAAGTATATATGGAGCAAGCAGAAGCTTTCATGGATTCAATTGGATCAGATTATGTGTGTAAGCTCATGAGAGATTTGTATGGGTTGAAGCAAGCCCCGAGAGCATGAAATTACACGCTTGTTAAGTTCTTGAATGAATGTGGATTTCAGGCATCAAAGGCAGATAGTAGCTTGCTAGTGAAGGCAAGTGAAAATGGATACATATACATGTGTATTTATGTTGATGATATTATTGTCACAGGTACAGATGCTCAAGGAATCAATGAGCTTAAGAAACAAATAGAGAGGGAGTTTAAGATAAGTGATTTGGGAAACTTATCTTATTTCTTAGGAATGCAGATTGTATATACTCAACATGGAGTATATGTTACACAAGAGAGGTACTTGAAGAATCTTCTGGTCAAGTTCAACATGGAGGATTGCAAGCCTTCAACCACACCATTGGAGGTAAATCATAAGTTGAGCAGGTATGGAGGTAAAGAGTTTAATGACATGAAGAAATATCAAAGTTTGGTAGGTAGTTTAATCTATGCTACCTTGACAAGACCAGATCTATCATATGCAGTAGGTGTGTTATCACAATTCATGCATTGTCCAAAGAAGACTCATTGGATTGCAGCTCAAAGGGTACTCATATATATCAAAGGAACCCTAAGTGAAGGTATGTATTATGGATTTACTTCTGATACAAGAATCAAAGTGTTTAGTGATGCAAATTGGGCAGGTGATTCAGATGATAGAAGATCTACTCATGGGTATCTCTGTTATATTGGAGATAAATTAGTTTCTTGGTGTTCAAAGAAGCAACATACAGTTGCTTTGTCATCTACAAAAGCTGAGTATAAAGGAATGGTAGAGGTTGCAAAAGAAGTAATATGGTTAAAGACCTTGTTGAAGAGTTTTGGAACTGATCAGAGTACTCCAATTATTCTTGGAGATAATATGAGTTCATTGTATTTGGCAGCTAACCCTGTTTTTCATGCCAGGACTAAGCATATAGAGATTCAGTATTCTTTCTTAAGAGAAAAGGTACTTGATAAAGAGATTGAGGTGATGTATACTCCAACAAAAGAACAAGTTGCAGATATGTTAACAAAAAGCTTGGATGGACCTAAGCTACAGAGATTCAAGGAGATGGAAAGAGTGAAGAAGAATGGAATAATCACAATTAGTCATTGAGGGGGAGTTGTTGGAACAAAGCAATCACAAATTGATGATTACAAAGAGCTTGAAGCATGTCAATGATCAGATTGAAATTCAAGAAGTCACTTGAGAAAGTGAAGAGATCTCAGAAGTGAAGTTTGTATACATATGTACATTACTGTTGGATGTGAAGAGAGAATGATCTCTCAGAGTCGCGCACTTTTTCGTGTCAATGTTTTGCTTAGATCTCAGTGCACAGTGTAAAGTTTTTGATGAATGAGCATTCAAAATCTAAGTTAGAAGGTAAGGAAGCTATGTCTAAAAGCATTTAGCAAAATGGGATATGTGCTGTGAGAAATCAATCTTAGAAGTTACCTATGTCAAAGTCGCTTGTTCAGAAAGACAGTTTTTGACATACTTTTGATCTTAAGGATCAAATTAAAGTTTTAATGATCTTTTTGATGAACTAATGGTTGATATGATTGCACAAAGATATTTTGAAGATATGTGCATCATTGGTTTGAAGATATTTGAAGATATGTACAGGAAATGAAGTCGATTTCTGAAGCAGACTTTCTGAAGAAGAAATTTCTTTACTCAGAGAAGTGTTAGTGAAAGTTTTGATAAAAGAAGACAATATTTGTGTAAAGTTTGATCCATAACTGATATAGAAGTGTTCTTAGATCAATATAGATCAGACCTTTGGAGATTAAGAAGTCTCCAACAAGTATCTCTTCAATTCTATTCATAAGTGCATAATTGACAAAGGGACTTTGCTCTCTTTGGTGTTTCTCAAATTTGGGATCTTTGTGGTTGATGTGAAGTACTTGGTTTGTGATTTTTGTGAATGATCATGTCCCCCTTGTGAAGGGTGGATGGGAGAAGGAGGTAATTGTTTCTATGAAGTTTAGTTCTTAGAATACTCATCAAATAAACATCCTTTGAGATAATGCTGGAATGATTCTCCATATCTTAAAGTCTGTAGGACTTTGATTGGTCACTATAGGCAATGAAAATACGTTCCTTTGATCTAGAAGCAAGGTTGTGCATGTCCTCCTTAGGCACTACACATAATCAGTACTAGCAAATACTTGAAAATAACTCACATTAGGTTTACTTCCATAATAATCCTCAAAAGAAGTTAGATTGCTAAGTGCACTTGTAAAACGTCGATTAAGAATGTGCATAACAATGTGAGTTCTTTCGGCCCAAAACTTGTAATGATGTCCTTATTGTGCATCATTGTTCATGCCATATCCATAATACTTTTGATCTTACGTTGAACAACTCCATTATGATAGGATAGTGTGGTTGAGTAACTTGTCGCTGGATACCTTTCTACTTGAGAAAGTTGTCAAAGTCATGACTTAGAAATTCAACACCTCTATCTGATTTGATAATTTTTACTTTGCATGATGATTCATTGTCCACTTGATAGAGCCATTATCTAGATTTGGAGAAAGTACACACAAATAAACCTTTTATGATCATCAAGTTATCTATAAAAGTAAAGCGATCCACTTAGAGAAGCTATAGTTATAGGTATGCATAGATCCATATGAACGAGACTAAGAGAAAACTTTGATCCAGTAGAGGCTTCTTTAGCTATAACTAGTGTTTTATGTTTCTTTTATTGGATGCAAGACTTATGGATATCTTTGATCAAAGTTATCTTGGGCAAACCTTTGACTAAATTCAAATTTGGTAACATTGACATATAGGAGGTATGCCCAGATCTTGCATGCCATAGTTCTAAAATTGATTCTTTGGAGAAGAAACAAGAAAGCTTGTATAGATCTTTGTCCTCAATACCTTGAGAAAACACTTATAGTGTGTCAATGTTTACAAATTTCATTGAGTGGCCATTAAAGAAAAGTTTCTTATTTGTATTAGTGATTTCCTTCATGAATAGGAGGAGGTGTATGAACACACTTAGGACCATGCAGGCACTTTTATCCCTCTTTAGGAGGTTTCTTTTTCCCCGACTTGTATATATGCCTATAACCCCAATGGGTCACTTATCTTTGTACATTGACTTTGTAATACATTCTGTATTGTGTTATGCTCCATGTTTATTCTTCTTCGTTGTGTTGTTTGTGTGCTTTTGCAAACCTCAAACTCCAAGAATTGATATCAGAGCAGGTTGCCTCGAAGCCTACTACAAGTTTAATATAGCTTGAGAGGATATTCTCTTTATCTTTTTGAGATACATTCTTTTTTTTTTTGCATCACGGTATGTAGTCATTGGCCATGGTAGAAATCAATGATGTATTCTGTATATTGGGTGTAGATGGTGTTGAAGATGATAATCTTCAATTTCTTGGTCGTCTTGTGGTTCTTGTTGCACCTACTATAGAGCAACTTTTTTAGGAATCAGTGCTAGGTTCACATTCCTCTGTAATTGAATCACACATTATTGGCTCTATGGTGAAGACTGAAATGTTGTAGCCATCCTCGTCACAGTGAGGTTTCCATTGTTCTTCATTGATGGCTACATCCATTGTTGCTAGAATTTCTACCCAACCATGAGGTTCAAATTCTTCGTCAGGAAATACTACAGGTGCATAGGCTGGGTCTTGAATTGATCTATGATTTTCCTTCACACCTACCTCTCTAGTTTTTTCTCTCTTCTCTTCTTCTACGGCTACTTTGCACATCCATAAATGGGTGTCTTCATGCATCCATGAGTATCCTAATCCTGTGGAATGCACCGATTCTGTATCATCCTTAGCTCTATGGATGGGATTCCATTGAATAGGGGGTACGTCTCTATGAGACTAATCCTTGAGATTGACTTTGGTTGTAACACCTAAGTGTTGCAAATACAAAGAATTGGTTCCCCAATCTTGTACCACTTGCAACTGTCGCATAAATGGTCTTCCCAAAATCATCTCATAGGCATGATTCTTGCGAAAGTCACATATAGCAAAAGTATACTCAAACTCTACACCACATGTGGTGAGAGTTATCCCTTCTAGTAGTCCTAAGGGTCTTTCTATGTGACCATCGGCCATCTACAATTTCATTCTTGTTGGCCTAAGTGTTGGCTTGCCCCAACACTTCCAGAGGGAAGTGGTAGCAATTGCAACTCCTGTACCTGAGTCTAAAATTGCCTTGGTGGTGTAACCTTGATGGGTAATTGGAAGATAGGTGTTTCCTTCTTCTCCTTCGCTCATGTCTCCTATCTTATCCAAGGGTATTTCTGGCACCGTTCTATGAGAACCTACCTGGGAACGAGGTTTTGCTACTTTTGGCACTTGATTGGCTACATGTTTCCATAGTTCTGGCCTAACCTTGAGTAGCTCTTATAAAGTGAGATTGCACTGCACTTTAGTGTTCTTTACTACCTTTGTATTCCTAGGTATGGTTGAGTCTTCATTTCTTACCATGACCATGGGTGCTCTCATACAAGTAGACTTAGCTTCCCATGGGTCAGTGAAATGGGGTAGTTCCTGTAAGGAATTAGACATGAAGTCTAATCTCTCCTGAGATTGGGTACTCTCCTGCTCTCCATAAATGGAAGGAATGTCTTGTGGGAATTGATCATGCATGTCATCCACAAGTTTGATGGGAGGAGGAACTTCAGTTTCTTTAGCCCATTCCTCTTCTTGAATCTCTCACAGGAATTCTGGTGAATACCAATTCATAGAAGAAGATGCATCTGGTTCTATGGAGTTAGGCACATAATCTTCCTAGGCAGGAAGGCTTATTCTTTCACTTGCCTTGTCCTTACCTTGGGAGGCAGGGTCCTTTTCTGATTTTGCAATTAGTCTCTCCAATCTTTCTAACAATCCATCAAAGTGCAATTGTGTCTTAGCTGAACTAGAGAAGTTAAAGAGGTGACTAGCTTCAAACATGGTTTGAGTAATTCCACCATCTTAGCACAAATTTTAGTTTGCTCGAGCTCTAGTTCCACTCTAGGGTAACGCTTTTCATGATGCATTATGTTTGGCCCTTCTTGGATTTTGGTCTGATATGCCTTAAGCATCATGTCTAGGTCCTCAAGAGTGGGATCTACTAAGACTGATCCTACTCTAGGGGGTGGTGGGATTGTGTGAGGTGGGTTGGAAGGTGGTGGATTGGATGGAGATGGGAATGATGGGTGTGGAGTAGTGTGAGAGTGAGTTCGAGATTTGAGTTCAATTATCTTGGCTTTCATTTCTCTTAGACTTTCCTCGAGTTCACTCATCTTCTTTGCCCATTGCCTTTTCATTCTTTCTCGACTATCTTTCCAAGCTCTGGTCCTCTTCTTGGTTATGCTCTCAGTTTCACTAACCTCGGAACTCTTTTCCTCGCCTAAGCCTTGGTTTTGCTACAAAGCTTGAGCTCTAGTGACCACTTGCACTGGTGCAGTGGAAGTTACACTTCCTATAGAGTCTACTACTAACCCAATAATGCTGATAGGAGTGGTTTTCGACATATTTTTGGGGTTCTTAGGACAATCTTGCAATAGATGCTCTTTCCCACAATCGAGACAAAAACCCTGAATTGTCACAGATTGGGTTTGTGTAGGTGCAGGCATAGGGCAATCACGAATGAGGTGATCTCCCTGACATCGATAGCATGGTCCTCTAGGAAATGGGGGTCTTACTTGCCTAGGTTGAGGTTTAGAGTTGGGGTTTGCGTACATGAAATTTGCATACTTTGGCTCCCAAGTAGGTTTGCTTGGGTCTTCATAATAATATGACTCATTATGGTCAAGTGACTACATGTAGTAAGCCTATGGGCTATCAACATGAGTAGAGTCAAAACTATGATCACTTGGGTCACTTTCTAAAAGCAAGGGTATTATTGGAACTAAGGCTCTATTTAGATTCTCTTCTGCAGCTGCATACTTCATTGGAACCACATTGGTTGGAGTAGGAGGTTGTTGAGATAACATAGACTGAGGCCTTTGTTTGGTTTGGTAGGGTTGCTATGGTTAGCCATATTGTTGTGGTGGGTACTGGTTCTGGTATCTTCCCTATTGTGGATTTGGATGAGGATAATTTTGTCTGACAGTTTGTTTGTTATAGGGACAGTCTTGTGCAGTGTGGTTAGTGTATCTTCGCTCTATGGTGCAGTATTGGCTGCTAGGGTTCACTTGGGGTTGAGCCATAATGGGACATACATTCACCATATGGTTGCCTCCACAAGTATTACATCTTTTCACTGGGGTAAACCTTGGTATTCGTTTGCTTGAGACTCCTAACTTTTGAGCTACTTTCTCAGCAAGTTCCTCAATAGATGTGGATGGATTTGAATTGAGGCTAGTAGAGCTATCTGAATCTCTATAGATTTTTGAAAGCTCTAATTCCTCCTCTAGGTTATCCTCAATGTCTATGCACATGTGTACACACTCTTCTATGCTCATAGGGTCCTTCAAGTACACATATGATCTCATTTTGGTACTTAGTAGTCCATCCAAGAATAAAGCCACTTGTTTGGATGGTGTGGGTAACTCAGGAACGGGGCATCTCTCCAGGTATTGCCTAAATCTTCTTTCTGCAATTCTAACTGTTTCTTGTGGTGTTTGTTTGAAGCTATGTATCAGTGAGGAGGTGTTGTGTCTGATGCCACTCTTAGAGAAGTTTGTGATGAAAGCCTCTAGAAGTTGGTCTATGTTCCTGAACTTGCCTTGGTGAAGCGGTTGAAACCAGGTAAGGGCTATGATCTTGAGAGTTAGGCCGAAGGCATTATATTGCATGAACAAGTCTTCAACTTGTTCAACTCTCAAAACTTGCCTGAATTTTGCCACATGATCGTATGTGTCTCCTGTGCCATCGAAGCAGTTCTCCATGGAATTGACTAGTTATGTAGGCCTCAAGGTCCTCGTGTGTTCTCTAGGCATTGGAAGAGGGAATTCGTCTATATTTCTTTGATTCCTTGGGTCTCTAGGTCTCTCGATTTCCATTCTATCCGTCTCTGTTCTTGGTCGTTCTCTTCTTATTGAGTTAGCAAAGCTTACCTCTGGCCTATCTCTACTCCTATCCCTTTGAACTCCATGAGCATGGGATGTTCCAGATCCTTAGTGACCATAAGAGACATTAGAACTTGGTTGGGGAAAAACAAATTCACCCTTCCAAGTGTAGGCATGCCTACCATGTTCTGAGACCACAAAGATCCTCTCTGAAGTATTGTCCAAATAAGCCACTTTTCTTGGGCTATCAGGATCTTTAATCTCATAGATTGTGCACATTCCTGCTTCATTAGGCTAGTCAGTCTTGTACCTCCAAAAAGCCTCATTAGTCTCTTGGTTTAAGAGCAGATCTATGCTCTTATTATCATGGGGAACCCACTTTGGAGTGATGATTCTAGTCAAGACTGATTTGCCTCAGGGCATTCTAGGCTCTCTTCCTAAGTTCCCTTGCTCTATGTCACCTATGTATGTCTCTAGAATCACATTACCAAATCCATTTGTTCTATCTGGTTGGTTGGTGACTACATACATTGTTCCTTCCTTATCTAGGTATGCACCATTTTCGAACTTGACCACTGGATGTTCTAGGCCAAGGGGTTGATATGGGGTTTTAATCTGGACAATGGATCTTCTTAGGCCGTCCTAATAGGTGTGAGCACCTAATCGGTTGGACCTAATGTATTCAAGTTGCATTTTGACACTAGCCTCTAAAGGCCTAAGGCTTTGTCGATCCCCCCCTAGATATCGTCCTGATCTAAGGTTCATATGCCTGATTGAATAACCTCAATTTACCCCAAGTACAAGCTCGTGGCAGATCAATTCATATTAGTCACTAGATTCCTTTTTAGTTGTTTATCGTGTTTATGCTCTTGTCTGATATCACGTTGTCAGGAATACTTAAGTGAATTTCTGCACTTTAAGTTGATCGTGCCACGTTAAATTCCTTCCTTTAAAGTTATTGATCACAAAGAGATTATATTTCTGCTTGAACTTGAGTATTTAAGAGTCTTCAACTTAGGGTTGAAACAAGCTAATAGGGCCACAAGATTTCTCAAATTACTAGTGTAGGGGCCTCACAATGCACTAATTACTTAATATTTATGCTTCTCCAACTATTTTTGCAGGCAAGTAACATGAGCCTCATTTCTTGTCGGGTATAATGCTACAAGAGCATCCCAAGCATTTTTTGTTGTTTTGCATGAGCCAATGTGGGATAATGGCAGATTTGAAAAAAAAGGCTATAAATGCACGTGTATGTGCATCTTTGCTATCATCATAGTGGTGCCCAAAAAGAATGGAAAGTTATGTGTATGCAGTAACTTGAAGAAAGTTAACGCAACCACTATTAGAGACAATTATCCACTTCCTATCACTGAACATCTCTTAGAAAGAGTGGTGGGCAAGGAAGTCTACAGTTTCCTTGATGGCTTCTCTATCTACAATCAAGTGGCCATGGCTCCAGAAGATCAGCATAAGACAGCCTTTGCTATGGAGTGGGGCATATTTGCCTTCGAGTAATGCCATTTGGTCTTACCAATGCGCCAGCCACCTTTGAAAGGCTGATGTGCCACATGTTTAAGGAATTCTTGAGAAAAAATTTGGAAGTTTATGGTGATGATCTTTGTGCTCATTCCAACATCAGACAAACACATATCCTAGAATTGAGAGCTATCTTTGACAAATGTAGAGAATACCAAGTCTGCTTGAACCTAGAAAAGTGTGTCTTCATGGTCAAGCAAGGCAAGATTCTAGGACACATAGTGTCAAAGAATGGCATATCCACGGATGAGGAGAAAGTGAGAGCTCTTGCAAAGCTACCTAGGCCAAGGAATGTCAAGGAGGTACAAGCTTTCATGGGGCATTGTGGCTATTATCGCCGATTCATTCATATGTATGCGATCATTGCAAAGCCCCTCTACTCTTGACTAACTTCAAGTGGACTGAAGAATGTGAAAACTCCTTTAACGAGCTCAAGAGAAAATTGTGTTTGGCACCAATCTTGACCACACCAGATTGGAACAAACCCTTTCATGTTCATGTGGATGCATCCAATTATGCTATTGGATGTGTGCTAGCACAACCTATGGGCGAAGGTAATATGGATCTTCTAATTGCCTATGCGAGTAGACAGTTGAATGTAGCTGAATGAAACTATACCACCAGCGAACAAGAAGGATTAGACATGGTATATGCGGTTAAGAAGTTTAGACATTATTTGCTTGCAAATAAGTTTAGATTTTTTTACCAATCACCAGGCACTATTATACTTAGTAAATAAGCCTTGCAATATAGGGAGATTGGTAAGATGGTTCCTCTTACTAATGGAATATGACTTTGAGGTAGTAGTGAGGAAAGGCAAGACTCACTTGAGAGCAGATCATCTCTCGAAGCTCACATCCAGAGAGGCCCCACAAGGAGTATCAGATGATCTTCCTAATGCTTACTTGTTCAATTTGGACGTTGTCCCACAGTGGGTCAAGAAATTAGTGCTAGTATTGACATATGGACCTAAACATCCAAGAATGAACACTCAAGATAGGGAGGTAGTGAAAGCCCAAAAGTACCAGATCATGGCAGGGAGTATGTACAAGCATACAGATCAAGGGATATTAGCTTGTTGTGTGGAAGAGGAAGAGTACGCAAAATGGTTGCAATTAGCACATGTGGGTGCATTAGAGCAACACTAATCAAGGCAAAGAGCTTTACAGACACTAAGAAGGCTCGGAGTGCATTGGCCAACTATGGAAGCAAATGTCCATAGGTTGTGTAAGGAATGCCCAATCTATCATATTAGACAACCTATGGAGCACGCTACACTGTACCAAATGTCTCTAATACCAGATTGAAGTGAACCATTGGTAGCCTTCCTGAGGACAAAAACATTCCCTCAACATATGATTGTAGCTAGGCAAAGAAGTTTAGAACAAGAAGCCCTAGATTATGCACTCATTGGTGATAATCTATACAAGCATGGAAAAGACGGATTTCTGAGACTATGCATCCATGAGAGTGAATATCTTAAGATCTTGGAAACTGCTCACCAAGGTGTAGCAGGAGGACACTTTGGACCAGACCGTGTGATTAAGGCAATCCTATTTGCAGGCTTGTGGTGGCCAACCCTTCACATGGATGCACATACCTATGTGAAGCGGTGTGACGTTTGTCAGCGAACTCAACATCCCATACATAAAGATGAGATGCCTTTGAAACCTATGATGGGTGGACATGCATTCTCTAAGTGGGGAATAGACTTTGTAGGTCCTATTAACCCCCCATCTAAGGGATCACATGCTAAATACATCATTGTTGCCACATAGTATCTAAACAAGTGGGTAGAAGTGAAGGCCACAACGAAGAATGATGCTCAAACAACATCTAAGTTTTTATTTGAGAATGTTTTCACTATATATGGGCTACCAATAGAGCTAGTAAGTGATAGAGGCACTCACTTCTTGAATGAAGTCATTGAAAATCTTCTCCAAGAGTTCTTGGTGATACACAAGAAGTCTTCCCCTATCATCCACAAGCTAATGGGCAAGCCTAAAGCACCAATAAGATTCTATGCAATGTGTTGACCAAATTAGTGAATAATAAATGCTCTAATTGGGACAAATAGCTACACCATGTTGTTTGGGCATATAGAGTTGCCTATAAAACGGTACTCCAAGCCACACCCTTTCAGATGGTATTTGGCCAAAATGCAGTGCTACCATTGGACTTCTTGATACCTACACTGAAGGTAGCACAAGAGCATCAATGGACCGGCCATGAACTTTCATCTAGAATCTTTGATCTAGAATGCTTGGGTGAAACGAGATTGAGAGTAGCAGCAAGGATATATGCACCTAAGAAAAGACAAAAGGCATACTTCGATGCCCATGTGAAGGATAAAGGCTTGAAAGCCGAAGACTTAGTTTTGGTGTATACCCTGAAACAACATGCAAGAAAGCTAGAGCAGCATGGCTATGGACCCATGATTATTAATAGAATATCAACAAGTGGGGCAATCCAATTAGCCACCTTAGAAGGTGATATCCTACCAAGTTACATTTGTGGATGCCGAGTCAAATTATATCAAGAACCCCTCATGGAGGAAATGCTTAATCGACTTAATACCACCAAGAAATGCAAAGAAGAAGAAAAACGAATCCGAGAAGAAGCACAGGCAGAAGCTTTGGAACGCATCAGGAGAATGAAATTGAGAAGACAGGGTAGAGATCAACCTCGAACAGATGCCTATGCAGTTCTAGGGTATCACATGGCTATGTGTGAAGTCTTAGGTGTAAGTTCCCATAGAATAATTGACCGATGTCCTTTTGTGACCTTATAGATAAGACAAGGAAATAGTGCAAGGATTGTATGGGCCTTGATTGACTCAAGTGCAACCACTAGTGCGGTTAGACTTTGTTACTATCAAGAATTGAAATTAAGTGTCAATCCTATAGAAGCATACCTCATAGGATTGGGAGGTGTGATGAGATGGAACTTCCCCTCTACATTCAAGATGTTCTCATGACAGTTAAGGTGCTAGTGTGTTAGGACGAGGACCTCACTAAGCCTCTTGTCTTGCGTCAAGATTGGATCTACGTTCATGTAGTCAACCTGAACCTAAGAAGTGGACTTCTTCAGGTCTGGGTAAATCAAAATCGCATTACAATTGAATTAGGAAAGGAAGCACTCAAGGAATTAGGAGAGGCACCAACTCTTGGTCCTTCCAGGAGTACACATGAAGATGACAATGTTATTCTTGTCCAAAACTCTATGATGTAGAGGGATGATGTACTCGACAAGGAAGCCAAGGATACAATGGAACTCCCTTCTTTTCCAAAAGTGATAGAGACATTGAAACTAAAGGAGTACCAAACACAGAGGAAGCAGGCGGCCTATGCTCAAGGCCAAAGGAGAATACGTACCAAGGTGTCTTAGCCCTCGAAGCAAAGATGGGTACGAAAAGGCGAGCATCCTATTGCTGATAAACTAGAGTCACCGGTGAAACATCATACTAGTGATCGATGACAGGACACTAATAAGAAGTCTCTCAAAGATTCATCTGCAAAAGTAAGGTCTATTTGGGTACCGAAGAGGTCAATGACATCCGACCCACAATCAAGACAAATTTGGGTGCCTAAGGCTTGTTTGCGGGCTCAAATACCCTTATGAAAACCACACATTGTGAATCAGTATTCACACACTTAAACTGTCGATACCCATAAATGTTTGGCACACATAGTCACATACCCGTCTAGACGCACGAGCAAGATCACTGGTAAATGGGTCCCTAAAAAGCCTCATTTCCAATTAGACACTTTTTTAGAGCCTTCTAAAGTCCCCATGAAATCAAAATGTATAGCCACACATTATATTTGGTAACTCAAATCTTGTAATAAGCCCCATGAACCCACTGTGTAAATCCACCCCACATACTAACCGCATCCATACACCATTACACCACTCCAAGTAGCACCGATGAACCCATCATCCACTAATCACACTTCACACTCACAATCACATGCGCACTAACTAACCCGCTAACCACATCACAATTCATCAGGTTAATATTGTAAACAGGGACTTAGGGTCACTTTGTGTCCATTGCAATGTTAACATTCATTTATATATTCTCATAAAACCAGCTACCGATTTCCTCAACATGGCAGAGGCTGTAGGAATGAGCTCCCAGGCAGGCACTAGTCCTCAAATAGTGGACATTGAAAGTATCCCTATTCAGGACGAGTTGAAGGAACAGCCACAGGAGCTAAGATCAGTACATGTTATACCCATTCAAAATCCTCCCTAGGGGCACACATTGCCAGTTAACAATAACTCCCATTGGTTCAGTGAAGTCGCAGGACCCCTTGGGGATGGCACCTACTTATGGGAGGCTGAGACAAAGTTTAATGGATGGTGGGGCCGGTACCATTTCTTTACACGAGAGTTTGAAAAGCTTCAGAACAGTGAAGGATTGAGACCGATATGGAAGAAGTCAGGATTGGATGATTACTTTCATGCTCAATTACCAAAGCCTAACTTCCTGAGGTGTTCATACCTAGTTAGCACACTGACTCCGAGCAAGGGTAAGAAGGGGACAAGCACCTTTGTACTTCCTTCTCTTACACGAGGGAATGAATTGAAGCGTTTTAAATTAACCAACAATTTGGTAAGGGAAGCTCTAGAAATGAGAGTTATGCACATTCCCTACTGAAAAAGAGGGGGAGGGAGAGGTGCAGATGTGGGTGATATGTCCATGTGGTCGTGGAAGTTACCATATACATGGGAATGGTAGGTGTGGTGATGGTGGTGAAGGTGTACAATGGTGTGTGTAATTGTGCATGTGGGCCACCTAGAAATGTGATAGGAGGAATTGGATTTCTGGTAACCATGGTTTGAGTTCTATTGCCCGTGGTGGCAGTTACAATAGTAGTGGTGTCAGATTGTGAGAGTTGTGACAGTTGGCTCACATTGTGTGCTTCACTAAGGGAGGTGGAGACCGTGACAGTGACAGTAGGTGTGACAGTGGTGGTATGAGGTGAGGGGGGTGGAGTTGGAGGGGAGGGCAGTAGGGGTGGTGATGGGGGTGCACTTGATGCATGGGGTTCGTCAGTGTGTTGGATGGAGTGTGTCGTGCCGGTTGTTGCGGTGTTGGTGCCATGTGGTTCAAATACTATAATATTTATTTGCCTCCTTGATCTTGGAGGGCATCTCTCATGCCTTCGCTCAAATCTCTGAGAGTGGGTGAGGGTGATGTGCACAGTCTCTGGCACCCCCAATGCATTCACGAGCATGTCGAGGGAAGCTCTGAATTGCTCATCCACACCTTCTTCTTCAAGTAGCTGGTTCATTATGGTCTTCCCTGCTGCCAAGGATAGTCTATGTTGTTCTTGAACCTGGTTCATAGTATCATATAATATTTTTATTTGCATTGTATATGCTCGGGCTCCTGCGAGTTCTGGTATAATGTGTTGTTGATATTTATGTTCCTCCTCATCAGATAGTCCTTCCTGCTCCTCATCTTGTTCCTCTTTTTCAGTCTCCTCTTCATCTTCCTCTACTTTGACTACCATTGGTTGGGTTTGGTCGGGCCAGTTCGTGACTGTTTGTTGTCCACTTAACTGCTCTATCTCGATTTCCAAGTTAGTTATATTGATTATCCTGGCTACTTCCTCATCAGTTAGGTCCTCATGCGTGAAGCCATGAGGAAACTCTAAATCTATGGAGATCCATGGGAAGATCAAATTAGGTCCTTTTGCACTGTGCCTTGGTAATCTGATGGTGAATGGTTGTACTTGCCTTTGGGCTGGCAGAGTCATGTCTAGTGTCAGTGTAGCGCCCCAAGCCTGTGCACATGGCATTTGAACAACTCCTCTCATTTTCTTTGATGGGGGCCCTGTGACTAATACTCTTCGTTGAAAGTCCTACACCCTAGTCCAAATGAGTACCCTTTGAATTGGTACATCATATGCTAGGCATCAATATACAATTCTAGTAAGTGCACAACATCCATAGAGCATTGACTTGGGTACACATTGATGTGCAAGATGGATATGGTCTATGACCCAATGTGGCATATTGATTGTCAGGTTTAGCATGTCTGCCAAGTATAAATTAAACCAAATATTCTTGGGCGGCATTGTAAATCTTTCTTGGGTAGGGAATGCGAAGTGCTGCATGCACATTCGGAGGTGGATGGCTATAGTTGGGGTCATTGCCACCATGTCCTTTAGCTTAGTTAGGTTCCCATTCTTCATATTGTCTGGGATCATTGTTTCCCCCACCACCCACTTCACCATTCTCAAGCACAGCATCCACCATCCCTTTCCCTTTTCCCTACCCCCTGGTCAATATTGTATATGCGTGGCACGCGCATATCATATATCTCCCAGCATGCTTCAAAGAAACATTTGAAGAAATGTTTATCACAGGGTTTTGGGAGTATCACTCAAAAAAAATCATGCCCAGATCCTCTCATCTGCTACATTTATTTGCTGTGGAGCAGGCTCTACATTCAGACAAGCTGCACATGCCACATCTGGAGGTACCCGGGCCAGTCGATTAGGATGCTTTACTCACAAATTTGGACAAAGGACTGAGGCTAGAAGAGCATCACTTGGCCACAGATGTCGTCGAATACTACGTCAAACGTTCAGTTCAACAAGGGTCTGTCAGAGATGACAGATGCGAGAGAGGGGGGAGTGTTGGCAGCAATCAGGGCATCTCAAGACAAGGGAGCTGACATAAGGAATCAGAGCAAAGAGAAGGGCCAAGCAGCCAAAGCAGACAAAGAAGATCTGGCAAGTAGGCCATTCAATTTTTTCGATCTAATCCCTTCTTAACAGTGATTTTCATCACAACATGAACCTTGTAAATATCATTTTTGGTAGATTCAACTCCATTTTGTTCAAGCCAAGGATTACTCGAGCTTGAGGAGTATTAGAAGTAATTACGTACCAATTTTCATAATTTTAAGAGCTCGTTTGAGCCTCCAAAATAGCCTAGGAACCTAATTTTTAACTAAGCTAGACACTAGGTTTGGACTTGGCCACTAGCTAGTAAAAAACTATAAAAGGAGCTAGAGAGCTCATTTTGGGGGAGAACAAAATTGTAATTTGAACTAAAGAAGAGCTCTTGTAATTGTTTTTGGATCTTAATCAAAACTTCCATTGTCTCACTCTTTTTCTTATGTGTGTGCACGTGTGTGTGTATGTGTGTGCATGCTTGTGTGCTTCTCCATCACCACTTGTGCACATCACTTGCTTGAGGTCTTCGTACCATCCTCATGTCTTCCCGGATTGACATTAAAGGAGGTGCTACTCACCACTGAGCTACACAGACCTTGCAATGAGAGCAAATTAGATGCACCTCTATCATATTGTACTCGATCAGGTTGTCATAGTGCTTCTTTTGCATGAGATTGCTATGCTATGGCTCCCTCTAGTCTCTGTGATGAGACTGAATATATTTCATTTGATGAAGCACAAAATTATGAACATTGGATGGCTGCAATGCAAGCTATCATGAAAAATGGTACATGGCCTTTATGTGACTTGCCTCCTGGCAAGAAGGCCATTGGCACTAAGTGGGTATACAAGCTGAAGCGTAAACCTACTGAACAGTTGACACGTATAAAGCTAGGCTTGTTGCAAAGGGTTATGTGCACGAAAGAGGCATTAATTTTGATGAAACCTTTGCTCCTACTTGTCAAATGACTACTGTTCATAGCATCTGTGCACTTGCAGCTCATCATGGTTGGAATGTACATCAGTTGGACATTAAAACAACATTTCTGAATGGTGACTTGCATGAAGAAGTGTATGTTTTTTAGCCCCATGGATTTGTGTAGAAAGGGCATGAAAACTAGGTGTGCAGGTTAAAGAAGGCATTATATGGTTTAAAGCAAGCACCACGTGCTTGGTATGAAAAGATACATGCTTATCTCATTGCACATGGTTTTGAGAATAGTCCAACTGAAATCACCTTATATGTTAAGCATGCTAATGATGTGCTTCTGATCATTGTGGTATATGTTGATGACATGCTGCTTATTGGTCCTCATGACATGCATATTGCTGATTTTAAGGCTGATTTGCATGCCTCATTTGAGATGTCTGATTTGGGGCATTTGCATCACTATTTAGGCATTCAGTTTATGCAAGTTGATGGTGGAACAACTTTGTGTCAAACGAAATATATTGACACATTATTGCAACAGTTTGGCCTTGAAGATTGTAAGCCTATTGCCACTCATATGGAGACAGGTTTATGATTGAGTCTTCATGATGCTGGAGATGCATTTGATGTTGTTCTCTATCAGTAGGCTATTGGATGCTTGATTTACTTATGCATTACTCGGCCAGATATTCAGTTTGTTGTCTCACAGATGAGAAGGTTTATGCACTGCCCAGGTGTTAAGCATTGGCAGGCGGTTAAGCACATCTTTTGCTACTTGAGTGGTACTTGGCTACTTGGACTGTTTTATCCCAAGTGGGGATCACTACCGCCAGATTTTCATGCTTTTTTTTATAGTGATTTTGCTGGTTGCTATGACACTCATGTGTCCACCAGTGGCTTTTGCTTCATGCTTGGTAGCTCATGTATATCTTGGTTGAGCAAGAAGTAGCCTAGTGTGTCCACTTCTAGTTGTGAGGCTGAGTATAGGGCAGCTTTCACAGCGACTGTTGAGCATGTGTGGCTCAGATTCCTTATGGATGATTTGGGTGTTAATCAGTCTTCTGCCACCACCATCTTCATTGATAGTCAGAGCGCATTAGCAGTTGTGAGGAACCCTGTGTTCCATGCTCGCATTAAGCACATTGAGGTGCATTATCATTATGTCATGGAGAGGTTCTCTGCTGGGGAGATTAGCTTGGCATATGTGCCCACGCAGGAGAACATTGCAAACCTTTTTACGAAGGCTCTACCTAGGGAGAAGTTTGAAGCTTTTTGCAAATCTTTGGGCGTACTTCCTTGTGTGGATTGATTCCACATAGCTTGGCACTTCCTTATACATGAGTGCCAATTCCTTGTTCACAGCATCACTCCCAGGGGGGATTTGTTGATATATTTAGGTAGTGATGTGTGTGAACACTCGAGGACCGTCAGGGCACTTTTTTCCCTCTTTAGGAGGTTTTTTCCCCCCCGACTTGTATATCTGCCTATTGCCCTAATGGGCTACTTATCTTTGTACATTCTAGTGTTAACACATTCAGTATTATGTTTTGTGCTCCAAGCTTCTTCTTCTTCCTTGTGTTGTTTGCATGCTTTTGGAGACGTCTAACTCCAACAATCATCGACCTATTCAACTCTCAATACTTGCTTAAATTTAGTTATGTGATCATAAGGATCTCTCATGCCATCAAGATAATTCTTCATGGATTTCACTAACTAGGTAGGTCTCAAGATTCTAGGTTACTCTCTTCATCTAGGTAGGGGAAATTCATCAATGCCTCTTTGGTTTCTATGCCCTCTTACTTATTCTCTCTCAATTCTGCTTGTCTCTATCCCTGACTATTCTCATCCTATTGTGTGCACAAAGATCACTTCTATTCATTCTTTGGATTTCTCTTTTTGTGCTCCTAAGACATGAGAAGATCGATCTACATGCTAACTATGAGGATCAAGAGACTTACGTGAGGGGAAAATAAATTTACCCTTCCAAGTGTAAGCATGGCTACTATGCTTGGTGACTACATACATCATTTCAAAATTATTGTCCAAGTAAATCACTTTTCCTAGAACATCATGATCCTTGAACTCGTATATAATGACTCCATCCACTTCATTGGCTTGTCCGATTTAAATGTCCAAAATATTTCATCAATTTTCTTGTTAACAAAGAGTTCTATACTCTTGTTATTCTGAGGAATCCATTTGGCATTATGATCCTCCATATAAAAGATTTACCTCTGGGAGTTCTAGGCTATCTTTCTATGTTCTCTTGATCTAGATCTCCTATTTCAGACTCAAGGATTATTTATCCAAATTCATCTATCCTATCAGGTATCTTGATTATCACATACATGGTTCCTTGCTTATCTATATAGGATCCTTGTTCAAATTCGACCATGGGGTGCTCAATTCCAAAGGGTTTTTCTAGATTCCTCAATTGGATCAATCATCTCAAACCATCCTCATAGATGCAAACACCTAAGTGGTTGATTCGAATATAATCCAAATGATTTTTATAAGGATCCTCTAGAGTCTTTAGGTATGCCAACTTGGAACTACCTATAGGTCTCTCCATTCTAAAAGGCATCTTTGAATTGCTTGTGTTTGAGCTCAATGCATAAGGTAATCACTCAATTGTTGATCCCAAGGCCTACCAATATGATTAACACTACCTTCAGATGATATGATGCTTTATTGATCCACTCTTCCTATGTGTTTGCCTCACCTATGGCTCATATGATCCACTTACTTACCTAGTGTCAGAGTACAACCACATTGCAGGGTTCTTTATGGATCAATTGCTTGTCCTCTGGTGTAAAATATTGATTTTATAATCATGTCATTAAGAATTATTTCTGTTGTTCATTACTTTGCATTTGATCATTGGATTATGTTCTTTCCCTTTAGGGTTTTCAACTTCACTCTACTTAGCTCTTGGACTTGATTAAATTAGGGTTTGCCCTATTTAATCAATACACCTATATGCACTTACCCAAGCTAAAATAGATTGAGAGGTTGGAATAGTCAAAAAGCCCCAAAACATTCCCAAAATTAGGCTCAAGTTTGATAGAAATTTAATTTGCAATAAAAAATCCGAATTGTTTGTCTATCATGATAGGCAATGTCTATCGCAATAGACAGTTCTGTCATAGATTTCTACCTATTGTGATAGGCAAGTGTTGGAAGCAGTCAGAGGCACAGTCAGAGGCACAGACGACATGAAAGCATGTAAAGACGGAGCAGGGAGCCAGTCGGATTATTTTTTAAACAATTATGTTTTTATTACCTCTTCAAACATCCAACAGTGATCTTCATCACTCTTGTAACATATGTAATATAGACAAAACCTCATTTTGTAATTCATAGCTCCATTTTGTGCAAGCCAAGGAGTCCTCGAGCTTGAGGAGCTTAGGTAGAATGCTCGTACCAATTTTCGTTATTTTTAGACATCGTTTACCCTTCCAAACAGCATCTAGGACCTAATTTTTAACTATGCCGGTCACTAGATGTGAAACCGGTCAAAACTAGTCTAGAAACTATAAAAAGAGCTAGAGAGCTCATTTTGGAGGTTAGCTTGTTGGAGTTTAGAGATCTTTGGAGCTTGTACTAGTGTTCTTGAGTAATAGAGCTAATTTCCCTCCTTTCATTGTGTCTTGCTTGTCTCTTCATTGTGTGTGTGTATGTGTGTGTGCATCTTTGTGCTTCTCACCTTCACTCTCACTTCATCTCACATTCACGATCTTCATATCACTCCTATCTCTTCCGCGGATTGACATTAAGGAGGTGGAGCTTCTTAACGTGGTTCTCACCATTGTGCTAGAGCAACACCAAATTTGGCGCCGTTGCCGGGGATCGAGTCTAGGACGAATGTGTGATGGTAAGAGTATAGCAAGAAGTGGCGTTGGAAGGTAAAAATTTCAGTTTTTGTTGTTGTTTATACTTAGTTTTTAGTGTTTTTCACCTTCCCCACACTCCATCTTCATCATCGCATCATCATCTTCATCTCCAAAAAAAAATCAGAAAATTCACCATATCCACCCATTCACCTCATTTCCCCTCATTTGTGCATGCGAGAGAGCGAGAGAGAACTTTTGTGCTTGTGTGTGCTTGTGTTTTCTTGAGTTTTCTTGCAGGTACAGAGCTCCAGTGCATCAGGAAAGCTTGGAAAAGGTAAAATTTTACTCTCTGTCAAAGATCTGCCGAGTGTGGCGGACCATCGCGATGGTCTGCAACCTTCGGAATTCGAGGTAGGCGACCACACCACGAGGTAGGCGACCCTTGCGCATCTACGAATCCACAGGCGCATCTCAAAAATTCATACTTTGGTGGACCATCGCGATTGGCTCAGACCATCGCGATTGTGTCGCACCATCGCGATAGGCTCACGCCATCGCGACGGCTCGGCCGGACCATCGCGACGGTCTCGGACCATCGCGACGGTTCACTTGAGCCATCGCGACGGTCCACTTGGACCATCGCGATTGTTCAGCTGACCTCGGGCCATCGCGATTGGCCCATGCCATCGCCACGACGGTGCCACGTGTCAAGATAGACCATCGCGACGGTTCATTTTTTCGGACCATCGCGACAGCCCAAAATAAGATAGACCATCGCGACGGTTCATTTTTTCGGACCATCGCGACAGCCCAAAATCGGACCATCGCGATTGGCTCATGCCATCGCACTTGTGACCATCGCGACGGTTCACTTCGGACCATCGCGATTGTCCACCTTTGACCGTTGACCCACGCCATCGCGATTGTCCGCCTGATCACGCCATCGCGACGGTTCGACCTCACGCCATCGCGACGGTTCACTTCGGGCCATCGCGACGGTTCACCTTTTCGCACCATCGCGACTGTCCAAACTCCACGCCATCGCGACGGTTCGCTTGGACCATCGCGACGGTCTCAGACCATCGCGATTGGGCACCCCCATCGCAAATTTAGGGTTCCATTTTTTGACCAATTTTGGGGGTATTTTTGAGAAATTTTTGGACCATTAGACTCATAGGAGACCCCTTAGCTCATATTTGGAGAAAAACCTATTTGTCAGTTTTTACCCCCCAGGGCCTGAGCGCTCATAACTTTTTCATCCGAAGTCCGTTTTTTGAGCTTAATAGCTCATTAGAAAGCTTTTGACGAGTACTACGTGATCTCAACTGTTTTTTTCTTAAAGGATACGTGTATTTTTAGATAAACTATTTTGAGGTTCACCTAGTTTGGAACTAGGAAGCCAGGGGGCACACATTGAAAATTTTGGGCAAAAGAAAAGGGACTTAAAAGGTGTATGTACTTAAGTGCTTGATCATCCAACTGTGAATTGGTCTAATATTGGATTTTTCCAGGTCTAGCAAGGGCAATCAAAGGCAACCAAAGCAAGGCAGTGAAGGGCATAAAGCTTGGGAAGCGCGGCTTCTTGGGCATCAGAGCAACCAGAAAAGCTGACTTGAGGTTGGAAGATTACTCAACCCCCTCAGTCAATTCTTAGCTTAGGCTAAACGGTAGTGTTGTGGATTAAGACGATAAGAACGCCTCAAGTTCAAGATATTTAATTCTTTCAAGTTCAAGACTAAAGTGAAGGTGTGTGAAACGAACACCTAAAGGAAAGAACCTAAGCCTGACGGAACGAGAACTTAAAATTATCACAGAAAGTCGAATTCCTGACGCATACATTAAGACAAGAATCTAAAGAAATCTAAAAAGAATCAAGAAAGTAATAACAAAGAATCGGAGACGATCTGAGCGTGTATTGAGTGTGCAAGGAAGAAAATTAATGAACCTTAGATCGGGCAAACATATAGGTAAGTCAGACCGACGAAGCCTTAGATCATCAGAGGCTAGTGTAAGAACTACCGCTCGATCGTGGGCTCAGCAATTGAATAGCAATTACCCCTACGAGAGTTCAGACACCAGCGGATCAGAAATGGCATTTAGCACAGATAGACCAGAAGTAGGGCCAAATGTAGCCTATTTAGAAAAACCTGAAGGACCCTATAGAACGCAATTAGAGTTTCTCCGAACCAACCGACTAGGTGCTCGCATCTATGAGGATGGTTTGCGAAGGCAAGTGGTGCAACTGCACAACCCCGATCAACCCATTGGATTGGAAAGACCAGTGGTGAAATTTGAGAGAGATGCTTACATAGACAAAGAAGGCACAATGTACGTCCTAAGTACGCAGCCAAACGATACTAATGAGTTTGGCACAATTCAATTAGAGACGAAAGCGAAATTTCAAGGAAAAGAACCGTTAGAAGAACCTAGAACACCTAGAGGGAAATCTGTACTGACACGAGTACTAATCCCGGAATGGATCCCTCAGGACAACAGAAGCATAGAGTTGTTTGTAAATAAAGAGACAGATGAAGCCTTTTGGAGGTACAGAAAGGAACACCCTAGTGAGGCAGGTATCATCACAATATACGAGTTCAAGGACCCGGATACACCTGGAAAGGTTGTATACCTGGATGAAACTTCAGAAAGAGTCTTTGTGGTGCCTGACCACGCTAGAAACACATACACATGGAGAGGTGAATTGGTATTCCCTCCACCTAGAACGAACATGAATACAAGTCAACAAGGGGCAGGAACATCATCAGCCTTTGGAAGTCAAAGAGAAAAGAATAAAGAAAGACCCGAAGTAAGCTTCACTCACCCCGTAGGGAGAGATAGAACAACCACGGATAGACAAAGAGATCATGGAATACCAGGTGGTAGAGATGATTTTCCTCTACCTAGACCACGTGAACACGCAAGAATATTGAGACCCACTCAATTAGTAAAATCAATGAAAAATTATTTTGATGGGACAGGAGATCCTTATGACCATGTTGCAGAATTCAAGCAAGTACTAAGAGCCGAACAAGTTGAAGACATGTTCACGCAATACAACGCATTTGGGCTAACGTTAAAGAACACCGCTTTAACTTGGTTCCAACCTTTGCAACAAAGGCAATTTAGAGACATCCATCACTTTTTAGAGACATTCATCACCGAATTCTCTAAAAGTGGGATTAGACATGACACATCTTCGTTGATTCATAGCTTTAAACAAACCCCTCAGGAAACAGTTAGACTGGCAGGACGTAGGTTTAGACAATATGTTGAACGATGCCCAATGCAAGAGCTACCCTCACAAGCTAAGCAAGTGTCATTGTTTCTAGACGGCTTGTTGAGCTCTAAACTACGCTCCTATGTGTACCTAAAAGAACCCAGAACGCTAGAGGAGTGTGTACGAATATGTATAGACATCGAGGACAACCTAGGAGATGAATTAGAACTCTCAAAGGTTTATAAGGACTCAGATTGTTCTTCTCTAGCATCCACAAAATTGTCTAGCTCAATAGAAGATCTAGCAGAAAAAGTGGCCCAGAAACTAGGAGTTTCTAGTAAACCTAGGGTGCTTACAAACAAGCGTTGTTACACCTGTGGCGGTGATCATATGGCAAATGTGTGTCCAAACACAACACAACCGCAAGCCAACCCTAGTGGCCAATACTGTACAATTGAGAGAAGATACACGAATCATACGGCTCAGGACTGCCCGTACAACAAACAAACCGTGAGACAGAACTACCCGCAAGCATACGCACAGCCAGGTAGGTATCAAGGCCAATACAATGCTCAGCCTTATTACTATAGGCCTCCTCAGAACTACCCATACCAGGCTCAACAGAGACCTCAACCTGTCTTCGCTCAGCAGCCACCACCACCAGCAAATGTCATCGCAGTCAAATACGCTGCTGCAGAAGAGAACCTAAATAGGGCCTTAGTGCCTTCGTCACCCTTGATCACAGAAAGTGACCCGAACTCAAACAGTTTTGACTCTACCCATGTAACTAGTCCACCCGCTTATTACACGGAGTCACCAGAACATGTGGAGACATATCATTATTTGATAGTCCACCAATGGAACCTAGTTGGGAGCCAGACTATGCTAATGTGATGTACGCAAACCCAAACCCACGGCCCCAATTGAGACAACAGAGACCACAGGGCCCTAGAGGACCATGCTTTAGGTGCCAAGGAGATCACTTCATAAAGGATTGTCCACATCCCCCAATAGCAAGGCAATCACAGTACTATAACATCCAAGGCTTTTGTGCTGATTGTGGCAAA
Organism: Ceratopteris richardii; assembly: GCA_020310875.1. Taxonomy (NCBI): domain Eukaryota; kingdom Viridiplantae; phylum Streptophyta; class Polypodiopsida; order Polypodiales; family Pteridaceae; genus Ceratopteris; species Ceratopteris richardii. The sequence goes on from CM035442.1 coordinate 131,823,463, forward strand.
GAGCACATAATCAAAGATTGTCCTAAGAACCTAGTTAATGCTCCGAATGTGACACCGATCAACGTGATAGGTATTGTAAACAACGCAGATGGATCCAACCCTACATACGTGCCTATCCAAGCTATAACTAGAGCCCAAGCGCTCTTACAGAACCAAAAGCTTAGTCAAGAGAAAATAGCCGGAACCAGTGAAGTTGCAGAATCTAGCTGTAAAAAGACAAAATCTTGGAAAGATTCTAGAGAAAGAATTAAGAGAAAATGGAGTAAAAAGATAACTGAGTTGGAAGGAAGTTTAAAGGAATCTAGAGCCAAAATCCAAGAATTGACCTCACAGGAATTGAATCAAGAGAACCCAGCTCAGAAATCAGGATCAGTTTTAGCAGAACCCATACCAGAGGATCTAGACATGATGTTTCGTACATATCAGGCTAGATTAAAAGAGGGACCGCAAGTTGCTGAAATGAGTAAGAACTACCCTCGAGCTGATCTGGAAATTGAGAGAACTAAACTTTGCATGAAGATGGTAGAACTAGCACAAGCCTTGTTCGAAGCCTCTAGATATCTTAATTGGAATAACATGGCAAAACCTGAATTACACTTTCAAGGACTGATGGAGAGGCTAGAATACTTGATAGAAAGCAAAGAGAAAAAGGATCAGCATAGGAACCCTATTGTCCCAGAGACACAGGAAAGGAATGCACCATCCCTGTCTCAAGTACCCAATACAGAAAGTCAAGACAAATTGTCTTCTATACATAGGTACTCTCATGAATTTTTGCGAGAAATCCAAGAAGAGAAATGGAGAAAAGAGAAAGGAACTCATCCTCCTATTCAAGAAATAGATGATTTGCAGGAGCAATTTCCCCAAGACATTCCCTCTATTTACGATGATGTAGAGGAAGAACAACTGAGTGAACACACAGGGTATGAATCTAATTCTTTACAAGAATTACCTCAGTTCACAGGACCTTGGGAAGCAAAGTCTATTAGTATGAGAGCACCCACGATAATAGTGAGGAATGAAGAATCAGTGATCCCTAGGAACACGAAAGTGATCAAGAACACTAAAGTACAGTGTAATCTCACTCTGGAGGAATTGTTAAAGGTAAAACCAGAATTGTGGAAGCATGTAGCAAATCAATTCCCCGAGCTTGCTACTACTCCCGCACAAATAGGATCACATAATAAGGTACCAGAGATACCCGTGGAAAAGATTGGAGACGTAAGCGAAGGAGAGGAAGGTAACACATATCTTCCGATAACCCATCAGGGCTACACCACAAAAGCCATCTTAGATTCAGGAGCCGGAGTAGCCATCGCTACCACCGCTTTGTGGAAACGTTGGGGTAAGCCAGCACTCAAACCTACCAGGATGAAGTTACAAATGGCTGATGGACACATAGAAAAACCATTAGGCTTACTAGAAGGAATATCTCTCACCACTTGTGGTGTAGAATTTGAGCATACCTTTGCCATTTGTGACTTTGCAAAAAACCATGCTTATGAGATGATATTGGGACGACCATTCATGCGTCAGCTGCAAATTGTACAAGATTGGGGAACCAATTCTTTGTACTTGCAACATTTAGGAGTGACTACTAAAGTCAATCTTAAAGACTATTCACATAGAGATGTACCCCCAATACAATGGAATACCATCCATAAGACACCAGTAGAGACGGAATCCGTGCACTCATTAGAATCAGATCCTTCTTGGTTGCATGAGGATACCCATTTATGGATGTGTAAAGTAGCCAAACAAGAGGAAGAACGATTGGAAGCAAGGACCTTAGGTGCAGAACAACATCCACGAACCCTTCAAGATCCAGCCTATGCACCTGTAGTATTCCCTGACGAAGAATTTGAACCCCATGGTTGGGCAGAAATACTAGCAACCATGGATGTAGCCATCAATGAAGAACAATGGACACCCCACTGTGACAAGGATGGCTATGACATATCAGTTTTCACGATAGAGCCAATCATGGGCGATGCAATTTTAGAAGAGTGTGAACCGAACACTGATGCATTGAGGATGCAAGCGATTTTGATTTAGAATCAATTATCATGGATTCTCCCTTTGCATCAGAGGAAGAATATTTTTTCGAAGTAGAGACTCACCCTCAGAGACACGAGGAAATTACAAATGAGGTGAGATTAGCCACGGAAGTGACTACTAAGAGTGAAGGCAAGAAGAGGAAGAAGAAAGAAACCATGTCAGAAAAAGAAGAATCTTTGTTTGAAGTACCCGAGAACTTCAAGAAATATGAAATCAAAGATAGACGAATCATGGTACGAATGCCTAATAGAAAGGCGAATGACGGACAAGTATATGATAACCGAGAGAAAACCAAGAAAATAATAGTAGCCATAGAAGGAGAAGAAGAAAAATGCACATACATAGGGCATGATTTGACAACCAAAGAAGAAGAAGAGCTAGTTGCCCTATTACGCGAATATAGAGATGTTTTTGCGTGGAGTTACAAAGACCTAAAAGGAGTAGACCCAGATATATGTTCTCATAGAATCCCTATGACTCCAGATGCAAAACCTACGAAACAAAAACCATACACGTACAATGATAACTACGCTGCGAAGATTAAAGAGGAGATAGATCGGCTGATAGAAGCAGGATTCATTTACGAAATTGAGCATATTGAATGGGTATCCCCCATTGTGGTTGTGCCCAAGAAGAATGGAAAATTGCGTGTGTGTGTTAACCTTAAAAAAGTTAATGCCGCAACGATTAGAGATAGCTATCCTCTTCCTATCACGGAACACTTATTGGAAAGAGTCGCGGGCAAGGAAGTTTACAGCTTTCTTGATGGCTTTTCAGGCTATAATCAAGTAGCCATCGCTCCAGAAGATCAGCACAAGACGGCTTTTGCCACAGAATGGGGCATATTTGCATTTCGTGTAATGCCATTTGGCTTAACAAATGCACCCGCCACTTTCCAGCGACTCATGTGTCATGTTTTTAAGGAATTTTTACGCAAGAGCTTGGAAGTTTATGTCGATGACATATGTGCTCATTCAAGTGTAAGACAGACGCATATCCCAGAGTTAAGGCAAATATTTGACAAATGTCGAGAATATCAGGTTTGCTTGAACCCAGAAAAATGCGTTTTCATGGTCAGACAAGGCAAAATTCTAGGACACATTGTGTCAAAAAATGGAATCTCTACGGATGAGGAAAAAGTGAAGGTAATTGTAGAATTACCTAGATCAACTAATGTGAAAGAGGTACAGGCATTTATGGGCCATTGCGGTTATTATAGGAGATTCATACGCATGTATGCAATCATAGCCAAGCCATTGTACTCTCTTTTAACCAATTTTGAGTGGACAGAAGATTGTGAAAATTCATTCAATGAACTTAAACGACGCTTGTGCTCAGCACCGATTTTGACTACTCCGATTGGAGTAAGCCATTCCATGTACATGTGGATGCATCCAATTATGCCATAGGATGTGTGTTAGCACAACCCACGAGTGAAGGTAACATAGATCTCCCCATAGCTTACGCGAGCAGACAATTGAACGCAGCAGAAAGGAATTACACCACTACGGAACGAGAGGGATTAGGGATGATCTACGCAGTAAAGAAGTTCAGGCACTACTTGTTGGCCAACAAATTCAAGTTCTTTACAGATCATCAAGCCCTATTGTACCTAGTCAACAAACCATGTAACACGGGACGACTAATACGTTGGTTTCTATTACTCATGGAGTATGATTTTGAAGTAGTAGTCAGGAAAGGAAAGACACATCTTAGAGCTGACCACCTTTCAAGATTAACTTCAGGAGAAGCTCCTCAAGGAGTAGCGGATGAATTACCAGATGCATACTTGTTTAACCTTGAGATAGCACCAGAATGGGCTAAGCCTATTGTCCCTATTCTCACCTATGGACCCAAGAATCCTAGGTTAAAGATCAAAGAGGGAGAGATTACCAAGTATCAAAGATACCAAATAATGGCAGGAAGCATATATAAACAGGATAATCAAAAGATTCTTGCTTGTTGTGTAGATGAATCAGAACATGCGAATTGGTTGCAATTAGCACACATAGGTGCATTAAAGCAACATCATTCAAAACATCGAACACTACAGACTCTGCAAAGACTAGGAGTATATTGGCCTACGATGGAAGCAGATGTCTACAAGTTGTGTAAAGAATGCTATGTTTGTTGTGAAAGACCACCAGTAGAGCATGCTACATTATATCATGTGTCTCTCACACCAGACTGGAGTGAACCTTTAGTGACATACTTGAGGACGAACACATTCCCTCAAGGCATGACTTTAGCTCGACAACGCAGTCTAGAGCAGGAAGCTCAAGACTATTCACTTATTGGCGATAATTTATACAAAAGAGGACGAGATGGATATCTAAGACAATGTGTTCATGAGAGCGATTATCTGAGCATACTAGAGACTGCACACCAAGGTGCTGCAGGAGGTCATTTTGGACCCGATAGGATAATCAAAGCCATCCTTTTTGCAGGATTATGGTGGCCCACTCTGCACATGGATGCTCATACCTATGTAAAGAGATGCGATGTGTGCCAAAGAACTCAGTTTCCTACTCGCAGAGATGAAATGCCATTGAAACCCATGATGGGCGGACGTGCATTTTCTAAGTGGGGTATAGACTTTGTAGGACCCATTAACCCCCCTGCAAAAGGTACTCATGCGGAATACATTATTGTTGCCACAGATTATCTTACGAAATGGGTAGAGGCAAAAGCCACGAAAAAGAATGATGCACACACAACTGCAAAATTCTTATTTGAAAATGTCTTTACAAGATATGGACTGCCTATAGAGTTAGTGAGCGATCGAGGCACTCACTTTCTAAACCAAGTCATTGAATATTTGTTACAGGATTTTATGGTGATTCACAAGAAATCTGCACCATATCATCCTCAGGCCAATGGTCAGGCTGAAAGCACTAACAAGATACTTTGTAACGTACTGACGAAACTCGTGAACAACAAATGTTCAGATTGGGACAAACAGTTACACCACGCTGTTTGGGCATATCGAGTGGCCTACAAAACCGTACTCAATGCAACTCCCTTTCAGATGGTTTTTGGTCAGAATGCTGTGCTTCCTTTGGACTTCTTGATCCCTACCCTTAAGGTTGCACAAGAACATCAGTGGACCGGCCATGAATTATCAGCGAGAATAATGGACTTGGAACGATTAGGAGAAACCAGGCTGAAAGCAGCAGCAGGAATATACGCAGCGAAGAAGCGACAAAAAGCATATTTTGATGCACATGTGAAAGATAAAGGCCTAAAAGAAGGAGATTTAGTTCTAGTATATACGCTGAAACAGCACGCACAGAAGTTAGAAAAGCGAGGTTATGGACCTATGATCATTAACAGACTCTCAACAAGTGGAGCAGTACAGTTAGCCACTTTAGAAGGAGATATAATGCCTAATTATATTAGTGGCTGTAGAGTCAGGTTATATCAGGAACCTCTTACTGAGGATATGCTTAGACGACTCACGTTGGCAAAAAAGCATAAGGAGGAAGAAAATAGAATACGAGCGGAAGCTCAGGCAGAAGCCATAGAACGCATTAAGCGCATGAGGTTAAGAAGACAAGGACTAGGGAGAGAACATTATAACTATCCGGAAATTACACCCAGATATCCCATGGCCATGTGTCAAGTAAAGTCAGCCACTCATCCTAGTATAGTGGACAGGAGACCATTCATTACAGTTAGGCTAGAGCACGGCAACCCTTGCCAAGAACTCAGGGCTTTAATTGACTCAGGTGCTGCGACTAGTGCGATTAGATGGTCCCACTATAAGGATTCAGGAATAGAAATGCGGCCAATTGAGGCATACCTCATAGGGCTAGGAGGCATGGAAACCCCTTGCATGGGTGAGCTGGACCTTCCTATCCTCATTAAGGATGTGACCATGACAGCGAAGCTACTAGTGTGCCATGATGACGACCTGATAGAACCCCTAATCCTTGGCCAAGATTGGCTATACGATCACTCAGTGGACCTAAATCTTAGACAAGGCTCCTTACAGATTGGAACCTTAGAACAGAAGCAAGTGATACCCCTTGACTTCCCTAACGGCATTCCTCCTGACGGTTGTGACCCTAGACCCTATGAAACACATGCGACGGAAGACCAGAAGATCTTTGATCAGCTCAGTCACGCCACATCTACACCAACCCACTCTGGCTTGGCTATAGACAGTTGTCAATCAGAAGGACGACAGGAGATCTTACCTGGGACTTCCTGCAAACTAGAGGGGGCAGCTACCCAACCGCTAGGGCAGATGGACACAATCAGCGGTCAGGTGGGTTGCATCAGCGGCCAAATGAGCACGACACCCTGCGGTGCTCATCCTTCCAAACTTGTTGCGGACTGGCCTAGATTAAAGTTAAAGAACGCATCACTTCCTAATGGGCAGGTCACGCAAGTGTTGGAACTCCCTTCTTTTCCAAAGCAGAGCGTCCATCCGACCTCTCAACCTCAACCACGACAGAGTCAACCACAACGAAGGAACCCAGACCGACGGCAGTATCCGAAGACACAACAAGGAAAGCAGTCTAGACCACCCAAAGGAAGCGGCACCAGACAAATATGGGTGCCAAAAGGACAAAAAGCACCGAAGAACTCCAACCAAGCAGAGATCGACAAGAAAAAGGCAGGGCAGAAACGGAATCAGGATCCACCAACCCCTCGACCTTCTTCTACAGGTCCGCGCATTCGACAAATTTGGATCGCCAAGAAATACCTTACCCATAGACCCACACCCACGCAGATTTGGGTACCCAAATCATGTATCATAGCTCAACCCTTAAGCCATGTAATATATACCCCTCACAAATCTTTCCATCCCTCAATACCTCCACACCCGATACTACCTTTTGCCCCTCAGCCGAAACCCACCACCCACTCAAAGACTCGTAGGAAATGGATACCGAAGAATGTCCAACCGTCTCCCCCTAACCCCAGGCCTGACAAAACTACCCCCCCGACTAACATACAACCTTGTAATAAATCACTAACCTTTACACCTTGTATAAATTCACCCACCATCATCACACATCACTCATAATTTCGTCTCATCAAGAAATGTATGCATGATCTGAAACGTGTAGGTGTCTAGAGACCTGCACTAGTGTTGCAAGAGGCATTGCATCCATCACATCACAGCACTTGGCTACACGGGTTACGCATCAGTTATGGAAAGGGATTGCGGTCTCACTTTAATGGGATCATAATTAATTTCCATGCTAATGTGTTAATCTTTTGTAGCAGATCTTTCTCATTAACACACCAGTCATCATGCAAACCGACGAAGGACCATCAGGAGCAGGCCCCAGTGTAGCTGCAGTGCCCCTCAACGTGTTACGAGCAGAATCCCACCCGACTTCTCCACCACCAGAATTCCAAGGATTTCCAGGGCCCATGCCGATCGACAACCCACCTATGGGCTACACAGAAAAGATACACCGTAACTCCCACTGGTTTCAGGGACTTGCAGGACCCTTAGCGGAAGCAGATTTTATATTTGAATCCAATTTGACGTTTGATGACCGCACGTGGGGAAAATACCAATTCTTCTCCAGAGAGTTCGAAGACCTCCAGAACACCCAAGACCTAACTCATGTTTGGGCTAGAGCCGGCTTCACGGAGTATTTCAGTGATCCTCTGCCCAAACCCGACTTTTATAGGTGTTATTATTTAATCACTACGTTGCAGGCCTCAAAGAATAAGGATATCCCAGGAACTTTTATTTTACCCTCTTTAGTGGATGATCCACTTTACAAAAGGTTTTACCTCTCAAAGGATTTAATCAGAGCTGCCATCAAAATTCATGGCACCCACACGCCCACAGATCGAGAAAGATTAATTCCGGACCCTATGAAACGTGGGGATGTCACTAAGTGGGAGGAGATCTCAGCAATTACACCTGAGCTGTCAAAGCCGCTACGGATATGCATGCAACACTTTGCATTCCCCGCTCAGGACAGATTCACCATGCCACATAAAAGAATATGGTTTGGTTTGTACTTAGCCTGTACTGGACCTCAGACTGTCGATCTGGCGAGCTGGATCATTGATCAAATGTATTTGGCACAACACAGATGGGAACGAAAGAAAGTGCTTAATGGATGTTGTGCGCTGACAAGAATTGTGTATATGTGCTTGGCTTATGACTTGCCAATTGAACGGGCATTAACAGCAGAAGAGCTGAAGGCATTCAAAGGAACGACGAAGAAAGCCAGGAAGCCCAGCAGAGCACGGGCAGGTAAGCGCATGAGAGGCACTATTCCTTGCCTTCAAGTGCTAGAGTCACCATCACCACAACCCTCCCCAGAGCAATCACCGACAAAAGCCACTCCCACAGTACAACCTATTCGCATAAGGTTATCTAGACCAGTGGTAACAGAGGGCACTACTAGCACCTTTGCACCTCAGGCAGCTACAACCACAGAAACCACCACCACGACAGCAGAAGCTCCCACCACTATTGGTGCGGAAGCCTTTTCTTTACCAATACCACACATGGAGGCAGAACCAATAAACACCACATTCGATTTTGAGATGCCGGATGCATTCTCAAATGAGTTCCAGTTTTCAGAGGCACAAATGTTCTCGCAAGAATATGAACGCCCCAGCTACCCTACCACACCGCGGGATCAGCCACAGGGACAGCTGGTGTCGAGCTCTGATGACGAAAGAACAACATCTGATGACAATGAAGGTGACGATGAAGCCAGCCAGGGCACGCATGATTCCCAAGAACAAGGATAGACAGACGGCCAAGGTCAACAAACCGATGCACAAGGTGACACCAGCACGCATGAAGAGGAGACTTTCGAAGCAGCAGCTTACACGCTGGCAATCAAGAAATTATATCGTACGATGGAAAAAATCTGGGCACGGAATAAATTGACTGAAGAAGAGAGCCAGACCCTAATCGAACAAGAACTAGTCTCCGGAGGGTTTGAAGAAGTCTACATCAGAGGGTTTAGAGAACTGGTCCAATCCATCGGCCCGGTCGAAGCATTGAGATATTTACAAAGGAAGCCACTTCCTCAATATGACCCTCGCAAAATTCGCCTGTTATCGAAGCCCGGTGAATATATTCTAGTTCCAGTAGGTGCTCAATCATCCCACCAGGCACAAGATGCACGTTTACGTCCGGAAAGGTCCATCACCGAAGAAGCTATCCTAGTTGACTCCCCACCATGTACTACCGTTGTACATACTACCACTATCCTTGAAATAACATCCACACCATCTACTCCTCTCTCACCTCACGTTTCACCAACCCATCCTGTATCCCCAACACCCCCTACTGCTCCTCCCACATCCACACCAGTTCACGGCAACATAGCCACCACCTTTGCCCCACCCATTCATGCCACCATGCCCGTACCCACCCCACCTCATCCACATGTTAACCCCTTCATCCCTTCATCCTTCCCATCCTTTCCCCCACCTTTAAGACACCCTTTCACCTTTCTAACCCCACTAACCTTCTCACCAGTTTCACCTCCTCAACCCACTATAACCCCTATTTCCCCTTTTCACCAAGCTGCTCCAACCACCCCCCCTGTAAATTACTCTACATTTGTAAATCCTGTCTTCACACCTACACAACCACCCACATACACACCGCTTTTCACAGTCACCGCACTTGACACGTCCAATGACATGGACATCTCACCACCCACCGCACCAGCACCCACTCCACTCACAACACCATCATATTTAGGTACGTCACAATTTTCCACGATCACCACTGCATCCACCTTCCCAACCCCATTTCCCATCCCCGCTGCATCTACTTCCACTGCATCCTCACTTAGCATTCCATTACTACTATCGCCAACCATAGACACTGCACTTCAACAAATGTTCACATGCATGTCACAAGTACGAGATGAGTTCGCATCTCTGGGCACCAATTATCACCAGCTACAGAGGACGACCCACGAATTACAGTCGCAACTTAATTCACTATCAATCGAGAATGCCTCTTTAAATACACGATACCAAGAACTAAGAGAGGCATATCATAAGCTAGAGCTAGAAAGTGAAGAGAAAACAAAAGAAGCCACTGCTGATCTGGACAACCTGCTTCGAGCCCAAACCATTAGAAACGCAACGCTGACAAGGAATATGGGTCTACTCAGGAGACACCTAGCCGCAGCCAAGGAGGAGAACCAGAGACTCCAAGAGCAGAATAGAGAAAATTTGGAAGCGGCATTGGACCATCCAGAACAACCATTAAGTCCTAGCAGATTCAAGGCAATCCCATCTGAATCGATGCGAATGTTGCTAAGACGACCACGTTCGACTGCTAGAGGACTATGATCGAATGAACGAAGAGCATCAGAAGCTAAAAGAAGATCACAAGTTACTACAACTCAGAGAACCGGCACCACAACAACTACCAGTGGCAGCAGAAGTACCAGAACCTGTGGACCCCTCTCCTGAACTCATAGAGGAACTCAACGCACTACGGGCCCAGGTAACCACTCTCCAATCACGCATAGATGTATACGAAGCACCACCACGGCCTGATTCCCCACCGGAGATCCCAGCTGACGACGAGAACATAACCATTCCGGTGGAGGAAACGTTTGAAGAAGCATACGAGCCCATACCCATCCCAGGCGGACAAGTCACGGCCGAAGGCCAGATGACCTATGAACTTCCTACCCCCGCATGGATGAAAACGATCGAAGAACTTGGCACGACACATTCGGCCAGAGTAGAGGCACAGTTACATGCCATGGCCATGATTGAAGAGAGAATCTTACAATCCCCCTTCTTTGCTCATTTGGCCCCCCGACGCTATATATCTGGGCATGAGCTGCAGTATAAGACATACTTCATGTTAATGGCTGAATATCAGCTCGCTATAGAGAAAGAAACCGGCATGAAACCCACGCATGCTACACAATTCGAGCCGGCGGACTTGCCACCAAATGCGCAAAGAGGAGAAATCCATCAACCTGATTGGCGCAAAGACCTCCTCCAGAAGTACCCAGAAATGATGAGCACATGGGTGAAAGCGCCCTTACATTTAAAGTATAATCCTTGCTGGGGACCAGTACCACGACGCTGCTCCTGGACTGCATTCGCTATCAAAGTACAAAACAATAGGCAGTGTCAGGATTGGCTGAATTACCCCTACTTCAAGCCACCTACCGAGTTGCCCACTGTTGGCTATATGATGGCTACTATCCGTCACTGGCTCCCTCGCCTGAAGCATATGAATGATATTGCAGCGCATATGACTGTCAAAATTTTTGACATGATGCAAATGATATTTAAAGTCTTCCGACGCGTCAAGGCACCGCATGTAAACACCCCGGGATTTGAGCATGGTAACTTTGATCTCGTATATGACATGAGCACAACGCCATCGCTCCGGGTGTGTTATGCCTGGCACTGTAGAATAAAATACCTCCCGGCATGCTACAAACAAACCTTTGAAGAGATGTTCACCACCGGGTTTTGGGAATACCATTCCGAGGTATTCATCAGCAGGCCCACACATTTATTGCAACTTTTTGCCTGTGAGCGAATGGTTTGTTCCACGCATTATCAACTCCCGCCACCCGACGAAACGCAACCGATAGACTGGGAGAAGCTCGAGGCTGATCTGGCCCGAGGCATTCGAGTATCTGAGCACACCCTCGCTCACGACCTCCTACAAAACTACATCCGGCAGACCGCACAACAAGGTTCTGTCGAGGACGATAGAAGCGAGAGGGAGGGGGGTGTTGGAAGCAGTCAGAGGCACAGTCAGAGGCACAGACGACATGAAAGCATGTAAAGACGGAGCAGGGAGCCAGTCGGATTATTTTTTAAACAATTATGTTTTTATTACCTCTTCAAACATCCAACAGTGATCTTCATCACTCTTGTAACATATGTAATATAGACAAAACCTCATTTTGTAATTCATAGCTCCATTTTGTGCAAGCCGAGGAGTCCTCGAGCTTGAGGAGCTTAGGTAGAATGCTCGTACCAATTTTCGTTATTTTTAGACATCGTTTACCCTTCCAAACAGCATCTAGGACCTAATTTTTAACTATGCCGGTCACTAGATGTGAAACCGGTCAAAACTAATCTAGAAACTATAAAAAGAGCTAGAGAGCTCATTTTGGAGGTTAGCTTGTTGGAGTTTAGAGATCTTTGGAGCTTGTACTAGTGTTCTTGAGTAATAGAGCTAATTTCCCTCCTTCCATTGTGTCTTGCTTGTCTCTTCATTGTGTGTGTGTATGTGTGTGTGCATCTTTGTGCTTCTCACCTTCACTCTCACTTCATCTCACATTCACGATCTTCATATCACTCCTATCTCTTCCGCGGATTGACATTAAGGAGGTGGAGCTTCTTAATGTGGTTCTCACCATTGTGCTAGAGCAACAGCAAGTCTATCGTGATAGACGATATCCATCGTCTATGTCTATCATCTATTGTAAAAGTGGTATGTCATGATAGATGGTTGTAATAGATGGGTCTATCATGATAGATGGCATCTATTGTCTATTGTGGGTCCTATCTTGTTGGTGCAGACACCAAGCCTACACAAAAGCTAAGCATGAGAAGACCTTATGAGGAATAATTGAAGTCCCATGAGAACCATTGATATGAGTCTCTCTATCTTTTACCATTTGTAAAAGTCAAATTGACTTGAAGGAATATTTGTAAAAGCCACTAAACTCGTGGAGTTAGTTGGATTGAAGAAAACACAAATTCATTAGAGAGAATATCTCCTCGATTAGTGGATCACTTTTTAGTGAGAGCCAAAGTTGAATTCAAATTCAAATTTTGAATGGAGCATCTATAAAAAGATGAATGTAAAAACTTCGGTTAGAGATCACTACAATCTCGAGTGTTTGATTGATCACATTGCAAGAAAGTGAGGCTCACATTATAGCCTACACCTCTATCTATCATTGGGCATTGATTATCATGCCAATGATTGTGTACAACATTGTTTCATAATACTATACATCATTCATTATATCTGTTGATATCTCTATTATTGTCACTCAAAACAGTCATCTCATTCTGACAAAATTTGAAGACAGTCCATTGAGTGGATTGGGAGAAAAGCGTGTTGAACTGATCACTGGTCATTCTCTGCAGAGGTCTTAAAAAATCGAGGGTAATGCTTTACTTGCTAAATTGATCGCTCTATGTATAGTCAATCATTTTAAGTGATTCCACTTGGAATCATTAGCTTATTAAGCTAATTTGATAACTCCAAAAGGAATTTGATTAATTCCTACTATACAGGAAGAACTAAGCTTAACAAGCAGCAGGTGTGTGAACCAAAATAGAAGGTTTTCATTGGATTGTGAAGTTGGAAGTAGTTTGTTTCAAATCAAACATTACTTGCATCATTTCCAAAGTACATATGCACTTATTTAGTGTCATTGGAAAGCTAAGAGGGCCTACAACTCAACTTTGAAGCTAAAGACGGCTGGTACAAAGCAAGAATTAGCAGTACCAACTCATTTTTTGGAGTGTCCATCCATCTTTTCCAATAGTGGTATCAAAGCAAAGCTAAGGTAAAATGGGAGATGGTTTTCCTTCTTTTATTGATAAATTGGACAGGAACAACTATCAAGCATGGTCCTTGAGGATGAAGACATACTTGTAAGGAAGGAGCCTCTATGGATACATCTAAGGAGATGAGGAGATGCCCATTTTCAGAAGCAAAGGACAACCTACAAGAGAGGAGCATGAAAGACTCAATTCATGGTGTGCAAAAGATGCATTGGCAAGGTCATACTTACTTAACTCAATCTCTGATTTTCTTCTTCCACACATTAGGAACTGTAAGACATCCCAAGAGACTTGGGAAACATTGTCTTCATATTTTTCTTCCAACACAATGGCTAGGAAGAACCAATTGTGGATTGAGTTTACCACTCAAAGGAAGCAACCCAAGCAAGGCATCTTAGAGTACGTGACCAAAGTCAAGGATGTAGCTGACCAATTGGCAAGCATAGGAGAAGAGATTGAAGAGGAGCAGATTGTGAGACAAGTAATCAATGGCATTAAGGCAGATGACAAATGGGAGAGCTTCACAACTGCCCTAGACTCGTACATGGACATGTAGATTCCAGATCTTACCACACTCATGGGGCAAGTCTTTACCCATGAAGCCAAGCTCAACAAGAATGGAGATTCATCAAGAGGTAATAGCTCTTCTACCCTATACACAGATAAAGGCAAGTCTAAAGAGAAAGGAAAAAGCAAGAAGATTGAGTTTGAAGGAGCTACCTCCCAAGCCAACTATGCAGGGAGAGGTAGAAACTCAAGAGGTAGGGGCAGAGGAGGTAAGCAAGGTAGGGGGAGACCTTTCAACTCTTCCCCATGCAATATTTGTGGTTTATCAAATCATACTACTGATGAGTGTTATAGGAACTTCAAAAATCAGAGAGGTAGAGGATTTCAAAGAGGTGGATATACACAATCAAGAGGAAGATTCAACCATAATCAAAGCTACAATAACAAACAACTACAATAACAACTACCAAGGAGGCTATAAATCAAGAAAAGACTACAATAATTATATAGAGGAACAAGAGGATTCCCTTCTGATCATGAATATGACTTTAAAGCAAGGTATGAATGATGTCCATCTCTTCTACATTGACTTAGGATGTTCCAACCATGTGGCAGGCAATGTAGCTCTTCTCTCTCATCTTGAGGAACCTAAGGGAAAACATTAGGTACAAACAGGTGATGACACCAAGCACTCAGTGATCAAGGTAGTAAATGTTAAAAACTCTAATGGAAATAGAAATTTGTTGGGCAGGGTTCTATATGTACCTACAATTACCAAGAACTTGATGAGTGTAGAACAGATTGTGGAAAAAGGTTTGCAGGTCAGATTCAACAAATATGGAGCATTTGTGGAGGATCCCCAACACGGATTCAAGAGAATTTCCAAAGGAGAAAAAACAAGTAGATTATTTACCTTTGAATTTGAATATATAAGGAATATTGCACTTTATAGCTACAAAGATCAAACATTATCAGAGCTTGAAATTTGGCATAAGAGATTAGGACACATTGGTGAGAGAACAATTAAAGCAAATTTATAGAGATCAATGTGTGCTTGGGATATCTAATGTATCCAAGCAACACATGATCTATAAATGTGGTGCTTGTCAGTTTGGAAAATCCCACAGGTTACCCTTCTCAAAGAAAGGCTACATGCATGAGGACTACTTGGAGCTTGTCCATACAGATGTATGGGACCAAGCAAGGATCCCTCAATTTATGGATCAAGGTATTATGTATCTTTGATTGATGATTTCAGTAGCTGGACTATCCTATACTTTATGAAGCACAAAGATGAAGTATTCATTTGCTTTAAGAAGTATTTTGCCCTTGTTGAAAATCAAATAGGAAGAAGCCTAAAAAGGCTAAGGTCAGATGGAGGAGGTGAGTACTTCTCAAATGAGTTTGATGCATTCTTGCAAGATAGAGGAATCAAAAGAGAAATTACAACAAGGTATACCCCTGAGCAAAATGGGGTGGCAGAGAGGAGAAATAGATTAATTGTTGAAACAACTAGGTCAATGCTAAATGAGAAAAATTACCTAATTACTTGTGGGCAGAAAGTGTATCTACTGCTACTTATCTTGTTAACAGGTTGCCATCAAAATCTCTTGATGGGATGACCCCATATGAAGCATGGCATGGTAGAAGACCTTCATTTGATCATTGTAGGATCTTTGGATGTGTTGCTTATGTGCATATACCATCTCAAATCAGAGGTAAGCTAGACCCTAAGGCAGAGAAGTTCATCTTCATAGGGTATGATTTGAATAAGAAAGGATACAGGTTTTACAATTCTTCCAACAAAGGATTTATGGTCAGTAGAGATGTTGTCTTTGATGATAATGATTCTTGGTTTGAAAGTGAATGCAGGAAAGTGAAGTTACCTTATGACTTGGAAGGGGAATTTCCAAGCCTCACCAAGGAGGAGCCAAACCAGATTGAACACGTCAAATCAGATGATGAAGACATCATCAACCTAGAGGAATTCAAGGCATGAAAGTCCAAAGGCAAAGTCAAGATGAACAAATTGGAGGATATACCTTAATCATCCAACCAAGCAATCAAAAGATCACAAAGGGAGAGCAAGAAGCCAATCAGATATGGGTATGACACTTCTTTGGTTACTAAGCATTCTGTTTATCTTGCAAAAGATTTGTCACTTGAAGAGCCATCATCATATGAAGAGGCAAAGACCAAGGCAGAATGGAAGGAAGCCATGGATGAGGAGATTGAAGCACTCAAGGAGAATGATACATGGGAGCTAGTGCCAAAGAAGGAGTCTATGAAGGTAATTGGTTCTAGATGGATCTACAAGATCAAGAGAAATTCTGATGGATCAATAAGTAGATACAAAGCTAGATTTGTGGCTAAGGGTTTTGCACAAACCCAAGGAGTTGCTTATGAAGAAACATTCTCACCTGTGGCCAAAATGGCAACCATCAGGGTATTAGTAAGTGTGGTTGGATCAAAGAATTGGAACATGTACCAATTGGATGTAAAAAATGCCTTTCTTAATGGTTGGATTTCAGCAGAGGTGTACATGTCTCAACCTCCTGGCTATGAGGACCCAATCAAGGTACATCATGTGTGTAAACTGAACAAATTCCTTTATGAATTGAAGCAAGCACCTAGGGCATGGACCATGGTTCACTACATACCTTCAGGATCAAGGATTCATCATGAGTAAAACAGATACTTCTCTGTTTGTTAAGAGAAGTAATTTAGAGGTGATATATCTATGTGTATATGTTGATGAAATATCATACTTAGAGGTAATGATGCTAATGGCATCAAGAAGATTAAGAATCAAATGATGCAGGAGTTCAAAATGAGTGATCTCGAATCAGTAAAGTATTTTCTTGGACTTGAGTTAGTTTATACTAACTCTGGAATTTACATTACACAAAGAAAGTATGTGCATGACATGTTGAAGAAATTTCATTTGCAGGATGCCAAGGTAGCAAGCACTCCTATGGAGGCAAACCAAAAATTAAGTGCTCATGAAGGTGATGTGCTTGATAATATTGCAGGATACCAAAGCATAGTGGGAAGCCTAAACTATGCTACATTGACAAGGATTGATATTGCTTGTGGAGTAAGTGTCTTAAGCCAATTTATGCACAAACCTAGGGCACCTCACTTGGAAGCTGCCAAGAGGATTTTGAAGTACTTTAGGGGGACTCAAAATCAAGGTTTATATTTTCCTTATACTTCATATTTGGATATCAAGATATACTCAGATGCAGATTGGGCACGTTGCAAAGATGATAGAAGGAGTACCTTAGGTTATCTAGCCTTTGCATGTGACAAGCCTATATCATGTTCTTCCAAGAAGCAACCTACTATTGCTTTGTCTTCAACAAAGACATAGAGGATTGGCCAATGCCACTCAAGAGGCCATATGGATCAGACTGTTATATGCAGATTTGGGATTGCACACTATATCTCCAATGATTTTTGGAGATAATACAAGTTCATTACATCTTTCAGCAAAACCTGTTTATCATGCTAGGACAAGCATATAGAGGTCCACTATCATTATGTGAGAGAGAAACTATTGAGCAAGGAAATTTAGTTGGCATATGTATCAACCAATATGCAATGTGCATACTTACTAACCAAAGCAAAGCACTTGATGGTACTAAACTTTGCAGGTTTAAAGCTATGATTGGATTGCAGGACATTCAAGAGCATTGAAGAAGAAAACCAAGCCAAGATGTTTGACTTGAGGGGGAGTTGTTGGTGCAAACACCAAGCCTACACATTTGGCTAAGCATGAGAAGACCTTATGAGGAATAATTAAAGTCCCATGAGAACTATTGTTATGAGTCTCTCTATCTTTTACCATTTGTAAAAGTCAAATTGACTTGAAGGAATGTTTGTAAAAGCCACTAAACTTGTGGAGTTAGTTGGATTGAAGAAAACACAAATTCATTAGAGAGAATATATCCTAGATTATTGGATCACTTTTTAGTGAGAGACAAAGTTGAATTCAAATTCAAATTTTGAATGGAGCATCTATAAAAAGATGAATGTAAAAACTCGCGGTTAGAAATCACTACAATCCCGAGTGTTTGATTGATCACATTGCAAGAGAGTGAGGCTCACATTATAGCCTACACCTATATCTATCATTGGGCATTGATTCTCATTCCAATGATCAGGTACAACATTGTTTCATAATACTGTAGATCATTCATTATATTTGTTGATCTCTCTATTATTGTCACTCAAAATAGTCATCTTGTACTGCTCATATCTCAGTTAATACTCCACCATTTTCAATGTTCTATAGCTCATTAGAATCAAGTCTAAGTTTACTACATGTTGACAAAATTTGAAGACATTCCATTTAATGGATTGGGAGAAAAGCGCATCAAACTGATCACTGGTCATTCTCTACAGAGGTCCTAAAAAATCGGGGGTAATGCTTTACTTGCTAGATTGATTGCTCTATGTATAGTGAATCATTTTAAGTGGTTCCACTTGGAATCCTTAGCGTATTAAGCTAATTTGATAACTCCAAAATGAATTTGATTAATTCATATTGTACTGGAAGCCCTAAGCTTAACAAGCAGCAAGTGTGTGAACCAAAATAGAAGGTTTTCATTGGATTGTGAAGTTGGAAGTAGTCTGTTTTGAATCAAACATTACTTGCATCATTTCCAAAGTATATAGGCACTTATTTAGTGTCATTGCAAAGCTAAGAGGGCCTACAACTCAATTCTGAAGCTAAAGAGGGCTGGTACAAAGCAGGAATTAGCAGTACCAACTCATTTTCTAGAGTGTCCATCCATCTTTTCCAATATATCTATTGTGATTGATGGTGTTCATTGTCTATCATACTTTTTAGTCTATCATGATAGATGGGTCTATAGTGATACACGGTCTTTGTCATAGGTGTTTGTCTATCATAATAGACACCAATGGGTGTCTACATACTTTTGTCTATCACAATAGACAATATCTATCATGATAGATTAAAAAATAGGACTTTTCAACATGCATATAGTGTTTTGGGATGTTCATAATGAGGTGTCTATCGTGGATATGATGTAAACAAGAAATACCAAACTTTTCTTTCTATTCTGATAGATAGAGATAGTCATCTCAGGCCATGCATAGAGTTTTTTTATACCTATTGACACTACTAGAGATGTCATTATCGCTAGAACTTGCAAGAAACTCAGAAAAGCACACAAATATAGCACACATAATCACTCTCTCACACAAGTGAAATGAGGGAATGAAAGGGGTAGATGGGGATACGACAAAAAACTAAAATTTTTGGTGATGAAGGAGATGTGTCAAGAGTCTAAGTCTCACCATCACATGCTTTTCCTCAAATCATGCTATCCGCCAACTATGCCAAATTTGGTGTCACTCTAGCACAGTGGGAGTAATGCCATGGTGAAGATCCACCTTGTACATGTGAATCTGTGGAGACGTGAGGATGGTATGATGAGCATGAGTGATAGGAATGCACAAGTGTGTGAGTGAGAAGCATGATGACATGCACACACATACACACACACACACAAGGTAGAACAAAGAGTAGAACAATGGAATTGTTCATTTGAGAGATCCCATCATTGCCTTTCTCTCTTGCCTTCTTCTCTAAGAATCCCTTGCCTGCTTAAGTCCCATCTCTAACCATTGCCTTTCTCTCTTGCCTTCTTCTCTAAGAATGCCTTGCCTACTTAGTCCCATCTCTAACCATTGCCTTTCTCTCTTGCCTTCTTCTCTAAGAATCCCTTGCCTGCTTAAGCCACCTTGTGCACTCTTGCCACTAACAATGTCCCTATTAGATCTCACATGACTATAAGTTTTAAATGGCCAAATCAGGAAAACAATCCTCATTGAAGAATTGTGAACTAAAAGTAAACTATAAGCTAATTCTCGCATTAATGAGCACCACAAATATAGACAAAAGGCAAGTAAGGGTAAAATTGGAAACCACGCATTTTAGTGTGATTGCCATTCTTGTACTATTATTGAGTTTAATCCTAAAAAGTCAATGGAGATAGAGAGTATGGCTATTACTAGATCTAAAGCTAAGGGGAAACTAGCTATTCAAGAACCTAAACAAAAAGAGAATCATTCCTATTAATTGGTTGGTACAAGGTTAAATTAGGATGCAAGTTTTTCAAGAGACACACAGTGACAAACCTAAAACCAACAATGCATAACAGAGGAGGATCCAAAAGTCTTTGAGAATAATTTTTTTCATCTAAACATTAAGAACGAAATCAAACAGAGCACACAACAAGCAACATAGGATTCTATTGAAAATGCAAAAGGAAATTCAAACGGTTGCTTTAGGCTTTGTTGTAAACCCTATCTCGATAAAAGTGGGACAATTGTTGAAGCTTATTGCAAACGTAAGCAACTAGTTTTGAAGAAAGGTTTAGGGCTTGTGGTAAAAAAAGGTACAAAGAAGCTTGAAAATATTTCATCTACTCATTTGGATCAAGTAGTTCATGAAGACACGTCACTTGTGGATGTGGACTATAAGATATCTATCTTTAATCTATCCACAGCGAAAACATATCTCTGAAGCGTGCTAAAGGATGGTGTCTATGTGAGCGAATTTTGGTCATGATGTGTGTGAATATGTGATGGGTGTCGAGCACTTTTTCACCTCTTTAGGAGGCTTTTTCCCTAACTTGAATATACGCTCATAACCCTAAAGGGCTATTGATTGTTTTACATTGCACACAATAATTCACTTTATGTTGTGTTTCTAAGATTCTTCTTCTTCTTCTTCTAATTGTTTCTATGTATGCCTGATCCCCAAGCTCAGTAAGGTATCAAAATAGTTGCTTTCTAAGGTGCATTCTCCACACATCCCTACTTACTATCTAAGATCCCTACAAAAATGTGTAAGCATAACCATGGTGACATATGCTTCAGAACTACTTGTGGATTTCTCTACAGCTCAAAATTTTTTTTAGCTCATTTTAGCTTGCAAATGCATTATCGTAGTGATTGTGTATCAAATTTTTTCCCTATGTACCCCCCCCCCCCACACACACACACACACACACACACACACACACATATATATATATATATATATATATATATATATATATATATATATATATATATATATATATATATATATATATATATATATATATATATATATATATATATATATATATATATATATATATATATATATATATGTGTGTGTATGTGGATTTTTTTCGACACCAGCTCCTCAAAATGTACTATAGATGGAGTGTAGTGGAGCTCTATTAGGTGATTTTGTTGAGCTTCTTTGAGAAAAAATCAATTTTCTATATTGGGGTAGATTCAATAGCCATGGATTCAAGCAATAAATATATTTTCATGTTGGCTATAGATGATATGTTTGATGGTTCCAACTACTAGCTATGAACCTACATGATGCAACATGTATTATTTTCAAAGGGATTGTGGAATATTGTTTATGTTTAAAATATCTCTAAAATATCTCCTATGATAGCTACAATGATTCAAATTGTAGATGATGCAGATAGTGTTGAGCATGTTGCAAGGTCACATTTTGGTATAGTTCCTATTTTGAGTCCTCTTGCAACTCCAATTTTGACTTATGAGATACACTACTAGTACCCCCAACCACCACAAAGCAACTCCAATGGGATGGAAAAGATTCACATGCACATGCTCTAATTGATGTATTTGTTAAGCATGTTGTTATCCCTCATATTCTCTCATGGGAAATAAAAAGGGATGCTTGGGATAATCTTATGAAACTATATGACGTAAGAGGTGACGTTCATGTTTCTTATCTATGGAAGCAATTGGAGAGTGAGGATATGAATGAAAGTAATCCGATGGACAATTTTCTCGCAAAGATCAAAGATCTGACGGATGAATTATTTGCTATTGATCAAATTTTTCTATGTAGTTCAATTGTGTAGATTGTTCTAAATGGGTTGTCTCATTCCTATCACACTTTTTCTTCTATTCTTTGGTTAAGGATGAAAGAAAATCTAAATACCTTAACATTGAAGAGCTAATTGTTGTTTTGGTGCAAGGAGATCTATTTAAGCAAAAAAACTTGTTATGTGTGTTCTCGATAAAGTCTTTTTTTATAGTTAGAAGGGAAATGGTAAAGGTTGCTTTTGCTTTTAGTAGGAAAACATGTGTACATGCTTCTCAATTAAATAAGGAAGACAAAGACAAGAAGAAAGTAGATAAGCAAAAAAAATTTTGCAAATATTATATGGCAAGTAATCATATAGTCAAATTATATCCTAAGTTCGTTGCTAAAGAGGCTAAGATGAAATAGATAGGAATGGTTTTTGTAGAAACTTTTACTTTTAAGATTAAGTGTACCAACTTAGTCCAAAATAAAGAACAAGAATTTTCTACAAAATGTATTCATAAACGATTGACTCGTGATCATTTTATGGCTACTATGGACTCATATGTTTGGTACTTTCATAGTGTTGTCACCAAACATATTACCTTGCAACATAGCTTCTTCACCTTATTTAAGTCTATCCCAATGGGAATACTAACACATGCACAAAGAAATCATCATATCATGTCATGGAAGCTAGAAGAATTTTTTTTAGTACTATGAACGAAAGAAAATTTACATTGTTAGATGCCTTATATGTGCCATAGATCAAGAAAATGTGTTATCAATATCAACACTATGCCAAATTGGCTTGATGGTAAAGTTTGTTGGTGGTAGGTATAAAGTTCACGATCTTTTTTATGGCAACAAATATTATTGCATATGATATGTTGTGTTTTGGTTTCTATAAGGTCAGAGAATTATGGGAGATTTGTGGATAATTATGCATGTGTAATACAAGATTTGTAGGCCATTTTATATGCGAAACTTTGACATGCACATTTTTTTCATCTAAGATTTTCCCATCTTTCATGCAGAGATCCACAAATTGAAGTCAAAGTAAAAAGTATTTAAAGGTTCAAACAATTCATCTTTATGGTAAAAAATCTATCAACATGTACAATGGACATCCTCCATTTTGATTGAAGGGGGAATATATGTCTTCTAAAGTCAAAGAATTTTGGATTGAGCATGGGATAAAACACTAATATATAATTATGCCATATAAAACACAAAATAATGGTGTTGCATAGAGGAAAAACATATCTCCCAAGTGTATGGTAAAAAATTCAGGCTTTACCTCACAATTACTGGCTTGAGGCAATAATGTGTGTTGTATATGTTCTTAATAGATGTGCTAAAAAAGCATTATAGTCTATGGCTCTTCGTGAATCTTGGCATCATGGAACACCATCTATTTCTCTACATATTCTTAGTTGTTTGGCATGCCCATTAATGCTTGTGCAACAATGAAGGAAAATGGTTGATAAAAATATGAGATATTATTTTCTTGAGTATAGTTTAAAGAGAAAAGTTTATCACCTATGTCACACACAAATTAGGCATATTTTGTTTAGTAATGATGTAGTTTTTATGGAGGATTTTATGTAGATTTTACTTTCGTTATCAAGGAGAAATCAATGATCTTGAAGGAGTGCAGTGGAGGATAGCCAAATACACCTCTCATTTAGGAGACTTAACCTATGCACATTTTGAGAGGGAACACAAATCATTTCATTTTTATGAAAGTTTTTGTGATGCACTTATTGGTAAGATATTGAAGAGGCAAATGTATGCCAAACTGGTTAGTGCAAAATTTGAGAGGTAGTTTTTACACTCCATCTTTGCCTTTTCTTCCTTGTTCAAGCTTGAATGTTGCTTTGTTTGCATCATATTGTTATGTATTGGTTGGCTCTAGCATTCATGATGAGAGTGAGATGGTTTTGTTTGATGAAACACAAAATTTAGAAAATTGAATGGCTATTGTCAAATTTGATGAATATGTTTCTATTATGAAGAATGGGACTTGATCCTCCTATGA
Source organism: Ceratopteris richardii (assembly GCA_020310875.1). NCBI lineage: Eukaryota > Viridiplantae > Streptophyta > Polypodiopsida > Polypodiales > Pteridaceae > Ceratopteris > Ceratopteris richardii. The sequence continues at coordinate 131,847,468 of CM035442.1, forward strand.
AAAAGATCATTGACACTAAATAAGTTGAAATGTGATTCTAATAGTGGTGTTGATCATAGGCTAGGCTTGTAGATAAAGGTTATGCCTGATAAAAAGGCATTGATTTTGATGAAACCTTTGCACATATGTGCCATTTGAAAATTTTCTTAGCATATTTACAATTGCAATTCACAATTCTTGGAATCTACATCAATTGGACACCAAAAGTGCATTCTTGAATGCAATCTTGTATGAAGAGATGTATGTTTTTCAAACCCATGGTTTTGTGCAAGAAGGGTATGAAATCAAAGTGTGAATTCAAAGAAGGAAATGTATGGATTAAATAGGCATCAGGTGTTTGGGATGTGAAGATACATGCCTACATACTTGCACATGGATTTTAAAATAATCACATTGAGCACCTTGTAGGTGAACCATGGAGATGGTGTACTTCTTATCATTCTTGTTTATGTAGATAATATTCTACTTATTGGTCCTAATGAGATCAATATTTTTTATTTCAAGGTTGATTTTTATGCCTCTTTTGAAATGTTGCATTTAGTGCATCTACATTATATTTGGGGATTTCGTTTATGCAAGTTGATGGTAGCACTGATTTGTGCCAAACTAAGTGCTTTGACACTTTGGTGTAGTATTTTAGCCTTCAAGACTTGAGGCTTATGCCACTATTAAAACAAGTTTAGGATTCATTCTTCATGATGTTGGAGATGCACTTCATAGTAGTCTCTATCACGAAGCTATTAGATGCCTTACTTATGTATTCATCACTTGGCTTGATATTGAGTTTTTTGTTTCTCAACTGAGGAAATTCATGCATAATATAGGTCTCAAGCATTAGAATGATGGTATGTTTCATTATTTATTTGGTAACCAATAGTTTGGGTTGTTTTATCACAAGGGGGTTTCGATACTACCATATTTATATGTTTTTTCAACTTAGCTTGGGCTAGATTTATGACAATCATGTGTTCGCAAGTGGTTTTTTCTCCATGTTCTAGCTAATGCATATCTTGGTTGCAAAAGAAGAAAGCTATTGTGATCACTTCTAGTTTTGAGGCTGAGTAATAGGGAAAATTTCATAGCTATTGTTGAATATGCATTCCTCAGATGCCTTATGGATGAATTGTTTGTTGTTCATACTTCTACCATCACCATACTTATTGAGAATCAAGGTGAATTGGAAGTCATAAGAATCCTTGTGTTCCATGCTCTTGGTTGATATTGTATACTGAGAGAAACTTGGTTCAAGATGCAAAGAAAACATTGGACATGATGCCTTATAAGAATTTTGTAAAATAGAATGCACTAATTGCAAGATACATTGAATAAGATCATGATGAGAAACTGATTACTCATTATTAGTAGATCTATCATGACTATGCCAGTTTGGATGCAATCACATTCATTTTTGAAGTGTTGCAATGGCAATGCACCACGGTGGATTCTTCTTCTCAAGAGCTCCACAATGATACCCTTGCAGTAGAAACCTGAGCTCTGGATGCCACACACAGTACTCCACACATGGCCTGCAAAATATGTAGAGAACACACAATACAAATAGAGCACAAAAACATTTATCTTAGGTGTTACAAATGCAATCGAACTTACAGTGTGGTTGATCAGGCCACTATATGTTTTATTAAAGAACATATAAATTCGACAACCATTTGGTCTTTCACATGAACACTAATGGTAACAATCTCCCCCCAAATGCTGATATGACCAAAGTGAATATGGGAGAAAAATAAAGAATGATAAAGAATACATGAGTGTAAGTATACAAACTATACCTCCCACCTGATGGGCGTGTTACATAGCATACGAGTAATTGTGTAAGATCATGAATAAAGTGACAACAATGTCGAAAGCTATCATATGGTAGAGCTTTAGTCAAAGCATCTAAAACAGTATCTTGAGTACGAACCTTCTCAAGAATAATGTTCTCAATTTCTAAGCAATTATAATGAAGTGATACCTCACCTCTATGTGATTGGCCTTTGCATGATAGAACAAATTCTTAGCCAAAGCAATGACACTCTGACTATTATTGAGGTGCATGTTGAGGTAGACCCATATCACAAGCAAGAAGAGAAAGCCACAATGCTTCCTTACATGCTTCACTTGTTGCAACATACTTTGCTTCTGTCACGCTTAACATATAAGGTGCTTTCAGTTGGATTGTTCACAAAACCATGTGCAATCAGATAGGCATGTATCTTTTCATACCAAGCACATGGTGCTTGCTTTAAACCATATAATGCCTTCTTTAACTTGCACAATTGATTTTCATGCTCTTTCTGCATAAATCCACGGGGCTAAAAAATGTACACTTCTTCATGCAAGTCACCATTCAAAAATGCTGTTTTAATGTCCAACTGATGTACATTCCAACCATGATGAGCTGCAAGTGCACAGATGCTATGAACAGTAGTCATTTAGCAAGTAGGTGCAAAGGTTTCATCAAAATCAATGCTGATATATTTAGGTAGTGATGTGTGTGAACACACTAGGACTGTCGGGGCACTTTTTTCCCTCTTTAAGAGGTTCCCTCCCCCCCATGTATATATGCCTATTCCCTAACGGGCTACTGATCTTTGTACATCCTAGTGGTAATACATTCAGTATTGTGTGTTGTGCTCCAAGCTTCATCTTCTTCCTTGTGTTGTTCATGTGCTTCCACAGACATCTAACTCCAACAATCGGTATTAGAGCAGGTCGTCGCTTCATCTAGGGCATCGTCAACACCTCTCCGGTTGAAGTCTCAGAATCACACGAATTTTGGTGAGCATACTTAGCATGTTTTCGAGATCAAAACAGCTTCACTGTGCGGTGCCGAAATCGCAATCTAAGCTCGTTTTGGCCTCCAAACACACTATCGCAGTGCTTGTGCAATTTCATCTTTTTGTGCCAAAGGTATATACCAGTTTCGGTTTGCCAGTATAAGCATCTCAAAGTCCGCCACAGGTCTAGTAGAATTCATCTGGGTAGTTCTGTTCAGCTTTTGGAGATACAATCCATTTTCTACATCAAGGTATTTTAGTCACTAGCCATGGCTGAAAGTAGTGATGTATTCTGTATGTTGGCTATTGAGGATAAGTTGGACAGTAACAACTACCCGTTATGGGCTTATACGATGTGACATGTATTGCTTGCAAAAGAACTATGGAACATTGTGCAGGGTGTTGGAAAACATCCTATCACACCTGCAACTGTTACAACTGCAGGTACTGAAGTTGATGCAGAAGGTGTCGAAGATGATGATATTCTACATATTCCTATTCGTGCTTCAATTTTTGCTGCACCTACTATAGAGCAAATTCGTTGGGATGGTAGTGCCCAGGCACATGCATTGATAGCTTTGTCTGTCAAACATGCCATTATTTCTCACATTCGCTCTTGCAGAATAGCTAAGGATGCTTGGATACACTTACCACATTGTACCAAGCTAGGAATGAGGATCCTGTTGCTTACCTCTGAAAACAGTTGGAGAGTGAGCACATGAATGAAGGAGATTCTATGGATAGTTTTTCTAGCAAAGATCAAAGACTTGAAGGAACAATTGATTTTTGTTGACGAGGTTATACCAGATAGCTCACTTGTACAGACCGTTCTGAATGATCTTCCTGATTCATATCAGAGTTTTGCTTCTACTCTTCGGTTGATGATGAAACACAATCCAAATGCCTTGTCTTTTGAGGAGTTAGTCTATGTTTCATTGCAAGAGGATGAGTCCAGGCAGAATAGGTCCATTATGCATGTTGTAGATCAAGCTTTCCTGGCTAGTCAAAAGGGCAAAGGAAAATGGAGCTCTTCAACTAGTAAGCAGAAATTCTGCACAATCAAAGAGGGAAGACAAAGATGAAAAGAAATCAGAAAAGCAAAAATTGTTTTGCGAGTACTATAAAGGAAATGATCATATCATAAAGAAATGTCCAAAAATGGCTACTAAAGAGGCAAAGAAGAAAGAGGCTGGAATGGTTGTTGCAGAGGCCTCTACATAAAAAACAGAGTCTGCTAATCTTGTGTAGGAAGAAGAATGGGCGTTTACTACTGTTTGCAGTTTTGACCCATCTTCTCATGAGCAGTGCATGTCTGTAGTAGACTCAGATGTTATGGTACTGTGACAGTGGGGCGACCAAACATATTACCTTGCAATGTAGTTTCTTCTCTTCACTCGAGCCTGCCCCTTAAGGGAATACTGTTACATGCGCCAACAACTCCTCTTATCCTGTTATGGGAGTTGGTAAGATCAGTTTGACTACCGTTGATGGTAGTTCTTTCACTTTGTCAGATGCTTTGTTTGTGCTAGGGATCAAGAAAAATCTATCATCAGTTTCTGCATTAGCCAAGATTACCTTGGTTGTGAAATTTGTTGATGACAGATGTACAGTTCATGATCTGTCAAATGGCAACGTGATTATTGCTTCTGGCATTTTATGTCGTGGACTGTATAAGCTCATAGACTATGAAAGATCTATAAATGATTCAACATGTGTAGTACATGATTCTCAGGCTATGTCAGATGCAAAGCTTTGGCATGCACGCTTTGGTCATATGAAATTTTCTAGTTTGCTACGCTTGCAGAAATCTAAAATGGTGTCCTCTTTGCCCAAACTTGAGGCACCTAGAAATCATGTTTGTGAAGGCTGTATTTTGCGCAAAATGCAGCATTCGTCCTTTCCAAAAGATGGTTCAGTTCGGCTACTAAAAAATTGTAGCTTGTACATAGTGATGTATGTGGTCCTATGCAGACACCTTCTTTTGGAAATTATCTTTACTTCATGACTTTCATCGATGATTTTTCCAGGCATGCATGGGTATATCCATTGGAGGCAAAGTCTGAAGTGTTCATGTGCTTTAAACAATTTTTGCTTTTGGCTCAGCATGTAAAATGGCCCTCCGTTCTGATAGAGGGGGGGAATATATGTCTTCTGATTTTAATGCATTTCTGGCTGAATGTGAGATAAAGCACGAGTGTACAGTGCCGTATACACCTCAACAAAATGGAGTTGCTAAACGAAAGAACAGGTCACTCATGGAGATGGTGAGGTGTATGGTCAAGAGTCAGGCTTTATGTCATATGGATCTTATGGAGTATCATATATGAATAGGGATATGAGGTGAGAACCTCCCCTTATTCATAAAGAGTATGATATTCACTTGAGTGCCAAGTGGCACTCATGTGAGGAGCTTTGACCTTTGACCCATTTTGGGTATGCAAGAGAGAGAGTAGTTATTTTAGTACTACTACGCGGCTGGGCAGAACTTCGAAAAAGAGATCTCCGTGCGTCTGAGTACTGGACAATGAGCGACCTCGGGAAACGTGGTAGAACAGGAAAAAAATGGAGGCTATCACAGGGAGGCATTACAATAGTGGTATCAGAGCAGGTGAGCACGCGCATCAAGGCGTCAACAGGCCCACGAAGGAGTAATTAACCCACAAAGGTGGTCAACAACCGATGCGCGCAAGGAAGCCAGAAGCTACAACCCACGCGTGGATACTCTCCCTCCTTCCTCCCTCTTTGGTGAAGCCAACACAATGGGAGGATCCTATATATACTCATTTTAAGCGCCACTTTCTGTACATATGGGATAAAAAACTCCTCTATCGACAGTCCGATTTTCTTTGGTGTTGACAGTGAGTTCGAATTGAGCAGGGGAGGTAACATTTCAAATTTTTTTTGAAATTTTGGAAGTGGAAAGGTGATGTTATGAGCCAAATGTTTGGGAAAATTATGATGCACCTATGTATTATGGGCTATGGTTATGGGTTATGGGCTTTGGATTGTTTCAAAAAATCTTTGGTTCCTCAGTTTTGAGCTTCTCAAAGTCATCCATCCATGAAAATCAGGTTTTTCACTTTCCATCGGTGACATACCCGACTTCTCCGTACCATAGCTTCCTCATACGATATCGGATTTCAAAAATCTTGGTCACGTTTCAAAGTTACAATCCTAAGCTTCACTTAGAAACCATCAACGTTGGATTTGGACGAGATTTGCCCCACACAAAATCTCTCTGCAACACTTCAGTAGGAACTAGGCGGCCACTCCCGGGCCTAGTTTTTCGTCATCCGGACTCCAAATCCACTTTTTTCACTTGGGATAGTCTCAAATTCTTGAAGTACAGGTGTTGGGCTTCAATTCTTGGACTGGTGAGGATTGTTGAATCTCTGAAGTTGCTCACTTCCATTCAGTTTGCCCGGTTAGGGCTATTCCCACATGTTTTTGGCATTGTTTTGGATGGTTTATGGTGTTTAGAACCTCCCTGGACCAACCGGACATTTCCAATTTTCATTTGGGCCTAGCGAGGATTCAAAACCAGCAACCCAAAGCTTCAAGTACTACTCAGATTTTGCTTCCGCAGCTTTCCTTTGTAACAGGGAAGTGCTCTTGTGATATATTTCTCTTCTTCTTGCATATTTGAGCTTTACTTCCATTCATTTTCATACACTCTAGTTAGCAAATGGGGGAAGAGAACTTAAACATGGAATCTAAAGGTAAAAAAGTAGTTGAAACCACTTCTCCATCTAAAGAGCAACTAGAGGATCCTGATTCTAGAATGGAAGAAGTAGAATTAGGGCAAGAAATAGAAGAGAACCTAGAAGAAAAAGAGCCTTCTCAGGAAGAATATACATATGAAGAACTTATAGATGAATTTGTCACTCGTGACCAATTCATAGATTTGAAAGAACAAACCCTTAAATTAGAGAAAGATCTTGGTAGCATTACATCTCTTGTACAACAACTTAAGTCTCAAATGATCTTACTTAAGACTAGTGCCACCTCTTTCCTAGCTAGGAAGGAAAGAGAGACCCCTCCTATTCCTTTGTCCAATGGAACCCCATCCATAGAGCCAAAGATGATACGGAATCTGTGCATTCCATAGGATCAGGATCCTCATGGATGCATGAAGACACCCACTTATGGATGTGCAAAGTGGCAGTAGAAGAGGAGAAAAGAGAAAAGGCCAGAGAAATAGGTGCAAACGAAACACATAGACCCATTCAAGACCCAGCCTATGCACTTGTAGTATTTCCTGATGAGGAATTTGAACCCCATGGCTGGGCAGAAATCTTAGCAACAATGGATGTAGCCATCAATGAGGAACAATGGACACACCACTGTGATGAGGATGGCTATGACATTTCAATTTTCTCCATAGAGCCAATCATGGGAGAGGCAGTGTTAGAAGAATGCAAACCTAACCCTGATGCATTTGAGGATGGGAGTGACTCCGATCTAGAGTCAATCATTATGGACCCACCTTTTGCATCAGATGAAGAATACTTCTATGAAGTAGAACTTCAACCCCAGAGGTATGGAGAGCTTACAAGTGATGTAAGACTAGCCACACATGTGACCCCGAAGGAAGAAGGAAAGAAAAGAAAGAAGAGAGAAGTCACACCAGAAGAGGAAGAATCTTTGTTTGAGGTCCCGGAAAATTTTAAGAAGTATGAGATAGATGACAGGAGAGTCATGATCAGAATGCCTAAACGAGAGGCGCAATCAGGGGAGGCCTATGATAACAAAGAAACCACCAAGAAAATAGTGGTAGCCATAGAGGAAGGAGAAGAGAGATGCACTTACATAGGACATGACCTGACGGAAGACGAAGAGCACGAATTGATAGCCTTGCTAAGAGAATATAGAGATGTATTCGCTTGGAGTTACAAGGATTTGAAAGGTGTGGACCCTGACATATGCTCACACACCATCCCCATGACCTCAAATGCCAAACCCTCTAAGCAAAAGCCATATACATATAATGATAACTACGCTGCTAAGATCAAAGAGGAGATAGATAGACTGGTAGAAGCTGGATTCATCTATGAAATTGAGCACACTGAATGGGTATCCCCAATCGTAGTTGCCCAAGAAAAATGGAAAGCTGTGTGTATGCATTAACCTGAAGAAGGTTAATGCAGACACAATTCGAGATAACTATCCGCTTCCTATCACAGAGCATATTTTAGAAAGAGTGGCAGGCAAGGAAGTGTACAACTTCCTTGATGGATTTTCAGGCTACAATCAAGTAGCCATAGCTCCAGAAGATCAGCATAAGACGGCTATTGCCACTGAATGGGGCATTTTTGCCTTTAGAGTAATGCCATTTGGGCTTACCAACGCACTAGCTACCTGCCAGAGGCTGATGTGCCATGTATTTAAAGAGTTCTTGAGGAAGAACTTAGAAGTCTATGTTGATGATCTTTGTGCTCATTCCAACATTAGACAAACCCATATCCCTGAACTCAGACAAATCTTCGATAAATGTAGAGAATATCAGGTCTGCTTGAACGTAGAAAAGTGTGTTTTCATGGTCAGGCAAGGCAAGATTCTAGGACACATAGTGTCAAGGAATGGCATATCCACCGATGAAGAGAAAGTGAGAGCCATAGCCGAGTTACCTAGGCCAAAGAATGTCAAGGAAGTACAAGCTTTCATGGGACATTGTGGTTATTACCGACGGTTTATACAAATGTATGCTGTCATTGCAAAGCCCATGTACGGACTTCTGACTAACTTTGAGTGGACTGATGAATGTGAGAATTCCTTCCAGGAGCTTAAACGAAGATTATGTTCAGCACCAATCTTGACCACCCCGGATTGGAACAAGCCATTCCATGTTCATGTGGATGCATCCAATTATGCTATTGGGTGTGTACTCGCACAACCTACTGGTGAAGGTAATATGGATCTCCCTATTGCATATGCCAGTAGACAGTTGAATGCTGCTGAATGAAATTATACCACTACGGAGAGAGAAGGACTAGGCATGGTATATGCGGTTAAAAAGTTTAGACATTACTTGCTTGCAAATAAGTTTAAACTTTTTACTGACCATCAGGCATTGCTGTATCTGGTAAACAAACCATGCAACACAGGCCGATTGGTAAAATGGTTTCTCTTACTAATGGAATATGACTTTGAGGTAGTGGTAAGGAAAGGGAAGACTCATTTGAGAGCAGACCATCTCTCTAGGCTCACATCTGGGGAAGCCCCACAAGGAGTGTCAGATGACTTACCTGATGCTTACTTATTTAATTTGGAAGTTGTACCACAGTGGGCTAAGCCATTGGTGCCAGTGTTGACATACGGAAGGGATCTTGGCGTGTTGTGTAGAAGAGGACGAGTACTCAAAATGGTTGCAATTAGCACATGTAGGTGCATTAGAGCAACACTACTCAAAGCAACAAACCCTACAGACATTAAGGAGACTCGGAGTGCATTGGCCGACTATGGAAGCTGATGTCCAAAAGTTGTGCAAGGAATGCCCAATCTGCTGCACTAAACCACCTGTGGAACATGCCACTCTTTATCAAGTGTCCATAGTGCCAGATTGGAGTGAACCACTAGTATCCTTTTTGAGGACGAAAACATTCCCTCCAGACATGACTCTGGCTAGGAAAAGGAGTTTAGAACAAGAAGCCTAGGATTACTCACTCATTGGTGATAATCTATACAAGCGTGGTAAAGATGGTTACCTGAGACTATGTGTCCATGAGAGTGAATATCTTAAGATCTTGGAAACTGCTCACCAAGGTGTAGCAGGAGGACACTTTGGACCAGATCGGGTGATCAAGGCAATACTATTTGCGGGCTTCTGGTGGCCGACCCTTCACATGGATGCACATACCTATGTGAAACGATGTGATGTCTGTCAGAGAACTCAGTATCCTATACGTAAAGATGAGATGCCTTTGAAACCTATGATGGGTGGACGTGCATTCTCTAAGTGGGGAATAGACTTCGTAGGTCCTATTAATCCCCCAGCTAAGGGTTCCCATGCAGAATATATCATTGTTGCAACAAACTATCTAACAAAGTGGGTAGAGGTAAAAGCCACAACGAAGAACGATGCTCAAACAACTGCTAAATTCTTGTTTGAGAATGTATTCACAAGATACGGGCTACCTATAGAGTTAGTAAGTGATAGAGGCACTCACTTCTTGAATGAAGTAATTGAAAATCTACTCCAAGAATTCTTGGTAGTACATAAAAAGTCTGCCCCCTACCACCCTCAAGCAAACGGCCAGGCTGAGAGTACCAACAAGATTCTGTGCAATGTGTTGACCAAATTAGTGAATAGTAAACGCTCTGATTGGAACAAACAACTACACCATGCTGTTTGGGCATTTTGAGTCGCCTACAAAACGGTACTCCAAGCCACCCCCTTTCAGATGGTATTTGGTCAAAATGCAGTGCTACCATTGGACTTCTTAATACCTACATTGAAAGTAGCACAAGAGCATGAATGGACGGGTCATGAACTCTCCTCAAGACTTTTTGACCTTGAACGATTAGGAGAAACAAGACTGAGAGCGGCTGTAGGGATATATGCAGCTAAGAAACGACAGAAGGCATATTTTGATGCCCATATTAAGGATAAAGGCTTGAAAGCAGGAGACCTAGTACTAGTCTACACTTTGAAACAACATGTGAGAAAGCTAGAGAAAAGAGGCTACGGACCCATGATCATTAATAGAATCTCAACAAGTGGAGCAGTGCAGCTAGCCGCATTAGAAGGCGATGTTCTTCCAAGTTACATTAGCGGATGCAGAGTCAAGTTATATCAGGAACCTCTGACGGAAGAGATGCTAAGTTGACTCAACACTGCTAAGAAACGCAAAGAAGAAGAAAGACGAATTCGAGAAGAAGCTCAAGCAGAAGCATTGGAGCGCATACGGAGAATGAAATTAAGAAGACAAGGTAGAGAGCAACCTAGGCCAGATGCATATGCAGATCAAGGATATCATGTGGCTATGTGTGAAGTTTCAGGTGTCAGCTCTCATAGGATAATTGATCGACGTCCTTTTATAACCTTAGATATAGGACAAGGAAAGGGTGCAAGGATTGTAAGAGCCTTGATTGACTCAGGTGCAGCCACTAGTGCTGTTAAATTGTCTTACTGTCAAGAGTTGAAATTAACTGTTAATCCTATAGAAGCATATCTCATAGGATTGGGAGGTGTGGAAACCCCTTGCATGGGCGAGGTGGAACTTCCCCTCTATGTTCAAGACGAAGCAATGACAGTCAAAGTACTAGTGTGTCAAGATGAGGACCTCACTGAGCCTCTTGTCTTGGGTCAGGACTGGATCTATGATCATGCAGTCAACCTAAACCTAAGAAGTGGACTTCTTCAGGTATGGGTAAATCATAATCGAATTACAGTTGAACTGGAAAATGAAGCACTCAAGGAACTAGGTAAGGCACGAACTCCTGGTCCTTCCAGGGGTGCACATGAAGTTGACAATGCTATTCTTGTCCAAAACTGTATGATGCAGAAAGAGGCTTGTTTTAACAACGAAGTCAAGGATAAGACGGCACTCCCTTCCGTTCCAAAGGCCAGAGGGATGCAGCAACCAAAGGCAGATCAAATACAGAAGAAGCAGAACACTACCTATACTGGAGGCCAAAGAAAGGAGCAAAGTAGATTGTTTCAGCCGTTGAAACAAGTATGGAGGCGAAAAGGCGAACACCCCGCTCCGACTAGGCCAACCCCACGACCAAAACCTCTTATTAGTAGTCAACAACACGACACTAATAAGAAGTCTTTCATAAATTCTTCTGCGAAAGTAAAGTCTATTTGGGTACCCAAGAAGTCAATGAAGGCCAGCCCACAATCACAACAAATCTGGGTGCCCAAGGCTTGCTTGCGGGCTCAAATAACTACACCGAGGCCACACCCGGTACAACACGTTTCACTCACTCGAACATCCGATTCCCATCCTTACACAGCACGCACAAACACATATTCTTCCATGAGCACAAGTAGAATCACTCGTAAATGGGTCCCTAAGAAGCCTCATTTTCAAGTTGATACCCCTATCAAACCCTTCAGAGTCTCCACAAAATCAAGATCAAAGCCCATCCACTGCATTTGGCAACCTACGACTTGTAATAAACCCCCAGACCCCATTTGTAAATTCATCTCCACTTACTAACCAGTCAGACACTGCATCTTTCCATCTAGCTCCTAGGACTATCCATTCATTAACTACACACACTGTCATCATGCACTCACTGACCCACTAACCCATTACTCACCTCACAATAATATTGTAACGGGGGCAAAACGTGTTCTATCTTGTCCATTACAATATTAACGCATGCTCTATATTCTCGACAGAACCAACTAGCAAGCAATAACGATGGCAGAAGCTGGAGGCACCAGTTCCCAGGCAGGGTCCAGTGCACAGATTGTGGACATTGAAACCATTCTTCTGGAACCGCCACTCACCGAAAGGCCTCAAAAACTTCAAGCGGTGCATGTCCTTCCTATCCAAGACCCTCCTTAGGGACACACTTCTCAAGTGGGGAAACATGCTCATTGGTTTAGTGATGTAGCAGGGCCATTGGGTGACGGCACCTACTTCTGGGAAGCAGAAATTGAATTTAATGGCAAATGGGGACGCTACCACTTTTTCACTCGGGAATTCGAGAACTATCAGAATGCAGAAGTAATGTGATCAGTTTGGACCAAGGCAAACCTGGATAGATATTTCAGGGCGCACTTGCCTAAACCTGATTTTCTACGCTGCTCCTATTTTATCAGTACCATCACTCCCAGTAGGGCCAAGGGAGGCGATAGTACTTTTGTACTACCGTTGCCAGGACACGAACTCAAGAGATTCAAACTGACCCTCAATCTGGTACGAGAAGCATTGAACATGCAAGGTATGCACATTCCCACCGAGAAAGAAACAATGGTCCCGGGTAGGATGAAGCATAAGGATCTCAATAAATTGAAGGACATGGTGGCAATGACGCCTATCATTGCTCTCCACTTACGAACTGTTATGCAACATTTTGCTTTTCCCGCACAGGAACGATTCACTATGCCCCCTAAGAAAATATGGTTCAGCTTATACTTGGCAGAAACAGAGAACCTCACCCTCAACATACCGCACTGGGTCATCGATCAGATACACCTAGCCCATCAGCGCTGGAGTAAGAAGCAGAAAAATGTACTTCATGGCTGTTGTGCCCTAACACGAATAATTTACAGGTGCCTAGCATATGACGTGCCCATTCAAAGAGCACTAGTGTGGTCCAGGGCCCAAGAATTCCAAAGGCGACTATCAACAGCGGGTCCTCCATCGAAGAAGATGAGAGGGGGCGTCCAATTACCATGTGCTCAACCAAGGGGAGCCACTACCACACCTGAGGTGACTCCTCCTCAAACTAGGCGTGTTCGGCCATTCACCATTCGTCTTCCCAGACCAAGTACAGAAGGACCCAACTTGGTGTTTCCCCCCATTCCATCAGACTTGGAATTTCCACAGGGATTTACTCTCAATGACCTCACAGATGAAGAAGTTGCCAGGATGATCTACGAATCTAATCTTGAAATAGAAGCAGACCAGACCCAGGAACCACATCCCACCACAACAACACCAACCTCGACACAACCAGTCGTCGTAGAAGTCGAAGGAGATGAACAAGAGGCAGGAGGACAAGAAGAAGAAGCCGACGAAGAACAACATCAAGAATATGATGAACTCTCAGAGCTAGCAAGTGCCCCAACATATTCGGCACAAATAAAAAGATTGTACCAAACCATGAAGCGAGTTCAGGAACAACACAAAATGTCACTTGAATCAGGCAAGGTGCTCATGAGCCAACTATTGGCAGAGGAAGGTGTGGACGATATGTTCATCGAATCCATGAACCTACACGCAGAGGCAGTCGGCTTGGATGAGGCCATACATGAGGCCATGACATACATTAATCGATTTGAGAAACGTGTGCCTGCCCGCCCTAGGCGATCTGGAAAACAAATACACATCAATGTATCAGAACCGGAAGGCAACACGCAAACATAAGAACATCAGGAGGAACCACTCTCCCCACCCACCTCACCTCTCACTACACAATTCACCTCACCAACCGGCACGACCACGCCCTTTTCTACCACTACCACAGTTGTCATGGGAATTCCTCTCTCTCCCGGTATCCAATTTGGAGGAGTTTCCATGCCCACCTTCACGACACTCTTCACAAATATCACTTCCACCCCACCCACTGTCCCCATCTTTACAGTCACAATGGAGACATCACCCGCCACAGTACCACCCCCACCCCCCACACAACCTCAATCTCCCATACCCCCCCCACCTACTTCACCACTTGACTCCACCGCATTCACAACTCCCTTCCCCTTCCCCATTCCCCCTGCATCTTCATCTTTAACTTCATCTTTTAATGTAAATAGTATATTCCTGTCATTACATCAATGCGTATATCAACTTCAGCGGGAGTACAGGGAACTAGAAGGCCACCATCATCAGCTGACAACAAACCATCAGCAACTACAAACACGACTCATAAGGCTAGAAGAAGAAAATGCGGAACTCAACCAACGCCACACCACTCTTGAGCAAGCCCATCAAACACTCCTGGAGGCACCCCAACCATCAGCAGAACCCGGTGTCAAACAACTCGAAGCCTTGCTGGAGGTGTACCAAACAGATAACCTGAGAGTCCGGCGTAATTTAACTCTACTTCGAAAGCATATGGCTACAACACTTGAAGAAAATAAACGGTTGCAGAAACAAAATGAAGAAAACCTGGAAGCAGCCATGGAAGGTTCCCCCCATGAGATCGATCCAGAACAGTTCAAAGCGGTTCCCACAGAAACAATGAAAACCATCTTGGAAAGTTATGCGGATTTATTAGAAGCACATGATGATTTGGAAAGGGAACGAGATGAGCTACGTAGCGAGCTCAGGGAACAGGAGGCTCCAGCCAAGGTAATAGAAACGGCCTCGACTTCAGAGGAAGTAAAGGCATTGACAGAGCAGGTAGCTGAGCTCCAGAAAAAGTTACTAGAATATGAAAGGTAGCCCTCCCCAGATGCAGAACCCGAACCGGAGGATTTAGTACCCATTGAGGTGGATGAAACATATGAAGAACCATACGTTCCTATGCCGATGCCAGGTGGTGCACAGACCTCAGAAGGAATGGACACATTAGAAGTTGAAGTACCTGAATGGCTCCAAACACTAGAGAAGACAGCAACAACCCATGAAGATAGAGTGGCCATTCAAATCCAATCTATGGCAAAGTTAGAAGACACCATCATCAAGTCCGAATTTTTTCGAAGCATGTCTCATCATAGATGGATCGGCACCAACGATGATCAATATGTGCCATATTGTGTGCTCCTTGCGGATTACAATGCAGAGATTCACGCAGTTGTGGCAAACCTCCAACTTTTGCCACACAATTTGGGCCAGAGGATATCCCAGAAAGTGCGAAGAAAGGCTCCATTCATCAACCAACCTGGAGAATCCGTCTTCTTGAAACCTACCCGGAAATGGTTCGTACCTGGACTAACATGCCCCTTTTTATTAAATACAATCCTTGTTATGTTCCAGTATTCCGCCGACGCACTTGGCCAGAGTTTACAATTGCTGTCAAGAATGTCAAGGGTTGTGCAAAGTGGTTAAATTATGTTTATCTAGCACCGCCACAAGGCCCTCCCACTGTAAATTACATGATTTCTACCATCAGACACTGGAGCACTCGACTACGGAATACCCCCGATGTGATGGCACAAATGTGTATGAAAATCTTTGAACTAATGCTAATCACCTTCAGGACGTTCAAGAATATTAAAGACCCCCACTTCTCAGGCGTCGGATTTCTTACAGGAAACCAAGATCTGGTATACGACATGAGCACAACCCCATCCATAGAGGTAATATATGCTTGGGACGCCATAATAAAGTACCTCCCAGCTTGTTTTAAACAGACATTCGAGGAGATGTTCATAACGGGATTCTGAGAATATCACTCAGAAATATTTGTACCCAGGTCCTCACATCTCCTCCACTTATTCGCTGTGGAGAGAACCATCCATTCATAACAACTGCGGGTGCCACATCCGAACGTACCAGGACCAGTGAATTGGGACGCATTATTAACAGATCTAGCACGGGGGCTCCGATTAGAAGAACACCAACTCGCTGCCGATGTCGTCCAATATTATGTCCAACGCAGAGCGCGACAAGGGTCTATCAGGGGCGACAGACGCGAGAGTGGGGGGGGTGTTGGCAGCAGTCAGGGAACCGAAGGAGCCACAAGACAAAGAGGGTCGGAACGAAGAGATAGCACGAGCAGACACAGTAGCCAAAGAAGATCTGGCAAGTAGGCCATCTAAATTTTTCAGACATCAAGGAGTTGAGCACACAAGAAGAAAGAGCAAGTAGGGAGCTCAAAGATGTGTATGACAAATCAACAAAGAAAATCCCTACACAAATAGTGATTTTAATCACTAAACACCATTGTAAATACCATTTCGTATTTTTGTAGCTCCATTTTGTGCAAGCCAAGGAGTCCTTGAGCTTGAGGAGCTTTAGAAGTATCTACCTGCCAATTTTCATATTTTTTAGATCTCGTTTGAGCCCTCAAATAAGCCCTGGAACCTAATTTTTAACTAGGCCGGACACTAGGTCTGGACAGGGCCAAAGCTAGTCAAAAACTATAAAAGGAGCTAGAGAGCTCATTTTTGAGGTTAGCTTGTAATAGTTTTGGACTTGTATGAGCTTTCTGAAAGTAATCTAAGAATTCCATTGCTTCTCACTCTTTGTCTTGCCATGTGTGCGTGTGTGTGTGTGTATGTGTGTGCATGTTTGTGTGCTTCTCACTCACGTACTTGTGCCTTCACTTGCTCGAGGTCTTCATACCATCCTCACGTCTTCCCGGATTGACATTAAAGGAGGTGCTACTCATCACTGAGCTACGAATGCCTAGATTGGAAGGCCTATTTGATCAGTTACATCAAGCTAGGTATTTTACCAAGCTTGACCTTAGATCAGGATATCATCAGATCAGGATTAGGACAGAGGATGTCCCTAAGACTGCATTTAGGACTAGATATGGGCACTATGAGTTTTTGGTGATGCCTTTTGGTCTAACCAATGCTCCTGCCACTTTCATGAAGCTCATGAACAGTGTTTTACGGCCTTATCTAGGACACTTTGTAGTAGATTTCTTGGATGATATTCTGATCTATAGTGCATCAGAAGAGCAGCACTTGGAACACTTGAGGAAAGTATTTCAAGTGCTAAGGGAAAATTCACTCTTTGCCAAGGAATCAAAGTGTGAATTTTTCAAGTCAGAGGTTAGATACCTTGGGCATATAGTCTCCCAGGATGGAATCCAGATGGATTGTGAAAAAGTAAGGGCTATTATGGAATGGCCACATCCAAGGAACCTGGAAGAGCTACAGATCTTCCTAGGTTTATCAGGTTTCTATCGAAGATTCATTAAGAGCTATGCCAAGATTGCTGTCCCGATGACGGGACAGCTTAAAGGAAAGGGAAAACCTTTCATTGGGGAGACGAACAGAAGCAAAGTACGGAAAAATTAAAATTAGCAGTTGCTACAGCTCCACTTTTACACATAGCAGATCCCAACAAACCATTTATGGTTGAGACTGACGCGAGTGACTTTGCTATGGGAGCGGTTTTAGTACAAGATGGTCGACCAGTAGCTTTTGAGAGCAAGAAACTAGAACTGGCTCAGAAGAATTACTCCGTCTATGAGAAGGAGTTGTATGCTATAGTCCATGCTTTGAAGAAGTGGCGTCATTATTTATATGGTGCCAAAGTTACGATAGTGTTTGATCAAGAGAGCATTAAGTGGCTCTCTAATCAAACAGACCTTAAAGGTCGTAAGGCCCGATGGGCAGAGACCCTTCAAGAGTTTGATTATGAGCTTAGGTATAGGAAGGGAAAGTTCAATGTAGTGGCTGATTCACTTAGCCGCATGCCTATGCTCAATGGACTGAGTTTTACTCAGATCACTAGTGAGCTACTTGAGTCCATTAGAGGAAAATGTAGGCTTGATCCTACATATTCCGAGATTCGGGAAGCCATAGAGAATGGGGATCATGATATACGAGTTTCCAGTGAGGATGGAGTATCCACGGGTACTCAAGAAGGATTCAAGTGGAAGAACTACAGTGTCCATGATGGATATCTGTTATACAAAGGTAAGATGTGTGTCCCTAGAGATATTGAGATGAGACGACATATTTTGTATGAGTGTCATGACACACCTAGTGCGGGACACCCAGGAGTTAACGAGACTTATGATCTTGTTAAGAGGCAGTTTTATTGGCCTGGACTTCATAAGGACGTCCTAGAATATGTGCTTAAGTGCAACAAATGCCAGGTCAACAAAGCTGAGAGGTCAAGAATTCGAGGACTACTCCACCCATTGGATATTCCTAATGGGAAGTGGGACAGTATCTCCATGGACCTTATAGTCAGATTACCTAAGACACAGAGAGGACATGAGTCGGTCTGGCTAATTGTGGATAGGTTAACCAAAATGGCTAGGTTTATTCCAACACGTACTACAGTGAAGACACAAGAGTTGGCTAGACTTTTTGTGGAGAACCTATACCGGTTATATGGTCTTCCCTTAGACATATTTTCCGATCGGGATAGGAAGTTTACTAGCCACTTTTGGAGAGCGGTCTTCAAAAGGTTGGATACGAGACTTAGCATGAGTACGGCCGAGCATCCACAGTTCGATGGGCAAACAGAGAGGGTTAACCAAATCCTAGAAGATATGCTTCGAGCATATGTGAATGAAAGGCAAACTAATTGGGAAGAGTACTTACCTATAGTAGAGTTTGCATATAATAATGCCAAGCACTCTTCCACTGGGCATAGTCCATTTATGCTTATGTATGGGTTTCAGCCAAGAGCTCCTTATGCAGTAGGCTTGCAGAATGAGAAGGTTCAAGCTGCAAAGGACTTCTTGGAAGAGATGAACGATATGCTTAGGCTTGCTAAGGACAGCATTAGGAGAGCTCAGGATAGAGCTAGAGCCTATGTTGACCCTCAAAGGAGAGATATCAACTTTGAGGTAGGAGAGTAGGTCTATCTTAGAGTTCCATCTGGGTCTGAAACCATGAAGATGGGACCTTGTCCATAACTATCTCCTAGGTATTGTGGACCTTGCAAAATACTTAAGAGAATAGGAGAGATGGCTTACCAGCTCCAACTTCCAGAGAATAGTCAAATCCATCCAGTTTTTCATGTTAGCCGGCTTAAGAAAAGGCTAGGTGAATCTGACAACCTCATTCCAGATAGTGAGGTAGTAGAGCCTATTTCTGTTCAATCTATTCCACATGAACCTGAGAGCATACTACGCACTCGAGAGAAACGGACGAGAAGTCACTTGTATAAAGAGTGCCTAGTAAAGTGGAAAGATAGTTCAGAAGATAGTGCCACATGGGAGCGGGTTAGCACCCTTCAGAGACGGTTTCCAAGTTTTAGATTACCTACCCAAGAGTTTCCTTAAGGGGAAGGATATGGGGAAACAACACGGAGACAGGACCATGTATTTCTATACATGGGGATATAGTGGGAGTGGTAGTTCTATTATTGCTCTCTCTCTCTCTCTATCAGACCTTCCAATACCATTTTTGAGGACAAAAATGGAATTAAGGGGAAGGAAATGTCATATGGATCTTATGGAGTATCATATATGAATAGGGATATGAGGTGAGAACCTCCCCTTATTCATAAAGAGTATGATATTCACTTGAGTGCCACGTGGCACTCATGTGAGGAGCTTTGACCTTTGACCCATTTTGGGTATGCAAGAGAGAGTAGTTATTTTAGTACTACTACGCGGCTGGGCAGAACTTCGAAAAAGAGATCTCCGTGCGTCTGAGTACTGGACAGCGAGCGACCTCGGGAAACGTGGTAGAACAGGACAAAAATGGAGGCTATCACAGGGAGGCGTTACAACACTTTACCACATAGTTTCTGGCTTGAGGCTGTCATGTGTGCAACATATGTACTTAACATGTGTCCCACTAAAGCGCTGCAGTCTATTACTCCATATGAGGCTTGGCATGACCGCAAGCCATGTGTTGCTCATCTGCATGTTTTTGGTTGTCTGGCATATGCATTAGTACCTGAACAACATCATAGCAAATTGAATGATAAAATAGTAAAATGTATTTTTGTTGGGTACAGTTCTGAAAGTAAAGGCTATCTTCTGTATCATCCACATACTAAATGCATTCTAGTTAGCCGTGATGTTGTTTTTGTGGAAGATGCTATTCAGCCATTGCTTTCATGTACTATGGAGACATCTGTTAGCTCCAAAGACATGTATGATACTTTGCTACCTCTTTTTATAGGTGGAGAGTCTAGTGTTGGTCCTAATGAGGCAACTTCTCAGCCTTTGCAGGTTTCATGTGATGATACAAATCATTCCATTTCTGATGCAGATTTACATGCACTTATTGATGAGAGAGCTGATATTGAGCAGGCAAGAACTATGCCAAAATGGCTGGTGCAAACCTTGCGTGACAACAAATTAGATGCGCCTCTATCATATCGTACTTGATCAGGCTCTCATAGTGCCTCTTTTGCATCAAATTGCTATGCTATGGCTGCATCTAGTCTTTGTGATGAGACTGAGCCTGTTTCGTTTGATGAAGCACAAAATTCAGAAAATTGGATGGCTAATATGCAATCTGAATATGATGCAATAATGAAGAATGATACTTGGTCTTTATGTGACGTGCCTCCTGGCAAGAAGGCCATTGTCACTAAGTAGGTATACAAGCTGAATCATAAACCTGATGGTACAATTGATAGGTATGTGGTACCCCGCTACTTGGTTTGTTTTATCCCTAGGGGGGATCACTACTGCCAGATTTGCATGCTTTTTCTGACTCTAATTGGGCTGGTTGCTATGACACTCGTGTGTCCACTAGTGGCTTTTGCTTCATGCTTGGTAGCTCGTGTATATCTTGGTTGAGAAAGAAGCAGCCTATTGTGGCCACTTCCAATTGTGAGGCTGAGTATAGGGCAGCTTTCACAGTGACTGTTGAGTGTGTGTGGCTCAGACGCCTTATGGCTGATTTGGGTGTTGGTCATTCTTCTGCCACCACCATCTTCATTGACAGTCAGAGTGCATTGACAGTTGCGAGGAACCCTGTGTTCCATGCTCGCACTAAGCACATTGAGGTGCATTATCATTATGTCAGGGAGAGGTTCTCTGCTGGGGAGATCAGCTTGGCATATGTGCCCACGCAGGAGAACATTGCAGTCCTTTTCAAGAAGGCTCTGTCTAGGGAGAAGTTTGAAGCTTTCCGCAAAGCTTTGGGCTTACTTCCTTTTGTGGAGTGATTTCCACATAGCTTGGCACTTCCTTATACATGAGTACCAGCTCCTTGTTCACCGCATCACTCTCGAGGGGGATTTGTTGATATATTTAGGTAGTGATGTGTGTGAACACACTAGGACCGTCGGGGCACTTTTTTCCCTCTTTAAGAGGTTTTTTCCCTCGACTTGTATATACGCCTATTGCCCTAACGAGCTACTGATCTTTGTACATTCTAGTGGTAATACATTCAATATTGTGTGTTGTGCTCCAAGCTTTGTCTTCTTCCTTGTGTTGTTCGCGTGCTTCCACAGACGTCTAACTCCAACAATCAATGCCTCTTTCTTGCACATAACCCTTTACAACAAGCCTAGCCTTATACATGTCAACTGTTCCATGAGGTTTATGCTTCCCACTTAGTGTCAATGGCCTTCTTGTGAGGAGGAAAGTCACATAAAGACCAAGTACCATTTTTCATGATAGCATCATATTCAGATTGCATTGCAGCCATCCAATGTTCAAAATTTTGTTCTTCATCAAATGATAGGTTCATTCTCATCATAGAGACTAGATGCAGCCATAGCATAGCAATGTCATGCAAAAGAGGTATTATGAGAGCCTGAACAAGTATGGTATGACAGAGGTGCATCTAATTTGTTGTCACACAAAGTCTGCACTAGCCATTTAGGCATAGTTTTTGCCTCCTCAATATTAGCTCTCTCATGAACAAGTGCATCATGCAAATTTTCATCAGAAATGGGATGATCTGCATCATCACATAAAACTTGCAATGCTTGAGAAGTTGCCTCATTAGGACCAACACTAGATTGTCCACCTGTAAAAAGAGGCAGAAGAGTATCATACATGTCTTTGGAGCTAACAGATGTCTCCTTCGTACATGAAGTAAAGGTTGAATAACATCTTCCACAAAAACAACATCACGGCTAACCAAAATGCATTTAGTCTATGGATGATACAGACGATAGCCTTTGCTTTCAGAACTGTACCCAACAAAAATACATTCCATGCCAAGCCTCAATATGGGTGGATATACTGCAGTGCTTTAGTGGGACACATGTTAAGTACATATGCTGCACACATGATAGCCTCAAGCCAAAAACTATGTGACAAAGCCTAACTCTTGACCATACACCTCGCCATGTCCATAAGTGACATGTTCTTCCATTTAGCAATTCCATTCTGTTGAGGTGTATATGGCACTATACATTGATGTTTTATCCCACATTGAGCCAGAAATGCATTGAAGTTAGAAGACATATATTCCTCCCTTGATCAAAATGAAGGGTGCCCATTTTACATGCTGGCAGATTTTCAGCCAAAACCAAAAACTTTTTGAAGCACATAAACACTTCGGACTTTGCTTTGAGTGGATATACCCATGCATGCTTGGAAAAATCATCAATGAAAATACGAAGTAAAGATAGCTTCCAAAAGAAGGTGTCTGCATAGGACCATAGACATCACTATGTACAAGCTGTAATTTTTTAGTAGCCCGAACTGAACCATCCTTTGGAAAGGAGGAATGCTGCATTTTGTCCAAAATATAGCCTTCACAAACATGTTTTCCGGGTGCCTCAAGTTTGGGCAAAGAGGACACCATTTCAGATTTCTGCAAGCATAACAAACTAGCAAAATTCAGATGGTTAAAGCATGCATGCCAAAGCTTTGCATCTGACATAGCCTGAGAATTATGTACTGCACATGCCGAATCATTCACAGATCTTTCATAGTCTATGAGGTTATACAGCCCACAACATAAAATGCTAGAAGCAATAATCACGTTGCCATTTGATAGATCATGAATTGTACATCTATCATCAACAAATTTCACAACCAAGCCAATCTTGGCTAAAGCCAAAACTGATAATAGATTCTTCTTGATCCCTAGCACAAATAAGGCATCTAACAAAGTGAAAGAACTACCATCAGTAGTAGTCAGAATGATTTTACCAACTCTCATAACAGGATAAGAGGAGTTGTTTGTGCATGTAATAGTATTCCCTATAGGGGTAGGCTCGAGTGAAGAGAAGAAACTGCACTGCGAGGTAATATGTTTGGTCGCCCCACTATCAAAGTACCAAACATTTGAGTTTATTGCAAACATGCATTGCTCATGAGAAGATGGTTCAAAACTGTAAACAGTAGTAAACACCCATTCTTCATCCTACACAAGATTAGCAAACTCTATTTCCGATGTATAGGCCTCTGCAACAACCATTCTGGCCTCTTTCTTCTTTGCCTCTTTAGCAGCCAGTTTTGGACAGCTCTTAATGACATAATCATTTGCTTTACAATATTTGAAAAACAATTTCTAATTTCTGATTTCTTCTCATCTTTGTCTTCCTTCTTCGAATGTGCAGCATTTGCAAATTTCTGCTTACTAGTAGAAGAGCTCCATTTTCCTTTGCCCTTCTGACTAGCCAGGAAAGCTTGATTTGCAACATGCATAATGGACCTGTTTTGCCTAGACTAATCTTCCTCTAGCAGAACAAAAACTAACTCTTCAAATGACAGGGCACTTGGATTGCCTTTCATCATCAAATGAAGAGTAGAAGCAAAACTCTGATATGAGTTAGGAAGACCATTCAGAATGGTCTACACGAGTGAGCTCTCTGGTATAACTTCATCAGCAGAAATCAATTGTTCCTTCAAATCCTTGATCTTTGTTAGAAAACTGTCCATAGAATCACCTTCATTCATATGCTCACTCTCCAACTGTTTTCGGAAATAACCAACACAACCTCATTCTTAGCTTAGTACAATGTGGTAAGCGTATCCCAAGCATCCTTAGCTGTTCTGCAAGAGCAAATGTGAGGAATAATGGCACGTTTGATAGACAAAGCTATCAGTGTGTGTGCTTGAGCATCTCTACCATCCTAATGAATTGTTCTACAGTAGGTGCAACAAAAACAGCAACACGAATAGGAATCTACAGAATATCATGATCTTTGACACCATCATCATCAGCTTTAGTACATGTATTTGCAGTACCTGTATTTGCATGTGTAATAGGACGTCTTTCAACACCCTGAACAATATTACACAGTCCTTTTATGACCAATACTTGACACATCATATAAGCCCACAATGGGTAATTTGTAACATCCAACTTATCATCACCAACCAACATATGAAATGCATCACTGCTTTCAACCATGGCCACTGACTAAAATACCTTGATGAAGAGAAATGATTGTATGTGAAAAAGTTGAGCAAAACTACCCAAAACAAGTTCTACTAGACTTGTAGCAGGCTTTGAGATGCTTATACTAGCAAACCAAAACTGGTATATAGCTTTGGCACAAAAAGATGAAATAGCCTGCATAAGCGCTACGATACTGCATTTGAAGGCCGAAACAAGCTCATATCAGGATTTCGACACCACATAGCAAAGCTATTTTGATCTCCTAATCACCTTGAGTATGCATACCAAATTTCGTGTGATTCTGAGACTGTGACCGGAGGAGTGTTGACAATGCCCTAGATGAAGCGGTGACCTGCTCTGATACCAATTGTTGGAGTTAGACGTCTGCGGAAGCACGTGAATAGCACAAGGAAGGAGAAGAAGCTTGGAGCACAACACACAATATTGAATGTATTACCACTAGAATGTACAAAGATAAGTAGCCCTTTAGGGCAATAGACATATATACAAGCCGAGGGAAAAAAACCTCCTAAAGAGGGAAAAAAGTGCCCCGGTGGTCCTAGAGTGTTCACACACATCACTACCTAAACATATCAACATTAAGCACATCCCTAATTTGCTTTCCATATTGACAATGCTCACAAAATGAAAATAAGAGAAAGATAACACATGTAAGTAGCCATAACGAGAAAGGTTTTCCATTTCACTACAAAATATTTGGCCCAAATGGCCATGCCAAATACAAGCCATAGGATGTTCAATAACAACTAACAAGTGTTATTTCTGTGATACAAATAAAAGATCAAGTGAGCCAACTTTTCTTCCTTTTGTAATAACTATATAGCCCTTTGATATGTGAAAGGAATGAGCATAAAAAGAACATTGTAACCAAGGTCTTCAAGTTGAGCAATTGACATCAAACTATGCGATAACTGAGGTACATGGCATACATTATGCATAGTAAATTTTGAACCATCAATGAACTGCACAACCACATCTCCAATCCTAAAAACGTCACATTGGTAAGAATCACCAAGTCTCACAATACCAAGAGACATTGTTGCATAAGTAGAGAATCATTCTCTATAAGGTGTTACTTGGAAAGAAGCACCAAAATCTAGCAGCCACATGTGGGAAAGAGAACTAGTCATAAGAGCCTCAGTGGGCACAATATTGTCGAGTGTCAACACATCAGCATAATCAAAAATAGCATTAATTTCTTCAATCTTTATAGTTGTAGATGGTGCAAGTAGCTATTTAACATGTCCATCAACATTCTATCCTTTACCTTTAGCATTCTTTAATGCATAATAGTCTTTCTTCATGTGTCCTTTCTTATGAAAATAATGGCATTTAATATCCCTACTCCTTGATTTACTTCTATTGTTATTCAATCGCATCTTCACTCTAAGTGCCAAGCATAGATTTTTTACAAATCTTCTCACTCAAGAGTGCTCCTCATATGTCATCATATACCAGTATACCACCAGGTACACTATTGCTAATAGCTCTCCAAAACATATCCCATGATGATGAGAAGGTGCATAACAACAAGACTACTTTCATTTCATTATTCGTCTCCATTTTCTAAGCATGTAACTGAGAGAATATAACATAAAACTCATTTGAGTGAGTAGAAACACTATCTATGTCCTTCTTGCAAAGGTCATATAACTTTCTCAATAAATACACTTTATTTGATGTTGTTTCTTTTTCATATATATCACATAACTTCTTCTAAAGCCCCTCTGCACTTTCATAGTCCAATACTATAAAGTAAACATTATTTGCCGGTGCAATCAAATGGTAGACCTAGCCATTTCATCCAAATCATCCCAATCATCATCATTCATATCAACATGCTTCTTTAAGATTCCATTTACTGGCTTCCACTGTCTCCTCTGCATCAACACATTATTAATCTCATTCTTCCATAGAGCAAAGTTTGTGCCATCAAATTTTTGGATCTCAAAAAATGATCTTTGCTCTGCAAGTTGTAACTCCTCTTGTGAACAGTGGCACTAGACCCAGATCCACCAAATATGCTTGAGATTTTTGATGCCATGATAATAGAAAACAGACTAGAATGAAAATGGAGCTAGAATAGTCCAAACACCACTAAGGCTCAAAAAAAGGATGAACAAGTCCTAGATCGTAGGAAAGATTTGACAATCTCCCTAGAGAAACAGAGTAATGAGCATCAATGACTAACCAAAAGGATTATGAGAGAATCTATGTGCTCACACCCATTAGTGTGTCAAGGAGTAAAATCAACCACTGTATAGTTGAAAAACAAAAATTTGGAAAAATTTTGCTAGAGTCTCCCCTGCAAAATGAGCAATGAACAATGTCAAAAAACTCATTAAACTGCAAGTAGTGACATGTAAACCTGCATAGTTAATCATTGACTCCACTACATATAACCGCTTAAATGAAAGAATCCGACTATCTTATCGAGCACCTATGAACAACTGACATATATCTCCTATGGTGAGGCTCGGTAAGTCTTCCACCTACATCATCAAAGAGACCCAACATTTGGGTGTCTCGCAATCAAGAAAACCTCACCACAACCCTGTTTATCAATGTTAAAGGCTTTATGGAAAAATGTAACCACTATATCAATGACCACATGGACATACATATGCAATATCCGCAGAAGCATACATAGTGTGTATGTGCTTGAATGAAACTGAAAGGCTGAATTCACAGCCCAAGCACTACCCAACAACACATGCAAGTGTCTGTCAACTTTGTTCTTTAGGCTCAAAAACCTACAAAACTTGCAGTGGTTGCTCCCACCACAACTGAATACCTTTCATAAAACTTGGTGATTTATTAGTGTGGCTAAAAACACATCCCAAATTTGAATATTCATTATTGAAGAAGTACAAAGAACACTCTTCTTGATGTTCTTGAACTATGATGCGATTTTGTGGTCTAATGCACATGCACCTATGAGATATGAGTACTAGGGGGTTTCAAATGAGATCAATGTGTCTTCAATAAATGATTGGTATGGGGTTCTTATACAACATACCATTTTTAATGTTGGTCGACAAAGGCACAAAAATTAGTTGTGACTGGAACAATAATATCCACTAATCTAATCAAGGTATGGAGTTTCGAAGCTCCTTGTGATTGTTGATGGATTCGAGATGCATCATTGATCCATATGTGCCTTTGGTCATGATCAAAAGGAAGAGGCAAGCACACATGCTCAAAGGGCAAGGTATAACACTTGGATGTGGTAAAAGAGAGCATTGAACAAATCACGATAGAGATTCTTCTTCCTTGTCAAAATTAAAATGTGGAGAGCTACTCTTCATTGAAACAGACCAAGAATAAAGGAGGTGATTACAACTTGGGGCTTACTTCCTTTTGTGGATTAACCTTTTTCTACATAGCTTGGCTCTTCCTTATACATGAGTGCTAGCTCCTTGTTCACCTCATCACTCCAAGGGGGGATTTTTTGATATATTTGGGTAGTGATGTGTGTGAAAAAACTTAGGACTTCTAAGACACTTTTTTTCCTCTTGGAGATTTTTCACCCCTAGTCGTACATACGCCTATAACCCTTACCAAACAGTTTTCTTTGTACATTAAATTCGTAATACAATGTGTTAGGTTGTTCTCCATGATTCTTCTTCTTCTTTATGTTGTTTGTGTGCTTTTGCCATCCTCAAGCTTCAACAAAGAGAATGCCCTAATTGCTTCAAGGTATTCCCAATATTGGACTTTTGAG
The DNA here is from genome assembly GCA_020310875.1 of Ceratopteris richardii. NCBI lineage: Eukaryota > Viridiplantae > Streptophyta > Polypodiopsida > Polypodiales > Pteridaceae > Ceratopteris > Ceratopteris richardii. The sequence goes on from CM035442.1 coordinate 131,875,522, forward strand.
AGTGGAGCAACAAGTCACATGTGCAAACACAAGAGCACATTCCAATTTTTTCTCTGAATCTAAATTAGAATCTCTAGTTTTTAATCTAAGTATTCTATACATGCAAGAAGAAAAGAATTATTTAGTTATCACATTCAACTATAAGCATTGCAAAAAAATCTCCCAAGTTGTAGAAAACTTTTGTATCTCTTAATTAATGTTATTGTTTCATCTTGAATTCCTTCTTTCCTTTGTTATTTTTGTTGACCTCTGTCTCAGTGTTGTTCTGTCTTCCTAGTGTCCATTTCATGTACATAATTTGTTTCTAAATCCCAAAAAAACCTATATGACTATTTGCATTCATAGAACTTCCACAAACCAACTTACGATTATTTTTCTAATAATAATTATTAAGAAAATACCAACGATCAAATCCTTACACAAAATAAATAGAGAAAAATTAGTCCCCCATAAGGAGTTAACGTTTTTCTCCTTATCATAGGAATTTTGCACTTAACAAAGTAACCAATTCCTCTCTCCTAGGAGTACTAGAGAACATGTGCATGTAAAGGTCCTTACTGACAATAAGATTTTCATTGAGTTTTAGCAAAACTAGTATTTTTCTTTTTTTTTCCAAGAGAAACAATCCTTTCATTTATTTCTCTTCAAAAATTTAAACATGTCTAAGTGTTTCTATAGACTTTATGACCCATACTCCTATGTTGATCCAACTGTTAGCTATATCATTCAACTATTAGCTATTTACATATTAACTACTTTAAGTATATGGGTGCATTCAAACTATTCCAATGGTACATAGATGGTATTTCCTTCCAAACTTGTGCTTCCACCCTCGTGGTTCATAGTTGTTCCATAGGAACTCAAGTGCTAAATTACTATGATCATTGGATTTAAAGAAAAAACCTTTACAACCATTGATTTCATATGTTTTAGGGGTGCGATTGTTTCGAGGGGGGTGAGCTGTCACAGTTTTTTTTTGAGAGAACAAAAATTACAAATTTTTATAGAAGAGTTACAAATTATGCCAAGGGCAAGCCCTCACCAAATACAAATAAGCACTCCAAATACAAATAATCCTAGACAACAAAATTATTGCAATTAGAAACTATTCTTCTAAGGAATATGAATGAACTTGATCTAAACCTTAAGGCCTATCCACCTTCACAAATTTTCTAGTTTATCCACTAGGAAAATAGGGATATAGTTTGCAAGTGGTACATTTTTTTGTTTTAGTCCCTCTACCACTTGATTGAACTTCTCAAAACAAAAAAGTGTAGGTGGAGCATTAAAATGCATAACCTACAGTGCATAAGGAAATTTCAAAAACTGGTTCCAAGAGCTCGAGTCCATTCCTCAGCAAAAGCTCATATGTAGAATAATAGTTTTTATCGGTTTCAACAAGGACATTAGTCTATAAGTCTAAAACAATAAATTTCAAAACTTCTGGAACCTATATGGTGACAACATATGGCTGAGATGTCACCTCTTTCATGTTCTAAGACAACACACCCCCTATTTTTCCAACTGCATCATTGACCTACAAATATAGACAGGAGCACATGGGACTATTGTGGCTATTTGCCTTGGATATCTTCCTAGAAAGTAAAATGAACGTTTAGCTTTAAATTGAGAAGTTGCACCATTTAACCGTACCCAATATAGGCTTAAGTTAAGGTTTAAATCTCTTAACCATTGCCAATGTAATTGAAAACAATGTTGCTCAAAAAGGGTGTCATGCTTCTTGTCATCGGATATGAAGGAATGGATTACCTTTTTAGGAATGCCCTCCAAACAAAAATATGTGACATGCCCAGAAATAGTTATTTGTACAGACCACCAATGCATAGATTGTATTTCATTTTGTTCACAAAAAGTATAGTTTTCTGCAAAGTCAACCACTAAAATCACAATGTTGTATGAAATTCACTGACACACATCTTAAAATTGTGTGCTTGCCCTAAATAAATGAAATTGTGCTTGATAAATTTCTTTAGAGTTTTCTCAAATAATCATGTTACAACTTTAGGACTCATCTACCTCTTTAGCAATTCTTTCCTTTTATGAACACATCCTTCATACATTGAATTGACATCTTCAAATATATCTATAAGAATATGATATTCCTCAATGCTAGTCTCTCTCAGAAACCACTTAAAATGTCGTACTCTGTAATCAAAGCACTCACCCATCACACATTTATACTAGCGGAATATGGTATCATTCTAACGTGGACATATAATACTCTATATAATGCTACTAATTGATTGAAATGTAGTTGCTAAACCATTCGACCTTGATGTCTGCCCTACTTGACAAATAGAATAGTCACAATTACAAAGACACCTATGCATGACAAAGCTTGATTGACATAGTTGATTGATTGCATCCTTAAGGTACGGCATTTGAACATGCCAAATGCAGGAACATGTAAATCTATCTTTCAAGCTCTTAACAAAATATGGGTTCAATGATTCAAACTTTCAAAGCTCGATATTTATCATTGGATGGCATTGTTTGAAGCATATAAATAGCTCCATCTACATTACACAAACAAGTGGCTAGTAGTAGTCATTGATTAGCTTGTTACCAATTGGCTATTACTAAGTAGCTGGTTCTTGGTTAGTTGTTATAAGATATTAGCTCGTTACTAGTTAGCTATCACTAAGTAAGTAGTTCTTAGTTGGTTTTTGGTAATTAGTTATTAATTTTAGCTTGTTACCAGTTAGTTATTATTAAGTAGCTAGTCCTTGCTTAGTTGTTTGTAATTATCTATTACTAATTAGCTATTACTAATTAGCTTGTTACTAGTTAGCTATTACTAAGTACTTGGTTCTTAGTTAGTTTTTAGTGATTATCCATTAATAATTAGCTTGTTACTAATAAGCTATTACTAAGTAGCTCATTCTTGGTTAGTTGTTTGTAATTAGCTATTACTAATTAACTTGCTACTAGTTAGCTATTTATAAGTAGCTAGCTCTTGGTTACTTGTTAGTAATTATCTATTACTAATTAGCTTGTTACAAGTTAGCTATTAGTAAGTAGGTGGTTCTCGGTTACTTGTTTGTATTTAGCTATTACTAATTAGCTTGTTACTAGTTAGCTATTACTAAGTAGCTGGTGCTGGGTTACTTGTTAGTAATTAGCGATTACTAATTAGCTTGTTACTAGTAAGTTGTTTCTAGGTAGCTGGTTCTTAGCTAGTTATTAGTAATTAGCTATTACTAATTAGCTTGTTATTAGTAAGTTATTTCTAGGTAGCTAGTTCTTAGCTAGTTATTAGTAATTTGCTTGTTACCAGTTAGGTATTTCTAAGTAGCTAGTCCTTGGTTACTTGTTTATAATTAGCTATTGCTTATTCGCTTGTTACTAGTTAGCTATTATTAAGTAGCTAGTTCTTGGTTAGTTGTTTGTAATTAGCTATTACTAACTAGTTATTACTATTATCTTGCACCAGTTAGCTATTACTTAGTAGCTGGTTCTTGGATAGTTGTTAGTAATTAGCTATTACTAATTAGCTTGTTGCTAGTTAGTATTATGAAGTAGTTGGTTCTTGGTTAGTTTTTTGTAACTAGCTATTACCAAATAGCTTGTTAATAGTTATCTATTACTAAGTAGTGTGTTTTTGGTTACTTGTTAGTAATTATCTATTACTAATTAGCTTGTTATCAATTAGATATTACTAAGTAGCTAGTTTTGGATTACTTGTTAGTGATTAGCTATTACTAATCAACTTGTTACCAGTTAGCTTTTACTAAATATTTGGTTCTTGGTTAGTTGTTAGTAATTAGCTTGTTACTAGTTAGCTATTACTAGGTAGCTAGTTCTTAGTTAGTTGTTAGTAATTATCTATTAATAATTATCTTGCTACTAGTTAGATATTTCTACTAGGTAGCTATGATTATTTAGCATGTTCTTAGTTTGTTGATACTAAGTAGTTTGTTAGTAATTAACTATTTCTACTTAGTAGCTATTACTATTTAACTTGTTCTTAGTTTGTTGAGAGTAAGTTGCTTATTACTAATTACCTATTTCTACTAAGTAACTATTACTAATTATCTTGATTTAATCAACTATTGCTAATTTGCTTTTTACTAGCTAGTTAGGTATGCATAGCTTTCACTATTACTTGTTATCTTGTTACTTTTTAACTGGGTATGCATAACTTCTACTATTAAATATTATTGTTGCCATAGTAGCTATTACTAACTAGATTTTTACCAGTTAAATTTTATATTAGTTATTTTATGTCTAGTTAGATATTACTAATTAACTTTTCACTATGTCTAATTAGCTAAAACTGTGAACTGACAACTAAAAATAGGATTACATGTGATACATCAAGAAGGTGAACATGGTGCTCCAAATATTGATTTCTGTTAAGTCAGGTTGTGCTTATATCCTTCTTATTTGGTGAGATCTTGGTCTCTATTGTCAAAAACATGATGATCAGATCCTTGACCTCTTGTGTGATACATGTGGTATGTGTCAATCTACTAGTTGTATTCTAAAAGCTATGATCAGACTCAACTGCACTTAACCATCCAATCGTATCATAGAGGACTTTCCTACTTACTCCCAATACCCTAGAAAGTCTTGAAATATTTATCTGATTTGTTGATGAATACACATCACTATTTAGAATCATCCCAATATTCATCAGAATTCTTTCTCATACTTTGTAGTGTATTTTGAAGATTAGTGACAAGTGAAGATGTTACATGATCTTTCCTTCTACCCATTACATCAAAAAGTTGCCCAATACATGGACCCTGCAACATCCTATTTAGTACCTCGATTTTATCTTCACAACATAGGTGTCTAGTTTGATTGTTAAAATACTTGATGATCTTATCCACACTGCCATCCAAGTTGCTTGAACTACGATTAGCATTACCCTCCACATTGGTGCCCGATCTTGATGTTATTGTGGCTCTATATTTCTTTTTCTTTTCCTTCCAATAACATGTTAATGCTTGCTGATCACTATCCACTATTGGTATTGCATTAACTTCCATTAGTTTGCTTATCTGAGATTGCCCTACATCAACACATTACAAATGAAGAATAAACCATAAATACAATAACATCTACCACTCATTAATCTACTTTATTATATTGATTTTACATTGAGTATGCTCATCTGATATCAATATGTGTTCCATCCCTTACATATGTAGACTTGTTATGCCACTTTTTAACATGCAACAATCATTCAAGACCTTAGATGTTAGATACAATGAATGAACATTATGAAACTAAATGAACATTGTGAAACCACTTTTAAACTTGCAACAATCATCCAAAACCTCATATGTTACTCATATCTAACTTCCTTTTTTCTTTGAGAGAACAGGAAAAAACTAGATTAATCAAGGAATTGCACAAAATGTGCAGGGGTCAAGAGCCCACACATCACCATAAAATCAATGTCATCAATCTTTACAACAATGATTACTGTGTGATAGTAACGCCCAATTTTTACAATAGGCTATTCAATGAGTAACTGCATGAAGGCACTTCTTCATCAATTAAGCAACAATCACAAACACAACTCTTGAAATACATTCTGTAATCTCAACTCTATCAAGATGTTGAAGATATATCACAAAGGTGATTAGATTCATGTTCTTGATCAATCTAAAACTACCATTTCAATGAAAATCACACTTTTTTTTAAAATACTACCATACATCCAATAATAGCCCATACAATCTATCATCATCACCTCATATCGGGTATCAAAACGTTACTAAGATGTTATGAACCATATGAATTAAAAGTACCAGTTCATTACATTCCTCAATGGAAGTGGTGCAGAGTCAAGCACTTTGCAATTCTTCCCTTGAAATTTACACAATCTTCTCTTGAACTTCACGTTAAGAAACAATTCTAGTAAGAAAAATGCATTGGAATCACACTAAAAAAAGAGAGCTTTTATGCAGTTAGGATACATTTAGCATCAAGAGCCCGCAAATATAGATAAAAGAGTTTCAACATAAGTATCCATCTCTTTCACAACATTCTATGGGAGATTTCCCGTGTATAAAGGTCAAGGAGATATCGTACTCAATTTGTAATTAATAGCATAATTAGTTCACACACTTCAAATTCATAGGAGATGTTTTTGAGCAAGAGAAGGAAACAAAGCTCTACCAAAACATAGTGCTTATTTGATGATGATGAATGTCACTGTTTTACCCTTGTAGTTGTTTGCCTCGTGATAAATTCTTCAGCCGTAGAAAGGTGAATACTGCCAATCAAATTCATTTTACTTCCTTTTCACACCTTTCTCCAGATGTCGCTATTGCATTCCTCCCTCAGAGCATATCCGATTTATTTTCTTTCCTCCCTTCATCCAAAAGGTTTGCCTCATCTATAGAGCTTTGCTCTCCTCCCTTTTCTTCCTTTTTACTAAACTCTGATGTTTCTTCTATATCTTGCAAACTTCCTCCTTGAAAAACAATCTCTATCAATAATCCCCACTCAGGATGAATCGAACAAAAAAACTCTAGACACTGATGGCATCCGTCATCAATGCTCCACTATAGAACATGTGTATCCTCACCCCCACCACTAATGCCTTTAATTTTCTCTTTTAATAAGTAATAAATATAGGTTTAGCTAAGAAGGGTCATCTTTTTCTAGCTAATTAACAATGTTTTGGACTTCACTTTTTTGTGAACATTAACATGCTTTTAGCCTCAAACATTCGACGTAAATGATTTTTGTATTTTGCATTATTATCTAGGGATTGAGTTCAAGTAGTTAGGGTTAGGCTTTAACCAAAGACAAAAAAATAAGCAAGGCCTTGATTCTGACATCAGAGACAACACCCAGACACAATATAAACCTGAAAAACACCAATTTGATTAAAAAAGTGCTAGAACTAGTTTCACCCTCAAGGGGCTTATTAGGTAGAGGGATTTTTACATCAAAAGGGGGGGCATTTTATAGAGTGTTGGGGGGTGAAAAAAGAGCGGGAAATAAGGTAGGTGGAGAGAGAATTTAACCCGAATAAATTTGGCCACCCTTAGAACATAGGAACATCCCTAAAGGGGATTAATTTTTACAAAAAAAGAAGGGCTGCAAGAAAGCAAGCCCATGTGGAAAGGGGAGGGGGTCTGGCCAGTGGGCAGAGGCCACGTGGTAGGGGGGGCACAAAGAGTGGAAGACCCCACGTGGGGGTTGGTCAAACGGTGGCGACGGCGTGGCAATCGAGGAGGAGGCAGAAGGGTCGATGGATGGTCGATGGTGTGATCAATCCCGAGGGCGCACAAGGGGGCCCTGGCACGGCAGTCGAGGAGAAGCAGGAGTAGAGGGGAGGCGACAGCGGCCCATGTGTGCTGCAGGTACATCGGGGCAGGAAGGTACGAGGGAGAAGGGGGCACAATAGTCGAGGGTGCCAGAGGGGGCACGAGAGTCGATGGTGCCAGGCAAGGGTCCCGGTACAGGGTGTAGCAGCGGTGGGGGTGACTGAAGCAGAGGTGGGGAGGTCGGTCGGACGGTGACAGAGGGAGGTGCCGAGAGATAGGTAGGTGGGTGTAATAAAGTAAGTCTACGATCCAAGGGTCTGGCCGGTTCAGACAAATCTGAAATCAGACACCATTTGGTCATCTGTGTGTATGACCAAAGATCTCGAGTTTAGACTTACTAGGAGGTCTTGTGCTCTTCTGAACAAGTGATCCACTTAGCTTAGTGGTTAAGTCTCAAGGATGTGAAGGAGGAGGTCTTGGGTTCAATCCCCATGGGAGACATGAGGAGAGTATTTTGCCCAAAGAGATCTAGAGCCTTCTAGAAACATCCACTTGAGTTAACTCGAGTTAATTGGGACACTTGGCGCACATGTAGTTACATGGCTGACACTTGGATGGTTAGTATCCACCTGCCCAAGAAGGTAGTCCCCTGGAGAGAGCTATATATAGAGGCATTTGGTTGGGAGGAGAGTCATCTCTCTAGCACGTGGTGGTCGTAATCCTTGCTCTCTTACATTGGTATCAGAGCTTTAGGCAAACTCCTATGGAGACCTTGGGAGGGACCTTCACCTTCTTCTTAAGCTCTCATGGAGTTAATGGTTCTCTTGAAGAATTCTGGAGTTTCATCTTCTCATTATCTGCGTGTGCATGACGAACATATATACCCCCGAATTGTTTTGGCGAGTTACTTCTGTGGCCACGAGTTTGGAAGTTACAAAAAGTCAGATGCTTTAAAACCGCTACAGTATACGTGCAGAAATTGGGAGTCAAACTCAGCTCGATGTCAAGTCAAGAAATTGACGTAGCTATAGGCTCACGCTCCGTTTCCTGTCAATTCTCAATTCCTGCCAGAGACATTTTCTGCAATTCAGGCTGCTGAAGTCCATACGGCGACAAAATGGAGAGAGAAGAATGCAACAGCGGCTATTAAACCCGCGACATGGCGGAGGGAGTTTTTCGTTGTAACTAAGGGATCAAGGCATATTTGATCATTATATTTTATGGAATACGCTTTTTTGTAGTTCTGTGTCTTCGGACTTCCTCGCTCTGTCAGATTTCCTTGTAATTCTCTGTCTACAGAAATATGGCGCAACTCTCTGCCTCCCGAGTTCTTTTGTTAGCTTAGACAAAAGAACAAATGATTCTATGGGCCATACACCTCCGAGAAGGCTGCCAAAAGCCACGATGCTAGTCGATCTGTGTGTTCAGTCCTTCACGGGTGCATATGTTTATTTGATGCAGACTAATACGATTCTTATTCGCCGCTGAAGAAGACTTTATCAAAGTTGCAAAAGGATACCTTGTATCTGCTAACACACACAGGACAAACCAATGATTTCTAAGTAGACAGATGGCTGTCGTATCCAACAGCGCAGGCGAGGTCGCGTGTCTTATGAGTCCAGAGTTAGTGATTATAATGTACTTCTGCCTGATAGCTTGTTCAGCACACGAAATAGGCGCAGATTGTTCACTCTGCTCGAACCTACAACCTGTTGATAGACGAAGTGTTCTCCTAGTCAAGAGTCCACGCCGCTTGCGATCTCAAGATCTTCTCTGTATCTTATTTATATGCTGCAGAATTCGAAAACAACAGAAGGAAAAAGGTCTCTGCACTTCATCTCTGTCGAAGTATTCCTCGTCGTATGCAAGTCATTGCTGTTGGTTAGATTAGCGCAAAATGATTATGCGCATTATTTGTAAAATGCAGGATTCGACCCTGCCACCTATCAATAGCCATGGATGGATCTTATCCATTACAACAGTCAGCACACTTTAAGAATTACTAAACAAAAGATTTTTTTTTGTTATGATATGCGCTGAGCAACGATGCTACCAAGACTCAGAAGAATGGTTCGGCTCTGCATGGAAGCTTAGATCTTGCTTCCTTCGCCGTATCGAAAGTGCCCAACCACATGCGCGTAGCCTTCTTAGGGTCTCTAATCTCAGCCGCCCAAGTATACCACAGCTTCTGCCGGACTCCCTTGAAACACCTTTTCTTGGCCGGCGGCTCTAGTGAGGAAGATGAAACTGCATCACAGCAATAGCTTTCTCTGTCGAAGGGAGATCCATACAAGCATGGAAAGATGCTTGGACGAGGATCAAGGGAAGGATGTAGCTCTATGTGAAGCTAAGTATTTTCCAAATTATGTTTTCATTTTAATATTTGTTTGATCGAATGCTTTCATTTAGGATGCATTAATTAGGACTAGAAGCATAGTCCAATTATAGTTATCTCAAGATGAAAGCTAATTAGAGAACTAAACGGTATTGAAATGATAAAAGTATACAAAGTACTTTTTAGTTTTAGGCATGCAATGAAATTTCTATTTCCATTCATGCACAAAAAATGAAAAGATTATTTGTGCATAAAAGAATGTTTTATGCACATCAAGTTCGCACTGCTTGGGAAAGGTAGTTAATTCTCCAGTTTATGCACTTGAATAATTACCTTTTGCTAGAATAGCAAGCATGTTGTTTTTGCATGGATGCTTGTTTGCATACCTAATAAGCTTGAGATTTGCTTAAGTTCATTACACTTGCATGAACTCACATGCATTTGCACCCAAGAATGGGCATTTGCATACATGAACATGCATTTGCATGCAAGTAGATGCATGTGTATACACATGATCTTTTGGTAAGTAGCTGAACACGTATACTTTTGTTCCTTTCTTTTTCTAACTTGACTTAGTTAGGTGGGAAAAATAGAAAATTACTTGGTTGCAAGGATCTTGACCATTATGCAACTAAGTATCTAGTCTATTCTTTCCCAAAACGTGATACATAGGTATCACTTAGTAGGAGTCTTTTTGAGGAAAAGAAAGCAAGTTGAAAGTAAGTATTCATAGAGCTACTTTCCAATGTGCATGCTCGGTTTAAGTTTAGGAAGAAACCTAGACATTCTTAGCAACTATCGAGGATTTAGTTGTTTTTGGATGTTCATGTTCATGCATCCGAGTAGAGAAGTTTCTGTTGAAACAAGTAAGTTCAACAAATTTTGGAAAGTTTAATACTTTAATATTCATCAAACATTGATGAAAATAAGTAGAAGTATTGAACTTCTAGAATCCTTGGAACTCTAGTGTTCATAGATGTTAGTTTCCAGAAATGCATCTCGAGGCATGATGCAAGGGTGAAAACTTTTGAAGGAAACTTGCTTGATTCTATTTAAGCTAACTCAAGGCTTAAAAAAGAAAATAATTCAAATTATTTTCATTTTTGAAACAGATATAGCTTTAGAAATCACGATATTTCCTAAAGATAATTTAGGAAACAAGTTCTTTCCTAAAAGATTAGCTTCAAGTGGTAAGGCCGAAGAGACCCAAGCAAAGTAATCTTTGGAAATTAAGCTATTTCCTAAAGATAAGCTAATGAAAGAGTCCAATTAACTATTTCATTAGTTAAATGAGAATATCTTTTGGACAAGCAAAGCCTTAAGTCTTGGTCTTATCCAAAAGTCTAGAATTCCTTTTGAAAATATTTCTAGTAAAGCATAAGATTCCAAAATGAATCATTGTCTGGAAAGCAAAAGATTCCAAGGTGAATCATTAGCTTATTACTTGATTCCTTGGTAGGAAATCAAAAAGTTCTTGAAAACAAAATCTCCCCAGATGTGAGACTAGCATCTTTAAAGAGAAGTTTTATAGAAAGTAGTTCCCAGCAAATCCCTAACCACCAGGTTAGGTATTTAAGTCCAAATAAGTGATATAACCTAATGGTATATCAAAGTTCTTAGCTTTGGAATCTGAAAAGCATTAGAAAATGCTTAGACTTAAGTTGAGGGAAAGATCTCTAAAATCCTGCAGGTAAGCAAAGAAGCTTAAGATAGTTTAGGAGATCTTAAAGATAAAGACTAAGTCTTTATTTTTGTCGCAAGTATCAACCAGACTTGATCAAAATTGGCCATGATTGTCCAAGAATGTGCAATTAGAACTACTCTGTAGATTGCCAAGTATTGGCAGTAAAAATTCCGTTAGGAATTATTCACTCAAGTTCCATTTATCGAATGGAAAATTGTGAAAAAAGTAAGTTGTTCCAAGTATGAACAGAGTGAAGGAATTCCAAAAATGTAGTCTGCAAACCGTGCAAACGGTACTTAAGTCTGTGGAAGGTAAAAGATAAATATTTGCCTATCCTTAAAGGTATTTCGGTACAAATCCAGAAAGCATGAGCGGATGCTCAGACTTATGCAGTAGAGAGATTCCTGTAAATGTCTCGACCGAGATAGGTACCTAAAGCAATAGTAAAGAAGGAATCTAAAGACAAGAAGCCAAAAGCTCTTGTCGCTACAAAATTGGTCAAGAATAACCAATTGAACTTGAATTTGAGAAATTCAAGAACATGGAATTCGGATTGTTTTTCATTTGAAAACCTTAGCAAAAAAGGATTGGAGATATTCTATTAAAGGTTTTCAAGTTCCCAAGGTTAAAGTAGAAGATCATGAAATTCACTCACATGTCAATGTGAGTATAAAATTCACTCACATGTCAATGTGAGTATAAAATAAGGTAGTATGGGACACCAGATTTTATACTCATATTGATGTAGGAAAGATGGTATGGGACATCGGACCGTGAGATGATGATTATCTTTTAGTCCTTGTTTGGATCTTGAAGTTAGGTTTGATCTTCAAGGGAATTAAAACTTCAAAGAAGGAGTTTAAATTCAAGAAGGGTCTCAAGATACTTCAAGACGACTTCAAGATCAAGGAAACTGAAGATATGAAGTAAGTAACTTCCAAGATCTTCTTAGAACACTTCAAGCTTAAGTGTTATTGATCAGAAATATTTGATAGATTTCTGAAAGATGGACTTTGATTTTGAGTTGATCTTTTCAACTAAAGATTTAATTGACTAAGTCAAGCATCAAGTTCCTAGTGAAACTTGGTAAATTCACTCTTTTGACTCAAAGAAATGCACAAGAATTGCATTCCCAGAAGGAGTCAGAAAGACTGAATTAGATATGAACTTAGCCTCAAGTGAAGCATTATTTGTAAGTAAATCCTCATCAACAGAACCTCAGTGGGTCGACACACTGATGGTAATTACCATACTAGTATCCTGTGGTTCGATGATGTTTTTGATAATCTGTGCGTCTTTTTGAGAATCCAACTTATTTCTCTTAAAGATATAGAAAATGCTTGAAATCTCTGTTGAAATAGATCATTCAGAAGTTAAAGTCTTGAGTCAACTAGACTTTGACTCATAACAAGTTTACATATGTTCGAAGTTTGAATTGGTTGTACAGAGTCTTAGTTATTTCTTTTCGCTTTCCAAATCTTTTGGAATTGCCTCAGACATGGTATCTGATTCCTTTTGCAGAAGACCAGGGTTAGCCGGTTAGAATTAGATAACTAACTTGAACATCCTAGATAGATGTTATGTACAAGAACCTTTTCAATCTTCAATAGATGATAAGTCTAAGTGGACTTATTCATTTGAATTTGCTTCAAGTTATAGCATAAATAATTTCCTAGAGTCCAGTATACTCTAGAATAGAGAAATTAGGAATTGCTCAGTAGATTGACAATTCCCGATAACTTTTAAGTTAAATCTTTGAGAAAAGTATCCTAAGTTGGACAATTTTCATTTTGAAGTTGTATTGGTCAAGTTGGTATGGTTGACTCCACTGAAATGGTAAACTTTCTCCTACAGTTTACAAAGGATTTTTAAACTCATTAGGACAAAGTAGTCCTCTAGTCGGGTGAAAAAATCAAGTAACTGTTGGATCAAAGTAAACCATTGTACAAACATCTAAAGTTAGATGTTTGAGACAACCAAACTTCAAGTTCTCCAAAACAAATTCAAGTGAATCAAGAATCCTCAAAGTCTTGCGAGGGATAAGAATCCCACCTTCATTACTAAGTCCATGCACCAGTCATGCCCAGAAATGGACTAGTAATTTGAATCCACCTAGTTCACATGTTTGTGCCTAGATCGCATATCCAGAAACTATGAACTGGCGAGGGATGTGTTTAGATCCACCCTTATTATTCTTCACTAGTTTGTACTTTGTCCCGTTCATCAAAGTGCAAACCCAGATATTGTTTTGAATCATTTGGGCAGGGATGCCACCACAAAGATGAGACATGTTCTTCCAGTTCTAGAACATGACCATGTTCTTCGACTTTTAGAACATGAGGCTCGGGGGTTGCCTACAATATGCATATAGCTCTATTTTCGAGGATGAAAATATTTTCCAAGGGGGGAAGAATGTAATAAAGTAAGTCTACGATCCAAGGGTTTGGCCGGTTCAGACAGATCTGAAATCAGACACCATTTGGTCATCCGTGTGTATGACCAAAGACCTCGAGTTTAGACTTACTAGGAGGTCTTGTGCTCTTCTGAACAAGTGATCCACTTAGCTTAGTGGTTAAGTCTCAAGGATGTGAAGGAGGAGGTCTTGGGTTCAATCCCCATGGGAGACATGAGGAGAGTATTTTGCCCAAAGAGATCTAGAGCCTTCTAGAAACATCCACTTGAGTTAACTCGAGTTAACTGGGACACTTGGCGCACATGTAGTTACATGGCTGACACTTGGATGGTTAGTATCCACCTGCCCAAGAAGGTAGTCCCCTGGAGAGAGCTATATATAGAGGCATTTGGTTGGGAGGAGAGTCATCTCTCTAGCACGTGGTGGTCGTAATCCTTGCTCTCTTACAGTGGGGGTCCGTCGGGAGCCCAAAGGGTAGAGGGTCCGCTGGGAGGTAGTCCCAGGCAGAAGCCAAGAGAGGGAGGGCCGACCGGATGAATGGCCAGAGGAGGGCCGGCCGAGGGAGGAGAGGGGGTGATTGGAGAAGCGCCTACCGAGAAGAGGGCTACCGGGAAGAGGGCTGTCGGAGCTGCCGAGGAGGAGAAGGTGGGAGGGAGGCCGGTCAGATGGTGCATGCATCCCGAGAGAGGAAGGGGGCCACTCGAGTAGGTCGTGGAACTTTGCAGGTAAGTTTTCTAGGGTTAGGGTTAGGGTTTTTAGGGTTAGGGTTAGGGTTTAACCAAAGACAAAAAATAAGCAAGGCCTTGATTCCGACATCAGAGACAACACCCAGACACAATATAAACCTGAAAAACACCAATTTGATTAAAAATGTGCTACAAGTAGTTTCACCCTCAAGGTGCTCATCACGTAGAGAGATTTTTACATCAAATGGGGGGGGGGGGGGGGCATTTTATAGAGTGCTTGGGGGGTGAAAAAAGAGTAGGAAATAAGGTAGGTCGAGGGAGAATTTAGGCCGAATAAATTTGGCCACCATTAGGGCATAGGAACATCCCTTAAGAGGATTATTTTTTACCAAAAAAGAAGGGCTCCAAGAAAGCAAGCCCACGTGGAAAGGGGAGGGGATCTTGCCAGTGGGCGGAGGCCATGTGGCAAGGGTTGCAGGGGGCCACAGGGGGGGCATAGAGAGTGGAAGACCCCACGTGGGGGTTGGTCAACCAGTGGTGGTGGCATGGCAGTCGAGGAGGAGGCACAGGGGTCGGGGGATGGTTGGTGGCACGGTCAATCCCGAGGGCGCAGGAGGGGGCGCAGGAGGGGGCGCTCGCATGGCACTTGAGGAGAAGGAGGATTAGAGGGGAGGCAGTGGTGGCCCACATGTGTTGCAGGTACATCGTGGGAGGAAGGTACGAGGGAGGAGGGGGCGCGGCAGTCGAGGGTGCTAGAGGGGGCACGTGCACTTGAGGGTGCCAGGGGGGGTCCTGCTACAGGGTGCAACAGTGGTGGGGGTTATTGGAGGAGAGGTGGGGAGGTCGGTCGGACGGTGACAGAGGGAGGCGCCAGGAGATAGGTAGGTGGGGTGTCCGCCGAGAGCCCAAAGGGTAGAGGGTTCGCGGGGAGGTAGTCAGAGGCAGAAGCCGGTAGAGGGAGGGCTGATTAGATGAATGGCCAGGGGAGGGCCGGCCGAGGGAGGAGAGGGGGTGATTCGAGAAGCGGCTACCGGGAAGAGGGCTCCCGGAGTTGCAGAGGAGGAGAAGGTGGGAGGGAGGCCGGTCGGATGGCGCACGCATCCCTAGAGAGGAGGGGGGCCGCTAGAGGAGGTCGTGGAACTTTGCAGGTAAGTTTCCTAGGGTTAGGGTTTTTAGGGTTAGGTTTAGAGTGTTTTAGGGTTAGGGTTAGGGTTTAGGGTTAGGGTTTTTAGGGTTAGGATTAGGGTTTAACCAAAGACAAAAAATATGCAAGGCCTTGATTATGACATCAAAGACAACACCCAGACACAATATAAACCTAGAAAACACCAATTTGATTAAAAATGTGCTACAACTAGTTTTACGCTAAAGGGGCTCATAAGGTAGAGGGATTTTTACATCAAATGGAGGGGTGTTTTATAGAGTGCTGGGGGGTGAAAAAAGAGCAGGAAATAAGGTAGGTGGAGGGAGAATTTAGGCCCAATAAATTTGGCCACCTTAGGGCATAGGAACATCCCTAAAGGGGATTAATTTTTACAAAAAAAGAAGGGCTGCAAGAAAGCAAGCCTACATGGAAAGGGAAGGGGGTCCGGCTAGTGGGCGGAGGCCAAGTGGCAGGGGCCGTAGGGGGGCACAGAGAGTGGAAGACCCCACGTGGGGGTTGGTCAACAAGTGGCGGCAGCATGGCAATCGAGGAGGAGGTACATGGGTTGGGGGATGGTCGATGGCGCGTTCAATCCCAAGGCCACACGAGGGGGCGCAAGAGGGGGCCCTAGCACGGCAATCATGGAGAAGCAGGAGCAGAGGGGAGGCGACGGCGGCCCACATGTGCTGCAGGTACACCGAGGGAGGAAGGTACGAGGGAGGAGGGGGCGTAGCAGTCAAGGGCGATAGAGGGGGCATGACAGTCGAGGGCATCAGGCGGGGGTCCCGGTACAGGGTGCAGCAGTGGTGGGGGTGACCGGAGCAGAGGTGGGGAGGTCGATCGGACGGTGACAGAGGGAGGTGTCGGGAGATAGATAGGTGGGGGGTCCGCCGGGAGCCCAACGGGTAGAGGCTCCACGGGGAGGTAGTCGGAGGCAGAAGCCGGCAGAAGGTGGGCCGATCGGATGAATGGCTCGAGGAGGGCCGGCCGAGGGAGGAGAGGGGGTGATTGGAGAAGCGGCTCCCAGGAAGAGGGCTGCCAGAGTTGCCGAGGAGAAGGTGGGAGGGAGGCCGGCCGGATGGTGCACGCATTCCGAGAGAGGAGGGGGGCCATTAGAGGAGGTCTTGGAACTTTGCAGGTAGGTTTTCTAGGGTTAGGGTTAGGGTTTTTAGGATGAGGGTTAGGGTTTTTAGGGTTAGGGTTAGGGTTTTTAGGGTTAGGGTTAGGGTTTTTAGGGTTAGGGTTAGGGTTTTTAGGGTTAGGGTTAGGGTTTAACGAAAGACAAAAAAATAAGCAAGGGCTTGATTCTAACATCAGAGATAGCACCCAGACACAATATGAACCTGAAAAACACCAATTTGATTAAAAATGTGCTACAACTCACCCTCACGTGGTTCATCAGGTAGAGAGATTTTTACATCAAATGGGGGGGGGGCATTTTATAGAGTGCTGGGGGCGTGAAAAAAGAGCGGGAAATAAGATAGGTGGAGGGAGAATTTAGGCCGAGTATACTTGGCCACCCTTAGGGCATACAAACATCCCTAAAGGGGATTAACTTTTATAAAAGAAGAAGGGCTGCAAGAAAGCGAGACCGCATGGAAAGGGGAGGAGATCTGGCTAATGGGCAAAGGCCACGTGGCTGGGGCCGTAGGGGGGCACAAAGAGTGGAAGACCCCACATGGGGGTTGGTCAACCGGTGGCGGTTGCATGGCAGTCGAGGAGGAGGCGCAGGGGTCACAGGATGGTCGGTGGCGTGGTCAATCCCGAGGGCGCATGAGGGGGCACAAGAGGGGGCCTTGGCTCGGCAGTCGAGGAGGATCAGGAGTAGAGGGGAGGCGGTAGCGGCCCACGTGTGCTGCAGGTACACCGGGGGAGGAAGGTGCGAGGGAGAAGGGGGCGCGATAGTCGAGGGCACCAATGGGGGCGTGACAATCGAGGGCGCAAGGTGGGGATCCCGGTATAGGGTGCAGTAGTGGTGGGAGTGATCGGAGTAGAGGTGGGGAGGTTGGTCAGACGGTGACAGAGGGAGGTGCTAGGAGATAGGTAGGTGGGGGGTTCGTTGGGAGCCAAAAGGGAAGAGGGTCCGTGGGGAGGTAATCGAAGGGAAAAGCCGGTAGAGGGAGGGCCGACCGAATGAATGGCCGGTAGAGGGCTGGCTGAGGGAGGAGAAGGGGTGATTGGAGAAGCCGCTACTAGGAAGAGGGCTGCTGGAGCTCCCGAGGAGGAGAAGGTGGGAGGGAGGCCAGTCGGATGGTGCACGCATCCTGAGAGAGGAGGGGGGCCGCTGGAGGAGGTCATGAAACTTTGCAGGTAAGTTTTCTAGGGTTAGGGTTAGGGTTTTTAGGGTTAGGGTTAGGGTTATGATTTTTAGGGTTAGGGTTAGGGTTTAACCAAAGACAAAGAAATAAGAAAGGCCTGGATTCTGACATCAAAGAAAACACCCAGACATAATATAAACCCAAAAAACACCAATTTGATTAAAAATGTGCTACAACTAGTTTCGCCCTCAAGCGGCTCATCAGGTAGAGGGATTTTTACATCAAATGGGGGGGGCATTTTATAAAGTGCTGGGGGGGTGAAAAAAGAGCGGGAAATAAGGTAGGTGGAGGGAGAATTTAGGCCGAATAAATTTGGCCACCCTTAGGGCATAGGAACATCCCCAAAGGGGATTATGTTTTACAAAAAGAGAAGGGCTCCAAGAAAGCAAGCCTTGCGTGGGCAGGGGTCGGCTAGTGGGCAGAGGCCACATGGCAGGGGCCGTAGGGGGGCGCAGAGAGTGGAAGAGCCCACATGGGGGTTGGTCAACTGGTGGCCGTGGCGTGGCATTCGAGGAGGAGGCACAGGGGTTGGCGGATGGTCGGTGGCACGATCAATCGCGAGGGCACACGAGGGGGCATAGGAGGGGGACTTGGCATGGTAGTCGAGGAGAAGTAGGAGTAGAGGGGAGGCGGGGGTGGCCCACGTGTGCTGCAAGTACACCGGGGGAGGAAGGTACGAGGGAGGAGGCAGTGCGGCAGTCGAGGGCGACACAGGGGGTGCGGCAGTCGAGGGTGCTAGGTGGGGGTCCGAGTACAGGGTGCAACAACAGTGGGGGTGATTGGAGCAGAGGTGGGGAGGTCAATGGGATGGTGATAGAGGGAGGCAGAGGGAGATAGCTAGGTGGGGGTTCTACCAAGAGCCCAAAGGGTAGAGGGTCCGCGGGGAGGTAGTCGGAGGCAGAAGCCGACAGAGGGAGGGCCAATCGGATGAATGGCTGGAGGAGGGCCGGTTGAAGGAGGAGAGGGGGTGATTGGAGAAGCGGCTGTCAGGAAGAGGGCTGCCAGAGCTGCCGAGGAGGAGAAGGTGGGAGGAAGGTCGGTCGGATGGTGCACGTATCTCGAGAGAGGAGGGGGGCCGCTGGAAGAGGTCATGGAACTTTGCAGGTATGTTTTTTAGGGTTAGGGTTAGGGTTAGAGTTTTTGGGGTTAGGGTTTTTAGGGTTAGGGTTAGGGTTAGGTTTTAATCAAAGACAAAAAAATAAGCAAGGCCTTGATTCCGACATCAGAGACAACACCCAGACACAATATAAACCTGAAAAACACCAATTTGATTAAAAATGTGCTACAACTAATTTCGCCCCCCTCATGGGGCCCATCAGCTAGAGGGATTTTTACATCAAATGGGGGGGCATTTTATAGAGTGTTGGGGGGGGTTGAAAAAAGAGCGGGAAATAAGGTGGTGGAGGGAGAATTTAGGCCGAATAAATTCGGCCACTCTTAGGCATAGGAACATCCCTAAAGGGGATTAATTTAAACAAAAAAAGAAGGCCTGCAAGAAAGCAATCCCCCATGGAAAGGGGAGGGGTCTGATAAGTGGGCGGAGGCCATGTGGCAGAGGCCGCAAGGGGCCGAAGGGGGGGGGTGCAGAGAGTGGAAGGCCCCACATGGGGGTTGGTGAACCGGTGGTGGCAATGTGCCAGTCGAGGAGGAGGTGCAAGGGTTGGGGGATGGTCGTGGCACAGTCAATCATGAGGGCACCTGAGGGGGCGCAGGATGGGGCTCTCGCAAGGCAGCTCAGGAGAAGCAGGATCAGACAGGAGGGGGCGATGGCCCATGTGTGCTGCAGGTACACCGGGGGAGGAAGGTATGAGGGAGGAGGGGTCGCGGCAATCGAGGGCGCCAGAGGGGGTGCGACAGTCGAGGGCGCCAGGCAAGGGTCTCGGTACAGGGTGCAACATCGGTGGGCATGACCGGAGCAGAGGTGGGGAGGTCGGTTGGATGGTGACAGAGAGAGGCGCTCGGAGATAGGTAGGTGGGGGGTCCGCCGGGAGCCCAAAGGATAGAGGGTCCTCGGGGAGGTAGTCGGAGGCAGAAGCCGGCATAGGGAGGGCTGACCCGATGAAAGGTTGGAGGAGCGCCGGCTGAGGGAGGAGAAGGGGTGATTGGAGATGCAACTGCCGGGAAGAGGGCTGTCGGAGCTACCGAGGAGGAGAAGGTGGGAGGGAGGCCGCTTAGATGGTGCATGCATCCAGAGAGCAGAGGGGGCCCGCTCGAGGAGGTCATGGAACTTTGCAGGTAAGTTTTCTAGGGTTAGGGTTAGGTTTTTTAGGGTGAGGCTTAGGGTTTTTAGGGTTAGTGTTAGGGTTTCTAGGGTTAGGGTTAGGGTCAGGGTTTAACCAAAGACAAAAAAATAAGCAAGGTGTTGAAGCTGAAGGTCAAGGACAAAGCACAAGAGCACATCAAAGAGGTGGACACACAAGAAGAAGGAGCAAGTACGGAGCTCCAAGAAGTGTATGTCAAATTTTCAGAAGAAATCCCTACAAAAATAGTGATTTTTATCACTAAAAACCATTGTAAATACCATTTTCTATTTTTATAACTCCATTTTGTTCAAGCCGAGGAGTCCTCGAGCTTGAGGAGTATTAGAAGTAACATCGTACCAATTTTCATAATTTTTAGACTTCGTTTGAGCCCTCAAATAAGCCCTGGAACCTAATTTTTAACTAGGCCGGACATTAGGTCTGAACAGGGCCAAAACTAGTCCAAAAACTATAAAAAAGAGCTAGAGAGCTCATTTTTGAGGTTAGCTTGTTAGAGAATAGAGCTTTTTGTAAGAGAAATCTTTTGCAGTAGAAGCTTTCCATTGTTCCTCTCTTTGATCTTACCTTGTGCGCATGTGTGTGTATGTGTGTGCATGTTTGTGTGCTTTCACTCACGCACTAGTGCCTTCACTTGCTCGTGGTCTTCATACCGGTCCTCACATCTCCACAGATTGACAAGTAAAGGAGGTGGTGCTTATGCTTGAGCTACACCAAATTTTGGCACCGTTGTCGGGGAGAGAGCTTCGAGGACGAGCGTTGTGATGGCAAGATCGTAGATTTGCGACATTGGAAGGTAAAAAAACTGTCATTTTTGTTCATTTTCTGATTTTTATTCTTCACCTTCATCATCATCACCATCTCCATCTTCTTCCATCTTCTTCTTCATAGAAATTTCTTGTTTTTTTAGTGCATTTTTACCATTTTCATACCATTTTTCATGCATTATTGTGTGAGGAGGAGTTAGGAAGTGCAAGAGAGTGCAAGCGCTGTGGTTTTTCATGATTTTATGCACATACGGAGCTCGCCATTGCTCGGCGCTCAAAAATTCGAAGTTCCCGCCAAAAAACACGATTCTGTGATGAAAATCACGATTCTGTGAAAATTCAAAATTTTTTTGAAAATCGTGATTCTTAGTTTCCCACCTAAAAGCCTTTTGAAAAGAACACGATTCTGTGGTCATTCTCAGAATCGCGATTCTGTGGTTGTGCTCAAAATCGCGATTCTCACAAATCACGATTTTCAGCCAAAAAAACACTTGTGTAACCCTGGTAAGTGATCGAAAGATAAGTATTACCTTCTTCACCTTCACTCATGTCTCTTATTTTGTCTAGAGGTATCTTTGGTACTTTTTGCTTAGACCTGCTTTTGGCATATTGCAATCAAGTTCTAGAACCTCATCCTTCACATGATTCCATAGCTCAGGTTTTGCTTTGAGAAGCTCTTCTATAGTGAGATGACACTGAACCTTAGCATTCTTCACGACATCAGTGTTTCTTGGAACCACCGGGTCTTCATTTCTTACCAATATTGTGGGAGCTCTGATCTGAAGAGATTCAGATTCTCATGGGCCTGTGGATTGTGGAAGCTCTTGTAAAGAATTAGATTCAAAATCTAATCTTTCATCTTCTTGTTGCTCTACTTGGTCTCCATAGATAGACGGAATTTCTTGGGGAAATTGATCATGAAGGTCATCAATCTCAAGAATAGGAGGGGGATTACCCTTCTCCTTGGCCAATTTCTCTTCTTGTATTCCTGTAAGAACTCTTGAGAGTATTGATGAATTGAAAGAGGTGCTCCCTCATCCACGGAATCATGAACATAAGCTTTCCTTGGAGGTGAGCTTTCTCTTTCAATGATTGGTTGAGCCTGTCGAGGTAAAGAAACCTGGGGCTTGTTTACCAACTGCTCTAATCTTTCTAGTAAGCCTTGAAAATGCAAATCCGATTTGATAGAGTTTGTCTCATTGAACGATTGACTAGTCTCGAGCATAGCTTGAGCTAGCTCTACCATTTTCATGCACATTTTTGTCCATTCAATCTCTAAATGTGTTGTAGGCTAACTCTTGTCTAGGTTTTATTTCCCGCTCTTTTTTCATCCCCCAGCACTCTATAAAATGCCTGCCCATTTGATGTAAAAATCCCTCTAACTGATGAGCCCCTTGAGAGCAAAACTAGTTGTAGCATATTTTTAATCAAATTGGTGTTTTTTGGGTTCATATTGTGTCTGGGTGCTCTCTATGATGTTAGAATCAAGGCCTTGCTTATTTTTTTGTCTTTGGTTAAACCCTAACCCTAACCCTAAAAACCATAACCCTAACCCTAAAAACTCTATTTCTAACCCTAAAAAACCGAACCCTAACCCTAGAAAACTTACCTACAAAGTTCCACGACCACCTCCAACGATCGCCCTCCTCCCTCGGGATGCATGTACCGCCCTCCCTCCCACCTTCTCCTCCTCGACAACTCTAGTAGCTGCTTCTCCAATCACCCCCTCTCCTCCCTCGGCCGGCCCTCCTCTGACCATTCATCCGGTCGGCCCTCCCTCTCTCCGCTTCCGCCTCCGACTACCTCCCCGTGGACCCTCTACCATTTGGGCTCTTGACGGACCCCCACCTACCTATCTCCTAATGCCTCCCTCTATCACCGTCCGACTGACCTCCCTAACCCTAAAACCCTAACCCTAGAAAAGTTACCAGCAAAGTTCCACGACCTCCTCTAGCAGCCCCCCTCCTCTCTCGTGATGCGTGCACCGTCCGATCAGCCTCCCTCCCACCTTCTCCTCCTCGACAGCTCCGTCAACCCTCTTCCTGGCAGCTGCTTCACCAACCACCCCCTCTCCTCCCTCGGCCAGCCCTCCTTTGACCATTCATCTGGTCAGCCCTCTATCTGTCGGCTTCTACCTCCAACTACCTCCCCGCGGACCCTCTACCCTTCGGGCTCCCGACGGACCCCCCACCTACCTATCTACCGGTGCCTCCCTCTATCACCGTCCCACTGACCTCCCCACCTCTGCTCCCATCACCCCCACCGTTGTTGCACCCTGTACTAGGACCCCTGCCTAGCACCCTCGACTGTTGCGGCCCCTCTAGCGCCCTCGACTCCTGTGCCCCCTCCTCCCTCGTACCTTCCTCCCTCGGTGTACCTGCACCACACGTGGTCCACCGCCGCCTCCCCTCTACTCCTGCTTCTCGTCGACTGCCATGCCACGGCCCCCTCCCGCGCCCCCTCGTGCACCCTCGAAATTGATCGTGCCATGGACCATCCCCGGACCCTTGCACCTCCTTCTTGACTGACACACCGCCACCACCGGTTGACCAACCCCCATGTGGGGTCTTCCACTCTCTGCGCC
Source organism: Ceratopteris richardii (assembly GCA_020310875.1). Taxonomy (NCBI): domain Eukaryota; kingdom Viridiplantae; phylum Streptophyta; class Polypodiopsida; order Polypodiales; family Pteridaceae; genus Ceratopteris; species Ceratopteris richardii. Next base: position 131,898,964 of record CM035442.1, read on the forward strand.
CCGTGCCATGTGGCCTCCGCCCACTAGCCGGACCCCCTCCCCTTTCCACGCGGGCTTGCTTTCTTGCAGCCCTTCTTTTTTTGTAAAAATTAATCCCCTTTAGGGATGGTTCTATGCCCTTAGGGTGGCCGAATTTATTCGGGCTAAATTCTCCCTCCACATACCTTATTTCCCACTCTCTATAAAATGCCCCCCCATTTGATGTAGAAATCCCTCTACCTGATGAGCCCTTTGAGAGCAAAACTAGTTGTAGCATATTTTTAATCAAATTGGTGTTTTTCGGGTTTATAAATTGTCTAGGTGTTGTCGCTGATATGGGAATCAAGTCCTTTCTTATTTTTTTGTCTTTGGTTAAACCCTAACCCTAACCCTAAAAACCCTAACCCTCACCCTAACCCTAGAAAACTTACCTGCAAAGTTCCACGACCTCCTCTAGTGGCCCCCCTCCTCTCTCGGGATGCTTGCACCATCGGACCGGCCACCCTGCCACCTTCTCCTCCTCGGCATCTCCGGCAACCCTTTTCCCGACAACGGCTTCTCCAATCACCCCTTCTCCTCCCTCGCCCGGCCCTCCTCCAGCCATTCATCTGGTTGGCCCTCCCTCTATCGGCTTTTGCCTCCGACTACCTCCCCGCGGACCCTCTACCCTTTGGGCTCCCGGCGGCCCCCCTAGCCACCTATCTCCCGGTGCCTCCCTCTGTCACCATCCGACCGACCTCCCCACCTCTGCTCATGTCACCCTCACTGCTGTTGCACCCTGTACCGGCAACCGTGCCTAGCACCCTGGACTGCCATGCCCCCTCCTCCCTCATACCTTCCTCCCCCTGTGTACCTGCAGCACATGTGGGCCGCCGCAGTTTCCCCTCTACTCCTGCTTCTCGTCGGGTACCATGCTAGGGCCCCCTCCTACGCCCCCTTGTGCGCCCTCCGGATTGACCATACCACCGACATCCCCGACCCATGCGCCTCCTCCTCGACTGCCATGTCGCTGCCACCGGTTGACAAACCCCCATGTGGGGTCTTCCACTCTCTCCGCCCCCCTACGGCCCCTACCACTTGGCGCCCACCCACTAGTCGGACCCCCTCCCCTTGTCATGCGGGCTTGCTTCCTTGCAACCCTTCTTTTTTTGTAAAACTTAATCCCCTTTAGGGATGTTCCTATGCCCTAAGGACGGCCGATTTATTTGGCCTAAATTCTCCCTCCACCTACCTTGATTCTTGCTCTTTTTTCACCCCCCTAGCACTCTATAAATGCCTCCCCCATTTGATGTAAAAATCCCTCTACCTGATGAGCCCCTTCAGGGCAAAACTAGTTGTAGCATATTTTTAATCAAATTGGTGTTTTTCGGGTCTATATTATGTCTGGGTGTTGTCTCTGATGTCGGAATCAAGGCCTTTCTTATTTTTTTGTCTTTGGTTAAACCCTAACCCTAACCTAAAAACCCTAACCCTAACCTAAAAACCCTAACCCTAATAACCCTAACCCTAGAAAACTTACCTGCAAAGTTCCATGACCTCCTCTAGCGGCCCCCCTCCTCTCTCGAGATGCGTGCACCATCCCACCGGCCTCCCTCCCACCTTCTCCTCCGCGACAGCTCCAGCAGCCCTCTTCTCGACAGTCGCTTCTCTAATCACCCCCTCTCCTCCCTCGGCTGGCCCTCCTTCGACCATTCATCCAGTCGACTTCTGCCTCCGACTACCTCCCTGTGGACCCTCTACACTTTGGGCTCCTGACGGACCCCCCCACCAACCTATCTCCCGGCACCTCCCTCTGTCACCATCTGACCGACCTCCCCACCTCTCCTCCGGTCACCCCCACCGTTGTTGCACCCTGTACCAGGACCCCGGCCTGGCACCCTCGATTGCAGGGCCCCCTCCGGCACCCTCGATTGCCATGCCCCGTCCTCCCTCATACCTTTGCCCCGTCCGACGCCCCCTCCTGTGCCCTCGGGATTGACCGTGCCACCGACTATCCCCCAACCTCTACGTCTCCTCCTCAACTGCCACGCCGCCACCACCGGTTGACCAACCCCCACGTGGGGTCTTCCACTCTGTGCACCCCCCCTGCGGCCCCTGCCATGTGGCCTCTGCCCACTGGCCGGACCCCCTCCCCTTTCCATGCGGGCTTGCTTTCTTGCAGTCCATCTTTTTTTGTAAAAATTAATCCCCTTTAGGGATGTTCCTATGCCCTAAGGGCTGCCGAATTTATTCGGCCTAAATTCTCCCTCCACCTACCTTATTTCCCACTCTTTTTTCACCCCCCTAGCACTCTATAAAATTCCCCCCCCCCATTTGATGTAAAAATCCCTCTACCTGATGAGCCCCTTCAGGGCGAAACTAGTTGTAGCATATTTTTAATCAAATTGGTGCTTTTTGGGTTTATATTGTGTCTGGGTGATTTCTCTGATGTCGGAATCAAGGCCTTGCTTATTTTTTGCCTTTGGTTAAATCCTAACCCTAACCCTAAAAACCCTAACCCTAAAAACCCTAACCCTAACCCTAGAAAAGTTACCTACAAAGTTCCATGACCTCCTCTAGCGGCCCCCCCTCTCTCGGGATGCGTGCACCATACTGCTGGCTCCTTCCCACCTTCTCCTCCTCGAGAGCTCCCGCAGCCCTCTTCCCGAGAGTCGCTTCTCCAATCACCCCCTCTCCTCCCTCGGTCGGCCCTCCTCCGATCATTCATCCCGTCGACCCTCCCTTTGTCACCGACCATCCCTTGACCCCTGTGCATCCTCTTCGACTGCCACGCCACCACCATCGATTGACCAACCCCCACGTGGGGTCTTCCACTCTCTGCGCCCCCTGCGGCCCCTACCACGTGGCCTCCGCCCACTGGTCCGACCCCCCCTTTCCATGCGGGCTTGCATTCTTACACCTTCTCTTTTTGTAAAAATTAATTCCCTTTAGGGATGTTCGTATGCCGTAAGGGTGGCCGAATTTATTTGGCCTAAATTCTCCCTCCACCTACCTTATTTCCTGTTCTTTTTTCACACCCCAACACTCTATAAAATGCCCCCCCATCTCATGTAAAAATCCCTCTACCTGATGAGGCCCTTGAGGGCGAAACTAGTTGTAGCATATTTTTGATCAAATTGGTGTTTTTCGGGTTTACATTGTGTCAGGGTGTTGTCTCTGATGTCGAAATCAAGGCCTTACTTATTATTTTTTCTTTGGTTAAACCCTAACCCTAATCCTAAAAACCCTAAGCCTAACCCTAAAAACCATAACCCTAACCCTAAAAAACTAAACCTAACCCTAAAAACCGTAACCGTAATCCTAAAAACCCTAACCCTAACCCTAGAAAACTTACATGCAAACTTCCATGACCTCCTCCAACCGCCCCCTTCTCTCTCGGGATGCGTGCACCATCGAACAAGCCTCCCTCCCACCTTCTCCTCCTCGTCAGCTCTGACAGCCCTCTTCCCGGCACCTGCTTCTCCAATCACCCCCTCTCCTCCCTCAGTCGGCCCTCCTCTGACCATTCATCCAATCTGCCCTCCCTTTGTCGACTTCTACCTCCGACTACCTCCCCGTGGACCCTCTACCCTTTGGGCTCCCGACGGACCCCCCACCTAGCTATCTCCCGGTGCCTCCCTCTGTCACTGTTCGACGGACCTCCCCATCTCTGCTCCCGTCACCCCCACCAATGTTGCACCTTGTACTTGGACTCGTGCCTGGTGCCCTCGACTCGCGTGCCCCCTCTAGCTCCCTTGATTGTCCCACCTCCTCCTCCCTCGTACCTTCCTCCCTCGGTGTACCTGGAGCACACGTGGGAAGCTCCCGCCTGCCCTCTGCTCCTGCTTCTCATCAACTATCGCGCTAGGGCCCCCTCTTGCACGCCCTCGTGCGCGTGCGGGATTGACCGCCCCACCAACCATCCACCAACCCCTGTGCCTCCTCCTCGACTACATGCCGTCGCCAACGGTTGACCAACCCCCACGTGGGGTCTTTCACTCTCTGTGCCCCCCCTCCGGCCCCTGGCACATGGCCTCCGCCCACAGGGCAGACCCCTCCACTTTCCAAGTGGGCTTGCTTTCTTGCAGCCCTTCTTTTGTTGTAAAAATTAATCCCCTTTAGGGATGTCCTCTTCCCGGAAGCCGCTTCTCCAATAACCCCCTCTCCTCCCTCGGCCAACCCTCCTCCGACCATTCATCTGGTCGGCCCTCCCTTTGTCGGCTTCTGCCTCTGACTACCTCCCCGAGGACCCTCTCCACTTTGGGCTCCCGACGGACCTCCCACCTACCTATCTCCTAGTGCCTCCCTCTATCACCGTCCGATCGACCTCCCCACCTCTGCTCCGGTCAACCCCACCGCTACTGCACCCTATACCGGGAGCCCCGCCTGGTGCCCTCAATTGTCACGCCCCCTCTAGCACCCTTGACTTCCACGCCCCCTCCTCCCTCGTACCTTCCTCCCTCGGTGTACCTGGAGCACACGTGGGCCGCCATCGCCTCCCCTTTGCTCTTGCTTCTCGTCGACTGCCACGCTAGGGCCCCCTCCTTTGCCCCCTCATGGGCCCTCGGGATGGACCGTGCCACCGACCATCCCCAGACCCCTGCGCCTCCTCCTTGACTGCCATGTCGCTGCCACCGGTTGACCAACCCCCAGATAGGTCTTCCACTCTCTGCGCCCCCCTTGCGCCCCCCTACGGCCCCTGCCACATTGCCTCAACCAATTGGCCAGACCCCCTCCCCTTTCCACATGGGCTTGCTTTCTTGGAGCCCTTCTTTTTTATAAAAATTAATCCCCTTAAGGGATGTTCCTATGCCCTAAGGGTGGTCGAATTTATTCGGCCTAAATTCTCCATCCACCTACCTTATTTCCTCTACCTAATCAGCCCCTTGAGGGTGAAACTAGTTGTAGCACATTTTTAATCAAATTGGTGTTTTTCCATTTTATATTGTGTCTGGGTGCTGTCTCTCATGTCGAGTTCAGTGCCTTGCTTATTTTTTATCTTTGGTTAAACCCTAACCTAACCCTAAAAACCCTAACCCTAACCCTAACCCTAAAAACCCTAAACCTAACCCTAACCCTAACCTACCCACCTCTGCTCCGGTCCCCCACTGTTGATGCACCTTGTACTGGGACCCCTGCCTGGCACCCTCGACTCTCGTGCCCCCTTTGGGGCCCTTGACTGCCACGCCGCCTCCTCCCTCGTACCTTCCTCCTCCGGTGTACCTGTAGCACAGGTGGCCCGTCACCGCCTCCCCTCTGCTCCTTCTTCTTATCGATTGCCGCACTAGGGCCCCCTCCTGCGCCCCCTCGTGCACCCTTAGGATTGACCGCGCCACCGACCATCCCCCGACCCCTGCGCCTCCTCGGCAGCTCTGATAGCTGCTTCTCCAATCACCCCCTCTCCTCCCTCGATCGGCCTTCTTCTGGCCATTCATCCGGTCGGCCCTCCCTCTATCGCCTTCTGCCTCCCACTACCTCCCCGAGGACCCTCTAGCCTTTGGGCTCCCAATGGACCCCCCACCTACCTATCTCTCGGCGCCTCTGTCTATCACCATCCGACCAGACATGCCCACCTCTGCTCCGGTCACCCCCACCGCTGCTGCACCCTATATCACGACCCGCGCCAGACGCCCTCGACTGTCATGCCCCCTCTGGCACCCTCGACTACTATGCCCCCTCCTCCCTCGTACCTTCCTCCCTCGGTGTACCTGCAACACACATGGGCCGCCGTCGTCTCCCCTCTGCTCCTGCTTCTCATCCACTACCGCGCCAAGGCCCCCTCCTCCGCCCCCTCATGTGCCCTCGAGATTGACCACGCCACCGATCATTCCCCGACCCCTGCGCCTCCTCCTCGACTACCACGCTGCCGCCACTAGTTGACCAACCCCCACAGGGGTCTTCCACTCTCTACGCCCCCCTGCGGCCCCTACCACATGGCCTCCACCCAGAGGCGAGACCCCCTCCCCTTTCCAGATGGGCTTGCTTTCTTGCACCCCTTCTTTTTTTGTAAAAATTAATCCCCTTTAGGGATGTTCCTATGCCCTAAGGGTGGCCGAATTTATTCGGCCAAAACTCTCCCTCCACCTACCTTATTTCTTGCTCTTTTTGCACCCCCCCCAACACTCTATAAAATGCCCCCCCATTTGATGTAAAAATCCCTCTACCTGATGAGCCCCTTGAGGGCAAAACTAGTTGTAGCACATTTTTTATCAAATTGGTGTTTTTCCGGTTTACATTGGGTGTAGGTGATGTCTCTGATGTCCGAATCAAGGCCTTGCTTATTTTTTTGTCTTTGGTTAAACCCTAACCCTAAAAACCCTAACCCTAAAAACCCTAACCCTAGAAAACTTACCTGCAAAGTTCCACGACCTCCTCTAGTGGCCCCCCTCCTCTCTCGGGATGTGTACACCATCCGACCGGCCTCCCTCTCACCTTCTCGTGCTCGGCAGCTCCGGGAGCCCTATTCCCGGCAGCTCCTTCTCCAATCACCCCCTCTCCTCCCTCGGTCGGCCCTCCTTCGGCCATTCATATGGTCGGCCCTCCCTCTGCTCGCTCTTGCCTCCGACTACATCCCCGCGGACCCTCTACCCTTTGGGCTCCCGACGGACCCCCCACCTACCTATCTTCCCGTGCCTCCCTCTGTCACCATCCGACCGACCTCCCCACCTCTCCTCTAGTCACCCTCACCGCTGCTGTGATGGAGAGTGTTAATCTCCAAGAGAACAAGCTACTCTTGAATTTAGAGCACCTCTATATCAAGAGTAACTAAAAAACCATCACTAATTTGGAGGCACAATAAAAATTTTGGATAAACTGTGAAGAAGAAGACTCTACAGAAGGTCTACTGCATATATCTCTCTCATTGACTTGTCAAATGTGTAAAGTTTTTTATAAAACTTTGCACAAGGTGTCGTCTATAGTTTGCGCACCTCCTGCAAGTTAAATCACTTCACAAGATTCAGTAGATCTTGAGAAATGAACTTAACAAGTCACCTATGTCTAAAACTGTTCTTCTGAGAAGTCGATTCAGACACCTGAAACTTCTAACACTTGGTTCTCTCAATCTAGAACCCGTTTATGCAAATGCTTTTAGCCATAGATAGCTTACCTTCCAACTTAAAGATTGAGTACTTGCTTGCTCAAAACTTTACATTGTGGAAGGAGAACTACCAAAACATTAACATCGAATTTTGTGCCTGTTTCAGAAAAGAGTGAACACTTCTTCACATATGAATGTTCCTACTCATAATTCTCATAGCGTGTTTACAATTAGGCTCTCAAACTTTAACCATAGACTCATTAAATATGGAGTTAGACATCTACAAATGGATTGTTGAAATGATCAAGCACAGAAGGAGAAAACACAGAAACATCGCGCACCATTTTTCTTCATTACTAGAGAACTTTTACATCTGGATGAGAGAGCTAATCTTCATGCTTCTCAAGAGTCTCATTACTTCTAATTCTTCTGGATTCTTGTATTCTACACTCTCTCATATTTGCCCCGACATTTTTCCTTGTATATATAGGTAAATATTTACAAGCTCCTCACTATACAAAAGTATAAGTAAACTATCTCTGAATTAATGTACATATGTGTACACATCTTCATCTTCTGGATATGCACTTCCTTCATACTTCATATCTTAATCTTTTCTTCAGTCCTTGGCTTCAACTCTTCATCAAAACATCAATTGTTGATTGCCCTGCACCAACAACCCCCCCTCAATCATCAATTGAGGTTTTCTCTATCTTCTTTATGCCTGCCATGTCTTTGAATCTCTGTAACTTTGGTCCATCCAAGCTCTTGGTTAGCATATCAGCTATCTGATCTTTTGTTGAAGTATGTATGACTTCAACCTCTTTATCCATCACTTTCTCTCTTAGAAAGTGATACTGAATTTCAATGTGTTTGGTCCTGGCATGAAAAACAGGATTAGCAGCTAGATACAATGAACTCATGTTATCTCCATGAATAGTGGGTGTACTCTGAATGATATCAAAACTCTTCATCAGAGTCTTAAGCCATATCACTTCCTTTACAGCTTCCACCATACCTTTATACTCTACTTCTGTAGATGACAAAGCAACTGTGTGTTGCTTCTTTGAGCACCATGAAATTAACTTATCTCCCACATAACACAAGTATCCATATCTTGATCTCCTATCATCTCAGCAAATGTAACATCCTTAGACACTAGGAATTGTTTTGTGGATGGACTCCACAACCTATATCCCATCTGCTTATGATCATATCCAATAAACACATATTTTTCAGCTTTAGGCTCCAATTTATGCCTCAATTGTGATGGCACATATGCATATGCCAAACATCCAAATACTTTGCAATGATCTAAAGTAGGTCTTACCCCACCATGCCTAATATGGTGTCATACCCTGCAAAGCTTTACATGGTAATCTATTGACCAAATAAGTAGCTGTATTTACAGCCTCATCCCACAAATAATTTGGGCAAATTTTCTCCTTCATCATGGATCTTGCAAACTCAACAAGAGTTCTATTCCTCCTTTCTACTACACCAGTTTGTTGAGGAGAGTACCTACAAGTAACCTCTCTCTTTATACCTGCATTCCACAAGTAATCACTGAATTCATTAGAGAAATACTCTCCCCCTCCATCTGACCTTAGTCTCTTCAACTTATGACCTCTAATTCTCTCTGCATACACATGATAATGTTTGAATGTATTGAATACCTCTGATTTATCTTTGATCACATATATAGTGATCCATCTGGTAGCATCATCAATATAAATCACATAATACCTTGAACCATTGATACTGAAATCCTTTGATGGTCCCCACACATCTGTGTGTACCAATTCAAGCTTCTCTGAATACATAAAACCATGCTTGGAATAAGATTGCTTATGAGCCTTACCTAATTGACATGCCTCACATCTGTATGTCATATGTTGACGTGCAACATTAGGCAACCCAAGCACTGAACCATTGTTAAACATATCTTTGATACCTCTTTCATTAAAATGTCCAAGCCTCTTGTGCCAAAGATCTAACTCAGAGATCTTATGTCCTCCATAAGTGAACAAGGCATGAACAACATTACCTTGGATCTTCATTGTGAACAATCTTCCTTCTTTCTTTCCTCAAACAATTTGTTTATACCCATTGCTAGGGTCTTCCACAAACACTCCTTCATTAAAGTGAATCTAACTTCATAACCTTTTTCAACAATTTGTCCTACACTTATCAGATTCTTAGGAATTGTAGGAACATACAAAACCTTACTCAAGAGAATACTACCATCCTTGGCCTTCACTGATCCAATTGACTTCACATTATGCTTTGTATTGTCACCTGTTTGAACTACATGATTAGTTACCTTATTCTCCAAATAAGTCATCAAAGCTATGTTGCCACTCAGGTGATTGCTACACCCTGAGTCAATGTAGAAGACTCTTTGGTCTTCACTTTGCCTTTCACAAGTTGCATTCATTATCAATGTTGAATCCTCCTTCTGATCTGAAGCATAATTATAATAGGTATTGTTGTATTGTTGACTTTGGAATCCTCTACCTGCATTTCTTCCAAAGTAACCTCTACTACCTCTACCTCTGAAATTACCTCTTTGATTCCTGCCACCTCTTCCTCTTGAATTAAAATTCTGATTATATCCACCATTACTTTGAGTATTATACCAAAAATCATTAGCTAAGTGATTTGTCTTACCACAAATCCAGCAAGCTTTAACTCCATCTTTATTACTCCTGCCTCTTCCTCTACTTTTGCCACCTCCTCTTCCTCTTAGGAAGTTGGCTTGGCTAGTTGTACCTTCATCTTCATTTGCTTGTTGCTTTCCTTTGATATTCTTCTTCTTATCCTTTGAATACATTGCTTGACCTGCACTCTTATCACTTTCACCTTTGACATCCTGCTCAAAGGTTAGCATATGTCCTAGCAATTGATTTAGAGCAGGAGTGAAATGATCAAGTGATAATTCAGTAGACAAAATGAATGGCTTCCATTTGTCATCACCTCTCAAACCTGTAAGGATTTGCCTTACCAATTTATCCTCCTCAATGTCTTCATCAATTGCTCCTAATGCATCTGCAATGTCCCTCATCCTTGTTACATAATCTGAGATGGATTGAGAGGCCTTCTTCTTGAATGTAGTAAATTCTGCCCACAAGGATGCCTTCCTTGACTTTGTGGTGTTTTGGAAATGCTCCTCCAAAGCATTCCATATATCACTTGCATTTTCAAGACCTCTAATGTGAGGTAGCAAGTAATCATTAACTTCCATGTAAATAATGCTCCTGGCTTGATCATCTTTCTTCATCCAAATCTTCAAATCTGATAAATCCTCCCTAGTTGGAACACTAGGATCTCTGAACTGAGGCTTTTCTACTTCACGTGTGATGTATCCTATCAAATCTTTGCTCATAAGGTGAGCTTCCATCCTCATTGACCATGCTCGATAGTTCTCTCTTTCCAACTTCTCTATTTGAAGAGAGTCTCCCATCCTTTCTTCACTTGTGTATTGAATTCTTCAAACTTTATGAGTAATAGATGTACCTTTACTTCAAATGGTACTCCTTTTGTATTCCTTGATGTCGCCAAATTATCCCCAGGGTCTGGTCTTTTGCCTATTCATTATTCCAATGGGCTTTGGTGTCTCAATGGAGCAGCAATGGAATTGGGTCCTTTCCAAACTAGACAACAAGTTGGCATATTGGAAGGGCATGCAAATCAACCTTGAAGGAATGCCATGGTAATTATTACCTTCCTCATCTCCTCGACCATTTACTTTCTCTCTTGTTTGAGACCGAAGGACCAAGAGCTTAGCAAATTGGAAAGAATCTACAGAAACATTCTTTGGATAGGGGACCATAAAAAAGGGGGGTTCCCAAAATTAAATGGGCTACCTCCATCAACCAAAAGGCATGTAGTGGTCTCGACATTATGGATATTGAAGGCATGGCTTACAAGTTGGCGGCAACATGGATCATTAGGGCTTGGTGCAACTATGAGACATCTTGGGCCAATCTCATTTTTAGAAACAAGAACGTGATTATGCTAGTGGACCTCCCTAGTTGGGAGGACTTGGGCCTCCTTACCCTTTTATTCTCCCCAATTTTGGTTTCCCCTAAAGGCTCAAATCTTGTGTGCTCCCTGTGGAAGAATTAGAACAAGTTCAAAGAATTTGTTAGAATAAGAGAAGATTGGAAATGGGTGGCCGATATTAGACAAGATGACTAAATTTGATTTTCGATCACGAGCATCGGGGTGTGGCTTCCTAGAACCTCAAATATGCTAAAAGGCTCTGCAACAAAATCTTTAAACATTGGAAACACCTCTAGAAATACGAAATTGGCCAGTGGATCAATGTTGAGGACATAGACCCTGAAATAAGAGTGAACTATGAAGAATGGACTGTCCTTCAAAGCAGATGCTTTTCCTGGGAATGATCTAAAACCCAACTCCTCATTGGGTAGGATCCACCGTGCCGTGAGGGTCTTATTTGGCACAATGGAAACTGCTTGTCCACAATTCCTAGAAGCAAGGTGAACACGGACCATCATATCATGCTTAACAAGAAGTGGTTCCTGACCTAGACAAGGCTATGTTGGGATTTGAAGTTCATGTCTATTTGGCATCTCCTCATGGAGATCAAAAGGTCGGTCCTCATGTGGCAAATTTCCATTGTGGTATCTCAACCAATCTAAAGGCTAGAAAAATTTTTGGGGCTCCAACGTGGTGCAAGCGATGCCGCCATAGCTTTGAGGATCTAGGTCACATCTTTGAGTGCCCGAATTCTCTCCTGCTCTGGCCAACCCTTGGGAATATTGTGAGACTGTAGGAACAGATCACTTGGCAGCAAGCACTGTTGCGATTGGCTTCTTAGTAGCACTGTGGAATGCTATAAGAGGGGAAACCATCTGGAAGGTTTGGAGGGAGCAATACGCCTACAATTTTGGGCACCCTCCTAAAGAGTGGTTGATCGAGAAGTCTCTATTTCTCCTCGTAAAATAATCTCCAATTGTAAGAGGTACCAAACGTTTAGGCATCATAAAGTACTTCTCATCGAGAATAACAAGCTTAAACCCAAGTGGCCCCACATGAGGGGGATGAGAGGGTTATTAACTTCCTTTGTGACACTCTCTAGATCCGCAAGTTTTGCCCCTACTTTGTGGGATTCAGGGGGTCCCAAGGGCACTAGTCCCATTCACTTGTATCTTGTTGTTTTTTTTAAATTAAAGTCTAGGAGAGTAGGCCAAGGTGGAACCTCCTTAAAAGAAAAAGGGCTTTAGATATCTACAAATATATCTCTTAACTAATTTCCATTTAGTCTTGAGATGACTAAGCATGAACCTAGATAGTTGAGAAACTTCAAACTTAATATCCAGACATACATTATATAGATATATCAAGCAACCAACTACTTGAATATATAATGTAGCATCAAATGGTTCTGAATCTGCTTTCGAAAGTAATGATACATTGACATCCATAGGTGTCTGCATAGGGTTGGAATCTATCATCTCAAACCTTTCCAATAATTTCTCAATGTATTTATGTTGTGTCATTTAGATATACTCATCTTTGTACTTGAACTCAATCCCAAGGTAATAATGCAAAATACAAAAATCATTCACATCAAATGTTTGAGGTTGAAAGCATGTTAATGTTCACAAAAAAGTGAAGTCCGATACATCATTAATTAGCTCGAAAAAGACGAACCTTCTTAGCTAAACCTATATGTATGGCTTATTAAAAGAGAAAATTAAAGGCATTAGTGGCAGGGGCGATGGTACGCATGTTCTATAGTGGAGCATTGATGACGGATGCCATCACTGTGGGGTGTTTTTTTGGGCAATTCATCCTGAGTGGGGAATATTGATAGAGATTGTTTTTCAAGGATGAAGTTCTCAAGATAGAGAAGAAATATCAAAGTTTAGTAGAGATAAAGAAAAGGGAGGAGAGAAAAGCTCTGCAAATGAGGTAAACCTTTTGGATGAAGGGAGGATAGAAAATAAATTGGATATGCTCTAAGGGAGGAATGCAATAGAAACATCCATAGAAAGGTGTGAAAAGGAAGTAAAATGAATTCGATTAGGAGTATTCATCTTTCTACTGCTAAAGAATTTATCATGAGGCATACAACTAAAAGGGTATAGCAATGACATTCGTCATCATCAAATAAGCATTATGTTTTGGTAGAGCTTTGTTTCCTTCTCTTGCTCAGAAACATCTCCTATGAATTTGAAGTGTGTGACCTTATTATGTTATTAATTAGCAATTGAGAATGATATTTCATTGAACTTTATACACACGAAATCTCCCATCGAAAGTTGTGAACAGAGATGAAGATCTCACCAAATAAAAAGGATAGAAGCACGATGCAACTTAGCAAAAATCAATATTTGGAGCACCATGTTCACCTTCTTGATGTATTACATGTAGTCCTATTTTTAGTTGTCAGTTCATGGTTTTAGCTAATTAGGCATAGTGAAAAGTTAATTAGTAATATCTAACTAAACATAAACTAACTAATATAAAAATCCTGTTAGTAATGCTACTATGGTAACAAGCTAATAGTTAATAGTAGAAGTTATGCATACCCGGTTAAAAAGTAACAAGATAACAAGTAATAGTGAAAGCTATGCATACCCAACTAGCTAGTAAAAAGAAAATTAGTAGTAGTTGATTCAGAAAAAGCGATTGAAAAATAGTTAATTAATAGTAAATGCATAAGATCAAGCTAATTAGTAATAACTACTTAGTAGAAAAGCTAACTAGTAACAAGCTACTTACTGTCAACAAACTAAGAACAATCTAAATAGTAATAGCTACTTAGTAGAAATAGCTAATTAGCAACAAGATGTTTAGTATCAACAAACTAAGAATAGGCTAAATAATCATAGCTACTTAGTAGAAATAGCTAACTAGTAACAAGATAATTAGTAATAGATAATTACTAACAACTAACTAAGAACTAGCTACCTAGTAATAGGTAACTAGTAACAAGCTAATTACTAACAACTAACCAATAATAAAATACTTAGTAATAGCTAACTTGTAACAAGTTGATTAGTAATAGCTAATTACTAACAAGTAATTCAGAACTATCTACTTAGTAATATCTAGTTGGTAACAAGCTAATTAGTAATAGATAATTACTAAGAAGTTACCAAGAACACACTAGTCAATAATAGATAACTATTAACAAGCTATTTAGTAATAGCTAATTACAAAAAACTAACCAAAAACTAGCTATTTCATAATATTAACTACCAACAAGCTAATTAGTAATAGCTAATTACTAACAACTAACCAAGGACCAACTACTTAGTAATAGCTAACTGGTACAAGATAATAGTAATAACTAATTAGTAATAGCTAATTACAAACAACTAACCAAGAACTAGCTAATTAATAATAGCTAACTAGTAACAAGCTAATAAGCAATAGCTAATTATAAACAAGTAACCAAGGACTAGCAACTTAGAAATAGCTAACTGGTAACAAGCTAATTACTAATAACTGGCTAAGAACCAGCTACCTAGAAATGACTTACTAATAACAAGCTAAATAGTAATAGCTAATTACTAATAACTAGCTAAGAACCAACTACCTAGAAACAACTTACTAGTAACAAACTAATTAGTAATAGCTAATTACTAACAACTAACCTAGAACCAGCTACTTAGCAATAGTTAACTTGTAACAAGCTAATTAGTAGTAGCTAATTATTAAAAAGTAACCCGAAACCAACTACTTACTAATAACTAACTTGTAACAAGCTAATTAGGAATAAACAATTACTAACAAGTAACCAAGAACTAGCTACTTAGAAATAGCTAACTAGTAGCAAGCTAATTAGTAATAGTTAATTACAAACAACTAACCAAGAACGAGCTACTTGGTTAAAGCTTATTAGTAATGAGCTAATTAGTAATAGCTAATTACCAAAAACTAACTAAGAACCAAATACTTAGTAATAGCTAATTGGTAACAAGCTAATTAGTAATAGCTAATTAGTGATAGATAATTACAAACAACTAGCCAAGGACTAGCTATTAGTAATAACTAACTGGTAAAAAGCTAAAATTAATAACTAATTATCAAAAACTAATTAAAAACTACTTACTTAGTAATAGTTAACTAGTAACAAGCTAACATCTTGTAACAACTAACCAAGAACCAACTACTTAGTAATAGAAATTTGGTAATAAGCTAATTGATAACTACTAATAGCCACGTTTTTGTGTAATGTAGATGGAGCTATTTATAAGCTTCAAAGAATATGCCTAATCAATTTTTCATAAGTGATTTTCATCACAAAACCAACATTGTAAATATTGTTTTTTATAGCTTTAGCTCAAGTTTGTTCAAGCCAAGGAGTCCTTGAGCTTGAGGAGTACTAGAAGTGTCAATAGACAAGAAGGCCAATGAAGAGGGTTAGAAGGAGCAAGAAGATGAAACCATTATGAAAATCCGGCAAAGAATAGGTCTAACCATTTTTTTATAAGTTATTTTCAACCAAGAGTGATTTTCATCACTACACCAACATTGTAAATATCTTTTTTGATAGATTTAGTTCCATTTTGTTCCAGTCGAGGAGTCCTTCAGCTTGAGGAGTACTAGAAGTAGCCACCTATCCATTTTCATAATTTTTAGACCCCGTTTGAGCCCTCAAATAAGCCGTAAAACCTAACTTTTACCTAGGCTAAACACTAGGTCTGGAGAGGGCCAAACCTAGTGAAAAAGTACAAAAAGAGGTAGAGAGCTCATTTTTGAAGTTGGATTGGTAGAGATTAAAGCTTTTGTTATAGAGATCTTTCACAATTGAAAGCACTCCATTGTTCCTCTCTTTGTTCTTGCCTTGTGTGCATCTGTGTATGTGTGTGCATGCTAGTGTGCTTCTCACTCACACACTTTTGCCTTCACTTGATCATGATCATCATACCAGTTCTCACATCTCCACAGATTGACATTTATGAGGTGGATCTCCTCACATTGGTACTCACCATTGTGCTAGAGTGACACCAAATTTGGCACCATTGCCGGGGAACGAGCTTTGAGGTAGAGCATGTGATGGTAAGATGTAGAGTAGTGACATTGGAGTTCTAGGTAATTTCCTTACTTTTCATTATTTTTTCTTACTTTCTTCATCACAGTCATCATCATCCTCACCATCCTCCATCTCCATCTCCTTCTTTGCTGAATTTTTCAATTTTTGGTCATGTCCCCTTCCCCACCTCATTCCCCTCATTCCATTTGTGAGAGAGAGGTATTGTGCATTCTGTTTTTGTGTTGTTTTTGAGGTTTTGTTGTAGGTTTGAATGGTATCATCATCTCCAGCAACTTGTGTAGGTATGACAAACCTCTATAGAGTTTCCGAGATGATGACCTCTGTGACTCTAGCACAATGGCAAGTACCAATGTGAGGAGATTCACCTCATAAATGTCAATCCGTGGAGATGTGAGGACTAGTATGAAGAATATGAGCAAGTGATGGCACAAGTGTGTGAGTGAAAGCACACAAGCATGCACACACATACACACACGTGCACCAGGAAAGCGCAAAGAGTGGAACAATGGAAAGCTTCAATTATAAAAGAAATCTCTTACAAAGCTCAAATCTACAAAAAGCTAACCTCCAAAAATGAGCTCTCCAGCCCTTTTTATAGTTTTTTGAGTGGTTTTGGCCTTGTCCAGACCTAGTGTCTAGCTTAGTTAAAAATTAGGTTCCAAGGCTTATTTGGGGGCTCAAACGAAGTCTAAAAATGATGAAAATTGGCAGGGTGATACTTCTAATACTTCTCAAGCTTGACAACTCCTCGGCTTGAACAAAGTGGAGTTACAAAAATGGAAAATGGTATTTACAATGGTTTTTAATGATAAAAATCACTATTTTTATAGGGATTTCCTCTGAAAATTTGACATATGCTTCTTGGAGCTCCCTACATGCTCCTTCTCTTGTGTGTCCACTTCCTTGATGCACTTCCATGCTTTGTCCTTAATCTTGAGTGTCAAAACTCCCCCCCTCTAGAGTCTCTTGTCCCTGACAGATCCTTGTTGGAGTGGCTGTTCCAGATAGTACTTGAGAGGTAGTGTCCATGTAGCGGGGTCGATTGTCTGGTGCTTCATTTTGCCATTGCTAGCTCTGGCAGGTTGTAGTCCCTTTATATGTACTTCTTCCTTGTATTCCAGCTTGATGGTGCATTTGTGAGCTTTCCAAAACTGCTAGCTGCTCAAAGGAGGTGGTCAATGTTGATTATGAGCAACTATGAGTGGTGGATTGCTTCCTTGCTCTTGTTGCTTTCACCTTGATGTCCTCTAGTTCTTCCGAAGATGATTTTCATAGTTTTCGTGCCAAGTACTTGTAACCCATAATGGATGATGGGTAAGTGCATTAGTGCATGAGTTGCACAAAATATGTGCCTTGTGCATGGCCTTGTAATGTGGCCCTATGCATGTGTACCTGAGAAATGCATTGGAAGAAGTATGGTGCAAGAAATGGGGTCTTGAGCTAAGTGCTCAAGGGTATGCTGACGAAGAGGTTTCCTAATCTATCATGGTTATAGTGTTGCCGAAGTAGGCGATCCTTACCATGGTGAAAGGTCCATCGCTCTTCATTCTTCGTGTTGCATGCCCATCATGGTGATTGACCATTGGCTTGTCTTTCTTGCTGATGGAAGTCCTTGTTGATGATAAAGTAACTCCTATGATGTAGGAAATATTCTCTCATTAGGAACTCGTAACTATATTTTCTCCTAATCCATAAGTTATGGCTTTTACAATAATTCTTCAAGTAATTGACTTTTACCAAGGATAAATGACTAGTTATTACAAGATATGGTTCACATGAACCAATTAGTGAAGCAAGACATGTCCATAGAATTTCTCTACAATATATCAAATGTGAAGGCTTGGGTAAATTGCACCATTAGCTCCCCCTCAAGCCAAAAATTTGGTTTCCATAGCATTATTGATCTTCAAGTATATCCTACAATCCAATCACAGTCTTCAATCTGCAAATCTTGGTACCATCAAGTGCTTTGGTTAGTAAATCTGCAAGCTGCATATTAGTAGATACATAAGCAAGTTGAATCTCCTTGCTCAACAGCTCCTCTCTAACATAATGATTGTGCACTTCTATGCACTTTGTCCTAGCATGATAGACATGGTTTGCTGCAAAATGTAATGAGTTGGTATTGTCAGAAAAAATCATTGGTGAATGAGTGTGAAATCCCAAATCTGAATATAACAATCTAATCCATATAGCTTCCTAAGTAGCATTGGCTAATCCCCTATATTCAACTTCTGTTGAGGATAGAGCAACAATTGGTTGCTTCTTTGCAGACCATAAAATTGGTTTATCACTTGCAAAAGATACATACCCATAAGTAATCCTTCTATCATCCTTGCATCCTTCCCAATGTGCATCTGAATATAGCTTTATATCTAAATCTGATGTATAAGGGAAGAAAAGACCTTGGTTTTGAGTGCCCTTAAGATACTTCAAAACCCTTTTACCTGCTTCCAAGTGAGGTACTCTTGGTTTGTGCATGAACTTACTCAAAACACTTACTGCATAACAAATGTCAATCCTTGTCAATGTGACATAGTTCAAGCTTCCTACTATGCTTTGATAACCTGCAATGTCTTCAAGCTCAACACCTTCATGAGTACTTAATTTATGGTTTACCTCCATAGGAGTGCTGGCTATATTCACATTCTCCAATTGAAACCTTTTCAACATGTCGTACACATAATTCCTTTGAGTGATGTAGATACCTGAGTTCGTATATACTAACTCAAGTCCAAGAAAATATTTTAGTAACCCTAGGTCACTAATCTTGAATTCCTGCATCATCTGATTCTTTATATGTTTGATGCCATTGGCATCACTTCCTATAAGGATAATGTCATCAACATATACACACAAGTATATCACCTCTGAATTGCTCCTTTTGGTGAACAAGGATGAATCTGCCTTACTCATAGTGAATCCTTGGTCTTGAAGATATGTCACCAATCTGTCGTTCCATGCCCTAGGTGCCTGTTTTAAACCATAAAGAGCTTTCTTCAGTTTGCATACATGATTTACCTTTATTGAATCTTCATAGCCAAGAGGTTGAGCCATGTAGACCTCCTTTGAAATCCAACCATTGAGAAAAACATTTTTTACATCAAGTTGATACAAATTCCAATTCCTTGCTGCAGCTATACTTACCAATATCTTGATGGTAGGCATTTTAGCCACAAGTGAGAAAGTCTCTTCATAAACTACCCCATGTGTTTGGGCAAACCCCTTGGCTACAAGTCTAGCTTTATACCTACTTATAGCCCCATCAGAGTTTCTTTTGATTTTGTAGATCCACCTAGAACCAATTACCTTCATTGAATCTTTCTTGGGTATAAGTTCCCAAGTAGCACTCTCTTGGAGTGCCTCCATTTCCTCATCCATGGCTTCTTTCCATTCTGCTTTAGTACAAAATTCTTCATATGAAAAAGGTTCTTCAAAAGATGAATCTTTAGCAAGGTAAACAAAATGCTTAGTGACAAGAGTAGTATCATACCCATATCTGATTGGCTTCTTACTTTCCCTTTGTGACCTTCTCAATGCTTGATTGGAGGACTCAAGTATGTCTTCCAATCTCTTCATCTTGACCTTGCCTTTGGACTTCCATGCTCTGAACTCTTCCAAATCAATTGTATCCTCATCATCTGATTTGATGTCTTGAGTTGTGGTTGACTCCTCCTTGGTAAGACTTTGAAACTCATCATCCAAATCATATGGTAATTTAACTTGCTTGCATTCACTTTCAAACCAAGAGTCATTCTCATCAAATACAACATCTCTACTGACTTTAAATCCTTTGCCGGATGGATTATACAACTTCTACCCTTTTTGGTTTATATCATACCCTATAAAGATGCATTTCTCTGCCTTAGGGTCCAACTTACCTCTGATTTATGATGGAATATGCACATATGCAACACGAGCAAATATTTTGCAATGTTCAAGTGATGGCTTTCTACCATGCCATGCATCATAGGGGATCATCCCATCAATGGATTTAGAAGGTAATCTGTTAATCAAGTAGGTTGTAGTAGACACTGCCTCTGCACATAAGTAATTAGGCATCCTCTTTTCATTAGGCATTGACCTAGCTGTTTCAACAATCAATCTATTCCTCCTTTCTACTTCTCCATTTTGCTCAGGAGTATACCTAGTTGTGATCTCCCTCTTGATACCTATGTCTTGCAAGAATGCATCAAAATCATTGGAGAAGTACTCACCTCCTCCATGTGACCTTAGCCTCTTGAGACTCTTTCCTGTTTGATTTTCCACAAGTGTAAGATACTTTTTGAAACAATTGAACACTTCACCCTTATGCTTCATGAAATAAAAGATAGTCCATCTATTGAAATCATCAATAAATGATACATAGTACCTTGAGCCTGAAAGTGATGGATCCTTGCTTGGTCCCCATACATCTGTATGGACAAGCTCCAAATAGTCCTCATGCATGTAACCCTTCTTTGTGGATGGCAACCTGTGTGACTTACCAAAATGACATGCACCACACTTATAGATCATGTTTTGCTTGGATACATTAGGTATCCCAATCACACATTGATCCCTACATATATGTTTTAATGTTCTTTCACCTATGTGTCCAAGTCTCTTGTGCCAAATCTCAAGCTTAGATAAGGTTTGATCCTTATAATTATAAAAAGAAATATTTCTGGTATCTTCAAGCTCAAATGTGAAAAGCCTACCTGTTTTTTCTCCCTTTGCAATTCTCTTGAACCCATGTTGTGGGTCCTCTACAAAAGCTCCAAAATTTTTGAACCTAACCTGCAAACCCTTTTCCACTATCTGTCCAACACTCATCAAATTCTTTCTGATGGTAGGCACATAAAGAACTCTGCTCAACAAGTTTCTATTTCCATGAGAGGTTTTAACATTTCCTACATTGACCACTCAATGATTGGTATCATCACCTATCTGTACCTGATGTTTTCCTTTGGGTTCTTCTAGATCAGAAAGAAGAGCTACATTGCTTGCTACATGGTTTGAAGAACCTGAGTCAATATAGAAGAGGTGCTCATCATTCATACCTTGTTTGGATGTCATATTCATAATGACAAGAGAATCCTCTTGATCCTCTATGTACTTGTTGTATTCCATCCTTGATTTGTATCCATTTTGATAGTTGTTGTTGAAATTATTGTTGTAGTTATTGTTGTGGTTATTGTTGTAGCCTTGATTATGGTTGAATCTTCCTCTTGATTGTAAGTAGCCACCTCTTTGGAAACCTCTACCTCTCTGGTTCTTGAAGTTCTTGTAACATTCATGTGTGGTGTGATTTGATAAACCACAAATATTTCATGGGGAAGAGTTGAAGGTTCTCCCCCTTCCTTGCTTACCTCCTGTACCTCTACCTCTTTGATTCCTACCTCTCCCTGCATAGTTAGCTTGAGAAGTAGCACCTTCATCTTCAAATTTTTTGTTCTTGCCTTTATCTTTAGATTTTCCTTTATCTGTATAGAGAGCAGAAGAGTTATTAGCTCTGGATGGTTCACCATTTTGTTTAATTTTTGCTTCATGGGTAAAGAGTTGACCCATGAGAGTGGTTAGGTCAGGAGTCTACATGTCCATGTAAAGGTCCATTGCAGTTATGAAGGATTCCCACTTGTCATCTGCCTTGATGCCATTAATGATTTGTCTAACTATTTGTTCCTCTTCAATTTCATCTCCTATGCTTGCCAACTGATCAACAATATCTTTCATCTTTGTAACATACTCTGACACACTCTGCTTGGATTGCTTTTTCATATTTTTCCTAGCCGTTGTGTTGGAGGAAAAATATGAAGATAGAGTATCCCAAGTTTCTTGGGAAGTCTTGCAATTCGTGATATGTGGAGAACAAAATCAGAAATAGATTTTAAGAGATATGATGTGGCTAAGGCATCTTTAGCACACCATGCATTGAGTCTTTCTTGCTCCTCTCTAGTAGGTTGATCTTGACTTCTAAAGTGGGCATCGCCTCATCTCCTGAGATATATCCATAGAGACTCCTTCCTTGCAAGTATGTCTTCATCCTCAAGGACCATGCTCCATAGTTGTTCCTATCCAATTTATTAATGAAGGAAGTGAAACCATAACCCATTTTACCTTAGCTATGCTCTACTACCACTATTGGAGGAGATGGATATGAATACTTCAAGAAATGAAGTGGTACTTGCTAAACCTGCTTGGTACCAACCCCGATACACTTCACAGTTGAGTAGTAGACCCTCTTAGCTATCAAATGACACCAATGAAGTACTAATGTACTTTGGAGTTGATGAATGTAATGATTGATCCAAAACACATAACTTCAGAAATCACAAGTTGTCAAAAACTTGCTATTTTGGTTCACACACCTGCTGGTTCTTAAGCTCAGTGCTCCCAGCACAGTAGCAATTAGGAAAATTCCTTTTAGAGGAATTAAAGTATCTTAGCAAGATAATGTTTGCAAGTGGAATCATTCAAAATAACAAACTATGCTCAGAGAAATCAATTTATCAATCTTAGACTCACCCCTGATTTTTTAGGGACTGCTCAGAGAAATACCAGCGACTATTTTGATCATGATTTCTCTCAGATGGTAGATCCAAGTGACTTGAAAATTTATCCGCATATAGAAGAAT
The DNA here is from genome assembly GCA_020310875.1 of Ceratopteris richardii. Lineage (NCBI taxonomy): Eukaryota > Viridiplantae > Streptophyta > Polypodiopsida > Polypodiales > Pteridaceae > Ceratopteris > Ceratopteris richardii. Next base: position 131,921,615 of record CM035442.1, read on the forward strand.
TCAAATTGGTTCTAACAAGCTATAGAAATTGCAAAATGATGGAGCAATCCGTGAGATATGCTCAATCAAGGTTGACCGTTTTGAGAGACAATAACATGAGAGTAGACAGAGTTGATCAATGACAAGTTTATATTATAACACAATGTTGTACAAGATCATTGGCATAGAGAACGATGCACAATGATGATATCTGAGTAGCTATGGAGTGTGCTAACTCAAGCTTACAAAAATGATCAGTCAAATGGGCTCAATGATGAAGTGTTATCCCGTGACTTTTTCCAAAGTCCTTTTTATCACTTGCTTCATGATTTGAATTCAATTTCAAATTCTTGGCTCTCTCCATAAAGTGAATCCTATGATGTAGGCAATATTCTCTCATTGGGAACTCATAGCTATATTTTCTCCTAACTTCCACAAGTTGTGGCTTTCACAAAGATTCTTCAAGTAATTGACTTTTATCAAGTATAAATGACTAGCTATTACAAGATGTGGTTCACATGAAGCAATTACTGAAGCAAGAAATGTCCATAGAATTTCTCTACAATATGTCAACGTGAAGGCTTGGGTAAATTGCACCAACATGATGAAGATGATATAATCTAGGTATATGTGAAAAAGAAAACTCTCTCACATAAAACCTGAGAAAGAGGGACTTGTGGAAAGACTAGTGACCCAACATCTGCATCCAATGCTTGGAAAGTACTTATAAGATTATAAAGTGGGTGCTCTTCCACCAAGATTGAATGGAATATGTTTGCAAAAGAAAAAAACATATATTTACAGGCTATAAAAGAAATTAGAATAGGAATCAATCAATACTAAAGAGTAATATTTACAATTGATAGGATATCTCATTTTGTTTGAGTTCCCCAATTTCATGCTTGACATTTTAAGAACATGTTGGCAACAATCCCACTATTTTTGATATTTTTGAAGCCCAATTACTTTTGTTTCCAATGAAGATCCAAGTTTGTATGATCTCCCACATGATGAGAGCCAACACTAGAGTTGCATATACACCCATGCACCTTTGCAAGATTTATGCCCTAAACAATGTCCTTATAGAGCCTTGATATTGTGGCATTTCAACATGAAAACCTCATCTTTTGGATGTCTATAAGCTTTAGGTGTCTCTATTGGACTTCAAGCTATGGAAATTACATTAGGAATTCAAAGTGAAAGATGCACAATGAAAGATATGTAGATGGAGGAGTTCAATTGCGTGTTAGGGAGAGAAAAAAATAGTGGAAAGAGATGACTTTTTGGGACCTAGGTATGAAAGTGTGAGCTTTATGAGGGAAAACATTGTGTTTTGAGTTATTTTTGGAAAATTCATTTTCTTCAGGTCAACTCATGCACGGATTTTGGATTAGGAGTAAAAAATAACACGGTTGATCCTAAGAAGTAGTTGGGAGGCCGTTGAATGGTGTTATGATGAGTTTTAAAACTTCTTGAAATTTTTGAATTTTTGGGCCGAGGTTGCTTACGAGATTCCTTTCTCTCTCCAATGGTAAAACTTGAACGTATAGGAATCTTGTCCCCTCTTCCCCCTCCATCCTTGTAATTTGTAGGCTATAGATGGTGTCCACTACCCTCTTCTGATTGGTCCATGACTAGTCACTCCTTAATCCAAAAGGCCCATGCAAATTTTAGTGGGTAGAAATGGAAAGAATTGGGATATCTGGCTGGGAGATTCAACATTATATGCATAGAAATTGTATTTAATTTTACCATAGATATGAATCCATTAAATATGCTTATGGGTTAGAAGTGGTATCAATGATATTTATCATGCCAAGTCGAAATTTGTAGCTCCTCACAATTGACCTACTAAAGACATAGCCAATATAGGTACATATAGCCTAGATGAATGGGAACATTATATCAAGTAACTTCTAAAGGTGATTGAGAGTTACTTTATGAAAATAAACTTGGGAAAAGACCTAGGAAATTGAAACTCATATATAAAGGCCCATTCTAGATTGTAAAGGAAATCAAGTCTTCTCCATTACTTTTAGTAATCCAAGGAAATAGAATATTGCCTAAAGTAGTTAATGGATTTAGATTGAAAAACGTGTCACTCTAGAACAATGGTGAGTACCAACATGAGGACATCCACTTCATAAATGTCAATTTTTGGAGAGGTGAGAACTAGTATGATGACCTTGAGCAAGTGAAGGGAAAAGTGTGTGAGTGAGAAGCACACTAGCGTTCGCACACATACACAAACATGCACACACAATGCAAGAACAAAGAGAGGAACAATGGAGTGCTTTCCATTACAAAACATCTCTATTAAAAAAGCTTTAATCTCTACCAAGCCAACCTCAAAAATGAGCTCTCAACCTCTTTTTATAGTTTTTCACTAGCTTTGGTCCGGTCTAGACCTAGTGTCTGGCCTAGTTAAAAATTAGGTTCCAAGGCTTCTTTGAGGGCTCAAACGGATTCTACAAATTATGAAAATTGGTATGTGACTACTTGTAGTACTCTTCAATCTTGAGGACTCCTTGGCTTGAAGAAAATGGCGCTAAAGCTATCAAAAATGATATTTACAATGTTGGTGTAGTGATGAAAATCACCGGATTGAAAATAACTTATGAAAATTTAACTATGCATATTCTTTACCGGATCTGCATAGTGGTTACATTGCCTTGCTCCTTCTAACCCTTTTCTTCGGCCTTCTTGTTTGTTGACGCTTCTAGTACTGCTCAAGCTTGAGGACTCCTTGGCTTGATCAGAATGGAGCTAAAGCTATAAAAAACGTATTGACAATGTTGGTGTAGTGATGAAAATCATTCTTGGTTGAAAATAACTTATGAAAAATTGATTAGGCCTATTCTTTGCTAGATTCCCATAATGGTTCCATCTCCTTGATCCTTCTATTTATTTTCTTTGGTCTTCTTATTTGTTGATGCTTCTAAACTTCTAACACTCCCCCCTCTCTAGCATCTTTCACCCCTAACAAACCTTTGTTCGGTAGGGTGATCAATGTAATACTGGATGACATCTATAGCTAGTTCATGTTCATGGGTTCTTAATCCCTTTGCTAGATTGAATTGCAATGCACCCAATTAATGGCATTGGGGATCTTTGGTTGTGGAGTCACATAATTTTGTGTATACACCGCCTGCTCACATGCAAATAGTTGAAGCAGCCATGTTGGCTTTGGTGTGAATACTTCCAAATGATACTCCCAAAAACCTATAGTAAACATATCTTCAACAGTTTTCTTGTAGTAGGTTGGGAGGAATTTAATGCTGGCATGCCAAGCGTAGGCCACACGAATGCTAGGAGTCATGCTCATATCATACACAAGATCATAATTGCCATTTGCAAAGCTCGAAAAGGCAATGTGTGGGGCTTGAGCCTTACAAAAGGTCTTGAAGGTCACATGCATCATGTCAAAAATTTTCAACATCATTAGTCCATGATATCTCGCATTGGTTTGAGGCAAGGGATCTAGTGATGAATGGTATCCATCATGTATGAAATGGAGGGATCTCCCTATTGTGGGGTTATATATGGGTAATTGACTCATTCTCTGCATTGTGCATTATTTTGAGCTTTAATTGCAAAGGAATTCCATGATTAATGCATGGGAACTGGTGTGTAACATGGGTTTTAAATAATGCGGAGCGGCTTATTGTTCCATGTGCATAACATTTTTGGGTACATTTCTGGGAGGGTTTTCTATCATTTGGGTTGAAAGATCGTGCCCTTTTGTGCTTCATGTGGGCAAATCAGCAAGGATCACAAAGTATGGCTGGTATTGGAGTTTTGATCTAGTAATGAGGCATCGATGGGCAAGATTTTGGAAATAAGCTGATTGTAGGGTTGTTTCTTTGATATTTTTCAGGGTGACCATCTGAGAAATGATGCAATTGTCATGCTTGTGGCCAATATCTTCCACTTGCTTCAACCAAGGGGGGCATGGAGCTTCAAAAGTATTCTGCCTCGGTGATTCTTCCCCCAAGAATGGGTTGAGGTTCATAGTCATCTTCAAAATATTGTTCCAATGGAATGGAAATATATTTTGCTTCCTCTTGTGGTGATGGTGGTCGTTTGTAGTGTACTAATCTAGTTTTTCGTTCCAAAACTTGTTTCTGTAGTTCCATCATCTCGACTTAGTCAGCAATAACTAGAGAGGATGATATTATAGTTCTTGACACAACTCCAGATTCTGACTCTCTTTGTTGTTGGAGTTTATGTAGCTCTTTGGACAGTTTATCATGTGCCTCTAAAAAATTGGCATAATCTTCAAGGATAATTCTAATGTTCTACGGGGGGAGCAACTTGAAAATTTGATGGATTGATTGGTGCCCCTCATGTGTTCTCGATGGCCGCCACTAAATTTTCTTGATTTTGTAACTACAGTCATCGATTCTCCTCCTAGGCAGCTCTGAGATGCCTCCATAGCAGTGCCATATTGCACTGAAGTTTTGAGTTGCATTCCATTTGAGTTCGGAGATGCTCTTTGACAAGTTGCATAACTTCCGTATCTACTTCTTGAAGCTTGGTCTCTATTGTGCTATGCGCTTCCCATAACGTGTCAAATCGATCCTATAAACTTTCATTTTCTACTTCGAATATTATTATGCATTTTTATAAATCCTTAGAGCAATCTTGTAGTATGTTGTTGCATGCCTCTAGCTGATGGTACTCCATCCAGAGTTGCACCATATATTGAATCATAGTATTGAATGCATTATCTATAAATGAGGATGCAATTTGTACATTGGTCAATGCAAGGGGGAGGGAGTGGGGAATGGGAAGTGTGAATGCTGTGTTTAATAGAGAAGTGGGTGTAGGTGAAGGTGTTGGAAGGGGAATGGGAAGTGGTGGAACCGTGGGTGGAGGGGGAGGTGCTGTGGGTGGTGAGATGTCCATGCTATTGGATGTGGAAGTGTGTGTGGTGTCTACCATATACATCAGGATGGTAGGTGGTGAGCATATGGTGGTGGTGAATATTTTGATGTTGTTGCAGAGAACAAGGGGTTTGGGGTGTTAAGGGATGGGGAAGGTTAGAAAACTAGGAAAAGAAAGGTTGGAGAATTGCTGGGATGGAGGTTGGAATCTGAGAGGTTGGAGGTGGGACCATCATGGAATGAGGTTGAGTGCTAGGAAAACCTAGAAAAGTGGATCTAAAACCTGAATAGCCTATCATAGAGGTTGTGGAAGCAAGATGTCCCATGGCAAGGTCGATGAAATATTCTATTGATTGGGTGGCAATATGATACAATGGGTTATCAAAGGAAGAAAATAGGGATGAAATGGAAGTTGCGCTACAGAAGCTAAAGGTGTGTTGTAGAGGATCAGTAGTAGGTATTATATTTACAACCTTTGTTCAAGGGGGTGATGGTAGGGGTGTTGGAAGATGTGGTTTGGTTGTCTCTTGGTGGATAGCATTCATTTTAGGGCCAAGAGTTCCTAGTGGTTGTATCGATGGACTTGGAATGGCAGTGTGAGTAGCTTGGGAAATTATCTCGCCTTGGGTTGCAAAAATTGCAATGGTAGTCATCTATTTCATTTGGGGTGAGGTAGTCATTGTCTCCATGGAAGTGATGGGAATCTGAATATTTTCCCCTGAACTTGGTCGTGTTTGTAACCTATATGGATCGTATTGTGCATGAGGCCTGTGTAGTGTATATCATATGGTTTCTACTATATCACATGTCTTTGAGAGCTGTTGTAGAGATTCATTGAGTTGAGAGTCTACACCAACTTCTTCCAAGAGTTGGGCCATGATTACTCTACTGCTCTATTCAGAAAGCAACTGTTGTGTTTTGATCTCTCCATGGCTTGGTATAATCTACAAAGCTATGAGTATAGGTTGGAGCTCCAGTTGATTCTTCCTCTTCCTCATCCTCTGATTGTTCTAGTTGTTGAAAGAGAGTCCTCTCTTGGTCATCTTCCCGGTGTAGGTGACAACTTTCTCTTTGTCTTCCCATTCTTTGTGTTGAGATGCTAGGAGCTTATGTGTCGGAAAAGAACTCAACATATGAGAGTTGAGTGGTTTACATGGACTCAAAGTTGAATGTGCTCATCCCTTTGATGTCTCTAGTGGGGCCGAATTCAAATTTGGATGATACAGGGGGAGTAGAGGGAGCAACTTGTGATGTTCCTCCAAACTCAGATCCAGAGATTCTAATACTAAAGGGAGGCAGTATGCCTTCTCCTCTTGCTCAGATTTTTGAGGTCAGTACAACCTCTCTTGACTAGACACATGGGATCATGCCTCTCATTTTCTTAGACTAGTGTGGGGAAGCTCGACGACCTTTAAAAATTTGTAATTGGGAATAGTTGAGGGCACACTCGATGGGCACATCGTATTATAAAAACCTATAAATAATGCACATAATGGCACCATACCAATTCACCACTAGCTTCCTAGACCACCTCTTGTTAGCTTCATACAATGTTTGATGATCCACATGGGAAGCTTGATGGTTAGAAACTCTATTTAAGCTGGATAGAGAATGAACCATATTCTTTTGTCTGGCTTCATTAAGCAGTCTTGAATAAAAAAATAGAAATGTTGCATGGATAGGTGAAGTGGGATGGAAATGTTAGGAGTTAATGCTGCCATATCCTTTAGCTTCAAAAGCTTCTTATCCTTCATGTTTTCATATGCCAAAGTTTCTTTCTTTGAAGGGCAATACGTGTCGTGCATGTTAATTGCATCTCTCCCAAGGTGAGCTCAAACTTCTTCAATTCATTGTTGCACGATAAAGATGGAATGACAAAGGTTCTTGGGCGGTCCTTTACACCACTTGCTTGTAAGGTGGATAGTAAATAGTAGCATCATTTGAAATCTGGTTTGGGTAAAGGGGCCTTGAAATAGTTTACCAACCTTGCACGTTGCCAAATTGTTTGGAGTTCGGGGTTTTCTGGAGAGTCTTGAACTCTCTTGAAAAAAATTGAAATCATCCCCACACATGGTCAAAATTGCACTTTGACTCCCATATGTATGTCATATCTCCTAATGGCCCCTTCATTCCATTGAATAAATGAGAGTTTCCACTAACTCTTTCTATCAATCCTGTTGGTGGATCTTGAATGATGACATAGGCAACATAATTCTACTAGCAACTTGATTGATGGCTTTTTACTAGGAAAACTTTATATAAAGACTATTGGTTTATTTGTTCGTGCTTGGGAACGGGTTCCTGCTATGTTAGCCATGATGCTAGTAGTAGCGTTTCTCTCTGAATCTACTAGAAAAGGAGATCATATTAGCATTGCAATGAAAACATGATGATACTTTGTCTCCTTTACAATACCAACATGATACCCGTAGTGGTTAGGGAGTAAGTGAGTGAGATGCTCCTTGCATTTGTGAGTGTTGGTTAGTAGGTTAGTGATTTCTCCTAGATGCATACTCTGGATGTGTGTCGTACTTAGAATGCATCTAGTCTTGTGGGAATGAAGTACAAAGTCACTTCAGGGGGGTTATTACAAGGTTTAATTCTCAAGCTTTCAGCATGGGATTAGAGCTTTTGGTAGTGATGACTCGTAAAGGTTTCTATACTAGATGTTCTTAGATTTGAAACTTTTCGGTACCCATTTCCACATAATCCTAGGTGTGATTCGAGGTGTTGATGTGGTGATTGCAGCTATTTGCCATGAAGTGTATGATGTGAGTGGTGATTCAAGCTTATGAGCTTGTGTGCAGCTACTTGAGCTTGTAAGCAAGATTTAGGCACCTAGATTCGTCTAGCATTGGGATCCACCTTCCATGACCACTAGGTATCCAAATAGAAATGGTCCAGCTTGGTTATTCTTCGAATACTCGTTCATGTAGTCTTTGATTGAGTAGTTTGTTTGGTGCATCGTTGGGGTTCAGTCTCCTAAGCAGAGGGTCGTTCATCCTTGCATATCTAGACTTGCTTCACTCCATGAGGTACTCTGTTTTGCATTGTCATTGAGTATGCATCTTGGTTATCTGTTTTATCTACTTCTTGGGTTGCCTTGCTTGTTTTTCTAGGACCGTCTTTGGAGAAGAAGGGAGTTTTATTTTTGCTTCTATGAATCCTTCATGAGTGGCCTTGTTTTGCAACATAGAAGTTTGGACAAGAATAGCATCAATATCTTCATTTGTGGTCCTGGAAGGACCATGTGTGGGTGCCTTTCCTAGCTCCTTGAGTGCTTGATTGTCTAACTCAATTGTGATGCGGTTTTGATTGAGGCAAAATTGAAGAAGTCCACTTCTTAGGTTCAGGTTGATGGTATAGTCATAGATCTAGTCTCGATTCAAGAGAAGAGGTTCGGCGAGATCCTCCTCTTGACACACTAGCACTTTGACTTCCATTAGAACATCATGAAGGTAGATGGGAAGCTCCACCTCACACATGCAAGGGGTTTCCACATCTGCCAATCCTATGAGATAAGCTTCTATAGGATTCATACTTAATTGCAATTCTTGACAATAAGAAAGTCTAATTGCACTAGTGGTTGTACCTGAGTAAATCAAGGATCTTACAGCCCTTGCACTCTTTCCTTGTCCTACATCTAGGGTCATAAGGACATCAATCAATAATTTGAGGGGAAATTACACTTGATGCCTGACACATGGCCATGTGATATCTTGGAGCATCATGACTATATGTCCTAGGTTGATCTCCACCCTGTCTCCTCAATTTCATTCCTCAGATGTGTTTTAAGGGTTCTGCATATGCTTCTTCTCAAACTCGTTTTCCTCTTCCTTACATTTCTTTGCAGTGTTGAGTCTATTTAGCATTTTGTGTGTGGGAGCTTCTTGATATGATTTGACTCTGCATCCACTTATGTAACTAGATAGGCTTCTAGAGTGGCTAATTGAAGAGCTCCACTTGTTGATATTCTATAAATAATTATGGTCCATAGCCATGGTTCTCCAACTTCTATGCATGTTGCTTCAAGGTGTATACTAAGACTAAATCTCATGCTTTTAAGACTTTATCCTTCACATGGGCATCGAAGTATGCCTTTTGTCTTTTCTTGGTTGCATAAATTCCTGCATCTACACTTAATCTCATTTCACCTAATCCTTTAAGATCAAAGATTCTAGATGAGAGCTCATAGCTGGTCCATTGATGCTCTTGTCCTACTCTTAACATAGGGATCAAGAAATCTAGTGGAAACATTGCATTCTTGCCAAATACCATGTGAAAGGGTGTGGCTTGGAGTATTGTTTTATAGGCAACTTGATATACCTAAAAAACATGGTGTAGCTATTTGTCCCAATCAGAGCATTTATTATTTACCAGTTTCATCAATACATTACATAGGATCTTATTTGTGGTCTCGGCTTGTCCATTAGCTTGTGGATGATAATGGGAAAACTTCTTATGTATCACCACGAACTCTTAGACAAGGTTTTCAATGAATTTGTTCAAGAAGGATGTACCTCTATCACTTTCTAACTCTATTGGTAACCTGTATCTTGTGAACATGTTCTCGAATAAGAACTTAGCCATCGTTTGAGCCTCGTTCTTTGTCGTGGCTTTTACTTCTACCCAGTTGGTTAGATAGTCTATGTCAACAATAATGTATTCAACATGTCAACTCATAGCTGGGGGATTAATAGGACCAACAAAGTCTATTCCCCACTTAGAGAATGTACATCCTCCCATCATGGGTTTCAATGGCATCTTGACCTTACGTATCAGATATTGAGTTTGTTGATAAATGTCACACTGCTTCACATGGGTAAGTGCATCCATGTGAAGGGTTGGCCACCAAGGACCTGCAAATAGAATTGCCTTGATCACACGGTCTAGTCCAAAATGTCCTCTTGCCACACCTTGGTGAGCGGTTTCTAAGACCTTAAGATATTCACTCTCATGGACACATAGTCTTAGGTATCCATCTCTTCCATGGTTGTATAAATCTTCTCCAATGAGTGTGTAGTCTAGTGCTTCTTGTTCTAAGCTCTTTCGTCTATCCAATGTCATCTCTTGAGGGAATGTTTTCATCCTCAAAAAGTCTACCAAAGGCTCGCTCCAATCGGGTACTAAAGACACTTGATACAGAGTGGCATGTTCTAGTTGTGGTCGAACAACAGAAATTCGGCATTCCTTATACATGCTATGGACATCTGCTTCCATTGTTGGCCTACACTCCTAATCTTTGTAGACTTTGTAGGGTTCAGTGTTTAGAGTGATGTTGTTGTAGTGCACCTATATGTGCTATTTTCAATGATTTTGCATGCTCATTTCCTTAGGACAATCTTGTAAAACGTGCTCCTTCCCACAATCTCGACAAAAAACCTTGAATTGCCACTGATTGGGATTGCATAGGTGCAGATATAGGGAAATCATGAATGAAGTGATCTCTCTGACATCTATAGCATATTCCTCTAGGTGTTGGGGATCTTATATGTTTATGATGGGGCCTAGAGTTAGGATTTGCATACATGACATTAGCATATTCTAGCTCCCAACTAGGTTCACTAGGATTTTTGTAGGGTTAATCTCCTTATGCTCTAGTGACTCCATATAGTAGGCTAGTGGACTATTCATGTGAGCCGAGTCAAAACTATGATTGTTTAGGTCACTTTCGAAAATCAATGATGATGCTGGCACTAAGGCTCTATTCAAATTTTCTTCAACAACTACATACTTTAGTGGGATCACATCGGCTAGAGGTGGAGGCTATTGAGCTGACACTGGTTGATGTCTTGGTTGAGCTTGATATGGTGCCTAATAGGGTTGTTGAGGCCTAAAATATTGTTGTGGTGGATATTGATTTTGGTATCTCCCTTGTTGTGGATATGGTTGTGGATACTTTTTCCCAACCACTTGCTTGCTATATGGGCAATCTTGTGAGGTATGGATAGTATACCTTCTTTCTGTTGTGTAGTATTGATTGTTAGGGTTCACTTGGGATTGAGCCATGCCTGGGTATACATTAGCCATATGGTCTCCTGCATAGGTATAACATCATTTCATTGAGAAAAATATAGGTATTTGCTTGCTAGAGACACCTAACTTCTGAGCTACCTTCTCTGCAAGTTCCTCACTGGTAGATGGTTTGGAGGTGAGGCTAATAGAGCCATCCAAATCTTTGTAGATTTTTGAAAGCTCTAATTCATCACCCAGATTATCAGCAATGTCTATGCACATGCATACACACTCTTCTATGGATTTAGGGTCCTTCAAGTACACATAAGATCTTAGTTTGGTACTTCACAATCCATCTAAGAATAAAGACACTTGTTTGGTTGGTGTGGGTAATTCTGAAACTGGGCATCTCTCTAAGTATTATCTAAGCCATATTCCTACAAGTCAAACTGTTTCTTGAGGTGTTTGTTTGAAGCTATGTAAAAGCAATGAAGCCACTTTTGGAGAATTCAGTAATGAATGCTTATAACAACTAGTCTATATTTCTGAATTGACATTGGTGTAGTGGTTGAAATCATGTTAATGTAGTATTCTTGAGAGTTAGATCAAAGGCATTGTACTGAATGAATAGGTCCTTGATGTAGCAGTTCGAGGTCTGCGGAAACACGTGAACAACACAAGGAAGAAGAAGAAGCTTGGAGCTCAACACACAATACTAAATGTATTACTAGTAGAATGTACAAAGATAAGAGACCCGTTAGGGTAATAGGTGTATATGAAAGCCAGGAAAAACCTCCTAAAGAGGAAAAAAAGTGCCCCAATAGTCCTGGTGTGTTCACACACATCACTATCTAAATATATCAACAAATCCACCCTAGGAGTAATGTAGTGAACAAGGATCTGGCACTCATGTATAAGGAGGTTCCAAGCTATGTGGAATCAATTCACAAAAGGAAGTAAGCCCAAAGCTTTGCCGAAAGCTTCAAAATTATCCCTAGGCAGAGCCTTCATGAAAAGGTCTGCAATGTTCTCCTACGTGGGCACATATGCCAAGCCAATCTCTCCAACAGAGAACCTCTCCCTGACATAATGATAGTGCACATCAATATGGTTACTGTGAGCATGGAACACAAGGTTTCTGCGAGTGCACTCTAACTGTCAATGAAGATGGTGGTGGCAGAAGATTGACCAACTCCCAAATCATCCATAAGGTTTCTGAGCCACACACACACACTCAACAGTCGCTATGAAAGTTGCCTTATACTCAGCCTCACAACTAGAAGTGGCCATAGTAGGCTGCTTGTTGCTGAACTAAGATATGAATGAGCTACCAAGCATGAAGCAAAAGCCACTAGTGGACACACAAGTGTCACAGAAACCAACCCAGTCTAAGTAAAAAAAAAAAGCATGTAAATCTGACGGTAGTGATCCCCCCTTGGGATAAAACAATCCAAGTAGCTGGGTACCACTCAAGTAGTCAAAGATGTGCTTAACCACCTACCAATGCTTGACACGTGAGCAATGCATAAACCTGCTCATCTTTGAGACAACAAACTAAATATATAGTCGAGTAATGCATAAGCAAATCAAGCATCCAATAGCCTACTGATAGAGAACGGCATCAAATGCATCTCCAACATCATGAAGACTCAATCATAAGTCTATCTCCATAGGAGTGACAATAGGTTTACAGTCTTCAAGGCCAAAATGCTCCAATAATGTGTCGATATATTTTGTTTGGCACAAAGCCATTCCACCATCAACTTGCATAAATTGAATGCCCAAATAATGATGCAAATGCCCAAAATCATACATCTCAAATTGGGCATGCAAATCAGCCTTAAAATCAGCAACATCCTTGTCATGAGAACCAATGAGCATCATGTCATCAACATATACAACAATGATCAGAAGCACATCATTAGCACTTTGAGTTATCACTCTATCTCCCTTTTGTGATATTTACATCAACTTTCATCTCCCTCTTCCTTTTACAATTCCCAAGTTAAGCTCACACATGTGGATGCGTCCGTCGATTTTCCTAGGGAGTGCATCAAAAAAAGGGCATAACTTTCACTATATTTTCTGATTTTAGCATATAATATATCGTTGGAAAGTGCTCGTAACAAGTTTTCTAACTAATATATTAGATTTAGAATTTAACATAGTTTGAAAGAGGGATTTTGTTTTCTAGTTATGGACCCCACAAAAACGGAGGATTTTGGCAATTCACCTTTACGTGAGGTCTCACTCGAGCAACAATTAGAGATTATGCGACAAGGACTTCAAGCAATTCAACAAGCTAGACAAGAACACTATGCTATGCCCCAATTTGATGGACGAAAGGATGGCCCATTTGTCCTATCATGGCTCTCTTTATTCGACGATTTCTATTCCGATGAGTCATATTCAGAAAATAAGAAAGTCAAGTTTGCTACCAATTATTTGGTAGGAAGAGCTCAGCTATGGTGGAATGATCTTTCTCATAGTGCAGATTATCCAAGCACATGGAAGGCATTTCAAGAAGAGTTTAATGATTCTTCTCTACCCTTACAGTTCAACCTACATGTTCGACAATTGTGGGCTAAATTTACATGGATGGAAGGTGATATATTTACAACCTATACGGATTGAATCTACCAATACTTAGAACTCTTCGCTTGCTTGAAGATGTTTCCAACGATACTATGAAGAAGAAGTATGATGATGGGATATATAAGGAGGTTCAAGCAAAGCTTCGCTCATGCCAGCCTACGTCGCTCCATGAAGCTATTACCTTTGCTCATGATGCGGAGAATGAGTACCAATTGCTTATCAAGAGGATCCGTTTGCAGCAGCCACATCAACAACAACAATCTTTTTACTAGTCTAATTTTCTTTGATTATATATAATGCATTTACATATAGAATTTAGTATGTAGGATCATACTTTAGATATAATTTTGAAAATGAATTAGAATATTGGCTTATTTAAGACCTCTTTATCACCTCACTATGATCATTTAATTTCTACATATCATTCCCAATTACATTAGAATTTCAGGTTTCCTATTCCATGCATGTGTTTTACATGGTTCATGCTTACTATTATTCAGTGATGGGACATCCGACTGATCATCCATGTCTATTTTTATATTTATCAACTGAGGTCAGTTGCTTGTCAACTGGGAGGCATGTTATATATTATGGAATCATGGAAGGTTAAATGGATTTTCAATGTTTTAAATATCCAGAAGGTTTTAATGTGGTTGTGTTTGATCTAGCAGGTGAAGAAGCATGAGGGCGTGGATACAAGTGGATGCGGATAAATAAATAAATTCAAAGATGAAATCGAAAACTTCTAGAATAGTTATATTTAGGTTTATCTTGTTGTAAAAGTAGTGGTTCGCTTTAGAAAGCGACGCCTTTTGTAATAAAGTAATTTTACCTAAAAAGATGCTTCTAAAAGTGACGACCCTCATGTAACTTCTATTTTCAACACGTAATAGAAATAAACCTATAAATACCTGTACTCTGAGAGACTCGTCCATCAGAGTACACGAGGGGAGATTGCACCCAATATCGCGCCGATTATTTTTGTGTTTCTGATTCCTATTTCGACTTCTTTCTGCCTCTGTGTGTGCGTGCACTGAAGGCCCTGATAACAAAAAACATACACTTCTTCATACAAATCACCATTGAGAAATGCAGTTTTAATATTCAACTGATGTACATTCCAACCATGATGAGCTACAAGTGCATAGAGGCTATGAACAGTAGTCATTCGACAAGTAGGAGCAAAGGTCTCATCAAAATCAATGCCTCTTTCCTGAGCATAACCCTTTGCAACAAGCCTAGTCTTACACCTTTCAACTCTTCCATCTGGCTTACGCTTCAACTTGTATACCCACTTAGTACCAATGGCCTTCTTGCCAAGAAGCAAGTCACATAAAGAGCAGGTACCACTTTTCATGTTAGCATCATACTCTGATTAGATAACAACCATCCAATTTTTAGAATTTTCTGCTTCATCAAATAAAATAGGCTCATTCTCATCATAGAGGCTAGAGGCAACCATAGCATAGTAATCTGATGCAAAAGAGGCACTATGAGAGCCTGAACGAGTACGGTATGATAGAGGTGCATCTAATTTGCTATCACGCAAAGTTTTCACCAATCTTTTTGGCATAATTTTTGCCTCCTCAATATCAATTCTCTCATCAACAAGTGCATCATGTAAATCTGCATAAAAAATGGAATGATCTACATCATCACATGAAACTTGCAAAGGCTGCGAAGTTGCCTCATTAGGACTAGCACTAGATTGTCCACCTGTAAAAGGAGGCAGCAAAGTATCATACATGTCTTTGGAGCTAACAAATGTCTCCTTTCTACATGAAAGTAAAGGCTGAATAACATCTTCCACAAAAACAACATCACGGCTAACCAAAATCTGTTTAGTCTATGGATGATATAGACTATAGCCTTTGCTTTTAGAATTCTACCCAACAAAAATACATTTTTACTGCTTTATCATCCAATTTCTTGTGATGTTGTTCAGGCATTGATGCATATGCCAGACAACCAAAAATGCGTAGATGAGCAAGAGATGGCTTGCGACCATGTCAAGCCTCATACGGAGTGATAGACTATAGGTCTTTAGTGGGACACCTATTAAGTAGATATGCTATGCACATAACAACCTCAATCCAAGAACTATGTGGCAAAGCCTGACTCTTGACCATACACCTTGCCATCTCCATGAATCACATGTTCTTTCGTTCAGCAACTCCATTCTCTTGAGGTGTATATGGCACTATACACTAATGTTTTATCCCATGTTCAACCAAACATGCATTAAAGTCAGAAGACATATATTCTCCCCCTCGATCAGAATAGAGGGTGCTCATTTTACATGCAGACATATTCTTAGCCAAAATCAAAAATTTTTTGAAGCATATAAACACTTTGGACTTTTGTTTGAGTGGATATACCCATGCATGCCTGGAAAAATCATCAATGAAAGTCACGAGGTAAAGATAGTTTCCAAAAGAATGTGTCTGCATAGGACCAAAGACATCACTATGTACAAACTGCAATTTTTGAGTAGCTCAAACTGAACCATTTTTTGGGAAGGATGAACACTCCATTTTGCCCAAAATACGGCCTTCACAGACATGTTTAACGGGTGCCTCAAGTTTGAGCAAAGAGTTCACCATTTCACATTTCTACAGGCATAGCAAACTAGCAAAATTTAGATGACCTAAGCATGCATGCCAAAGCTTTTCATATGACATAGCCTAAGAATCATGTATTACACATGTTGAATCATCCATAGATTTTTCATAGTCAATGAGCTTATATAGCCCGCGACATAAAATGCTAGAAGCAATAATCATGTCGCCATTTGACAGATCATGAACTATACATATATTATCAAAAACTTTCACAACTAAGCCAATCTTGGCTAATGCAGAAACTGATAACATATTTTTCTTGATCCCTTGTACAAATAAAGCATCTGACTATGTAAAAGAACTACCATCAGCATTAGTTAGGATGATCTTACCAACTCCCATGACACGATAAGAGGAGTTGTTGGTGCATGTGATAGTATTCCCTATAGGGGCAGGCTCGAGTGAAGTGAAGAAACTGCACTATGAGGTAATATGTTTGGTTGTCGCACTATAAAAGTACCGAACATTTGAGTCTATTGCAGACATACACCAGAAAATTGTCCATAGAATCATCTTCATTCATATGCTCACTCTCCAACTGTTTCTGGAGGTAAGTAACTGGAGCCTCATTCCTAGCTTGATATAATATGGTAAGTGTATCCCAAGCATCCTTAACTATTTTGCAAGAACAAATGTGAGTAATGATGTCATATTTGACATACAAGGCTATCAATGCATGTGCTTGAGCATCTCTTCCATCCCAATAAATTTTCTCTACAGTAGGTGCAGTAGAAAATGTAGCACGAATAGGAACATGAAGAATATCATCATCTTCAACATCATCTACATCAACTTTAGTACGTGTATTTACAGGTGTAATAGGACGTTTTTCAACAACCTGCACAATATTCCATAGTCCTTTTGCGACCAATACATGATGCATCATATAAGCCCATAATGCGTAATTCGTACCATCGAACTTATCCTCAATAGCCAACATACAAAATATATCATTGCTTTCAGCCATGGCCATTGACTAAAATACCTTGATGCTGAAAAACGATTGTATTTGAAAAATTTCAACAGAACTACCTTGACGAGTTCTGCTAAACCTGTACCAAACTTCAAGATGCTTATATTGGCAAACCAAATTGTATATATATTTGGCACAAAAAGATGAAATAGCCTACACAAGCATTATAATAGTGCGTTCGGAGGCTGAAACGAGCTCAGATCGTGATTTTGGCACCACATAGCGAAGTTGTTTTGATCTCCTAGTCACGCTGAGTATACTTACCAAATTTCTTGCGATTCTGAGCCTGTGACTGGAGGGGTGTCGATGATGCCCTAGATAAAGCGACGACTTGCTCTGATACCAATTGTTGGAGTTCGAGGTCTGGAGAAGCATGTGAACAACACAAGGAAGAAGAAGAAGCTTGGAGCACAACACACAATACTGAATGTATTACCACTACAATGTACAAAGATAAGAGACCCGTTAGGGTAATAGGCGTATATATAAGCGGGGGGAAAAACCTCTCAAAGAGGGAAAAAAGTGCCCTAATGGTCCTAGTGTGTTCACACACATCACTACCTAAATATATCAACACTGGACTTGTTCCACTCTCAAAACTTCTCTAACCTCTACCACATGATCGTAAGGATCTCGAGTGCCATCAAAGTAATTCTTCATGGATTTAACCAATTGGATAGGCCTCAAGATTTTGGGGTGTTTTCTAGGCTTAAGCAAGGGAAACTCATCCATGCCTCTTTGATGTCTTGGATTTCTGTGCCTCTCCTAATCTGTTCTTTTTTCATCTAATCTTGACCACTCTCTTCCTAAGGGGTTTGCAAAGCTCACTTCAGGTCTCTCTCTATCTCGCTCCATGTGGTTTCATGATTCTTGGATGATCATGTTCCTTGGAAGCCATGAGAAACATTAGATCTTGGTGTAGGGAAAATCAATTCACCCTTCCAAGTGTATGCATGGTTGCTATGCTTGGTTATCGAGAACATTTTTTCTCATGTGTTATCTAGATAGACAACTTTGCATGATATCTTCAAATCTTTGAGCTCATAGATGGTGACAATGGCTATTTCATTAATTTTATCTGTCTTGAATCTCCAAAAAGCTTCCTCCATTTCTTTATTCAAGAATAGTCCTATGCTTTTGTTGTCTTGGGGAACCCACTCTAGAGTAATCACTCTAGTCAAGCCAGACTTGCCTCAAGGAGTCAAGGATTGTCATCCTAGGTTTCCTTGCTCTAGGTCTCCTATCTCATTCTCGGGAGTGACATTTTCGAACTCATCTATTCTCTCTAGTAAGCTGGTAACCACATACATGGTTCCTTGCTTATCAATATACAAACCCTCTTCGAATTTAACCACTCGGTGTTCAAGTCCAAAGGGTTGATCGGGATTTTTGAGTTGGACAATTGATCATCATAGATGATCCAAATAGATACGTGCACCTCATTGAATATTCTGGTGTTTGTAAATAGGCTATGCTTGCACTACCTACTGATTGTTCCATGTTAAAGGACATCTTTGAATCACTCATTTCTGAATTGAGTATGTAGGGATAATCACTAAGCTGCTCGGCCCATGACCTAGCTATATGGTTGACACTAGCCTCAGATGATCTAATACTTTATCGGTCTGTGATAAAGATGGTGTCGAAGATGATATTCCGCAGATTCTTGTTTGTGCTGCTGTTTCTGTTGCACCTACTGCAGAGCAGACTCGTTGGGATGTCAGAGATGCCCAGACACATGCATTGATAGCTTTTTCTGTCAAACGTGCCATTATTCCTCATATTCGCTCTTGCAGAATAGCTAAGGATGCTTGGGATACACTTATCACATTGTACCAAGCTAGGAATGAGGCTCGTGTTGCTTACCTCTGAAAACAGTTAGAGAGTGAGCACATGAACGAAGGTGATTCTATGGACAGTTTCCTAACGAAGATCAAAGACTTGAAGGAACAATTGATTTCTGCTGATGAGGTTATACCAGATAGCTCACTTGTGCAGACCGTTCTGAATGGTCTTCCTGATTCATATCAGAGTTTTGCTTCTACTCTTCGGTTGATGATGAAAGGCAATCCATATGCCTTATCATTTGAGGATTTAGTCTCTGTTCTGCTGCAAGAAGATCAGTCCAGGCAAAACAGGTCCATTATGCGAGTTGCAGATCAAGCTTTCCTGGCTAGTCAAAAGGGCAAAGGAAAATGGAGCTCTTCAACTAGTAAGCAGAAATTTGCTAATTCTGCATATTCAAAGAACGATGATAAAGATGAGAAGAAATCAGAAAAGTAGAAATTGTTTTGTAAGTACTGTAAAGGGAATAATCATATCATAAAGAACTGTCCAAAACTGGCTGCTAAAGAGGCAAAGAAGAAAGAGTCTAGAATGGTTGTTGCAGAGGCCTCTACACCAAAAACAGAGTCTGCAAATCTTGTGCAGGAAGAAGAATGGGCGTTTACTACTGTCTGCAGTTTTGACCCATCTTCTCATGAGTAGTGCATGTCTGCAGTAGACTCAGATGTTTGGTATTTTGACAGTGGAGCGACCAAACATATTACCTCGCAGCGCAGTTTCTTCTCTTCACTCGAGCCTGCTCCTTTAGAGAATACTGTTACATGCGCCAACAACTCCTCTTATCCTATTATGGGAGTTGGTAAGATCATTTTGACTACTGCTGATGATAGTTCTTTCACTTTGTCAGATGCTTTATTTGTGCAAGGGACAAAAAGAACCTGTTATTAGTTTCTGCATTAGCCAAGATTGGCTTGGTTGTGAAATTTGTTGATGACAGGTGTACAGTTCATGATTTGTCAAATGGCAATGTGATTATTGCTTCTAGCATTTTATGTCGTGGGCTGTATAAGCTCATAGACTATGAAAGATATGTAAATGATTTGGCATGCGCAGTAAATGATTCTCAGGCTATGTCAGATGCAAAGATTTGGCATGCACGCTTTGGTCATCTGAATTTTGCTAGTTCTCTACGCCTGCAAAAATCTGAAATGGTGTCCTCTTTGCCCAAACTTGAGGCACCTGGAAAACATGTTTGTGAAGGCTGTATTTTGGGCAAAATGCAGCATTCCTCCTTTCCAAAAGATGGTTCAGTTCGGGCTACACAGAAATTGCAGCTTGTACATAGTGATGTCTGTGGTCCTATGCAGATACCCTCTTTTGGAAATTACCTTTACTTCGTGACTTTCATTGATGATTTTTCCAGGCATGCATGGGTATATCCACTCAAAGCAAAGTTCGAAGTGTTCATGTGCTTTAAATAGTTTTTGGTTTTGGCCGAAAATCTGTCAGCATGTAAAATGGGCACCCTCCGTTGTGATCGAGGGGGGGAATATATGTCTTCTGATTTTAATGCATTTTTGGCTGAACATGGGATAAAACATGAGTGTACAGTGTCGTATACACCTCAACAGAATGGAGTTGCTGAACGGAAGAACAGGTCTCTCATGGAGATGGCGAGGTGTATGGTCAAGAGTCAGGCTTTACCTCATAGTTTCTGGCTTGAGGCTGTCATGTGTGCAGCATATGTACTGAACAGGTGTCCCACTAAAGCACTCCAGTCTATCACTCCATATGAGGCTTGGCATGATCGCAAGCCATCTGTTGCTCATCTGTGTGTTTTTGGTTGTTTGGCATATGCATTAGTGCCTGAACAACATCGCAGAAAATTGGATGATAAAGCAGTAAAATTTATTTTTGTTGGGTACAGTTCTGAAAGTAAAGGCTATCGTCTGTATCATCCACAGACTAAACGCATCCTGGTTAGTCGTGATGTTGTTTTTGTGGAAGATGCTATTCAGCCATTGCTTTCATGTACTAAGGAGACATCTATTAGCTCCAAAGACATGTATGATACTTTGATGCCTCTTTTAACAGGTGGACAGTCTAGTGCTGGTCCTAATGAGGCAACTTCTCAACCTTTGCACGTTTCATATGATGATGCAGATCATTCCATTTCTGATGCAAATTTACATGATGCACTTGTTGATGAGAGAGCTGATATTGAGCAGGCAAAAACTATGCCAAAATGGCTGGTGCAGACTTTGCGTGACAACAAATTAGATGCACCTTTGTCATATCGTACTCGTTCAGGCTCTCATAGTGCCTCCTTTGCATCAGATTGCTATGCTATGGCTGCGTCTAGTCTCTATGATGAGAATGAGCCTGTTTCTTTTGATGAAGCACAGAATTCAGAAAATTGGATGGCTGCTATGCAATCTGAATATGATGCTATAATGAAGAATGGTACATGGTCTTTATGTGACTTGCCTCTTGGCAAGAAGGCCATTGGCACTAAGTAGGTATACAAGCTGAAGAGTAAACCTGATGGTACAGTTGACAGGTATAAGGCTAGGCTTGTTGCAAAGGGTTATGCACAGGAAAGAGGCATTGATTTTGATGTGACCTTTGCACCTACATGTCGTATGACTACTGTTCGGAGCATTTGTGCACTTGCAGCCCATTATGTTTGGAATGTACATCAGTTGGACATTAAGACAGCATTTCTGAATGGTGACTTGCATGAAGAAGTGTATGTTTTTCAGCCCCATGGCTTTGTGCAGAAAGGGCATGAAAACCAGGTGTGCAGGTTAAAGAAGGCATTATATGGTTTAAAGCAAGCACCACGTGCTTGGTATGAGAAGATACATGCCTATCTAGTTGCACATGGTTTTGAGAATAGTCCAACTGAAAGCACCTTATGTTTTAAGCGTGCTAATGATGTGCTTCTGATCATTGTTGTCTATGTTGATGACATGCTGCTCACTGGTCCTATTGAGAAGCATATTGCTGATTTCAAGGTTGATTTGCATGCCTCATTTGAGATGTCTCATTTGGGGCATTTGCATCACTATTTGGGCATTCATTTTATGCAAGCTGATGGTGGAATGGCTTTGTGTCAAACGAAATATATTGACACATTATTGTAGTGTTTTGGCCTTGAAGACTGTAAGCCTATTGCCACTCCTATGGAGACAGGTTTACGATTGAGACTTCATGATGCTGGAGATGCATTTGATGCTATTCTCTATCAGTAGGCTGTTGAATGCTTGATTTACTTATGCGTTACATGACCAGATATTCAGTTTGTTGTCTCACAGATGAGCAGGTTTATGCATTGCCCAGGAGTCACGCATTGGAAGGCGGTTAAGCGCATCTTTCGCTACTTGAGTGGTACTCGGCTACTTGGGTTGTTTTATCCTAAGGGGGGATCACTACCACCAGATTTGCATGCTTTCTCTGACTCAGATTGGGCTGGTTGCTATGACACTCGTGTGTCCACGAGTGGTTTTTGCTTCATGCTTGGTAGCTCATGTATATCTTGGTTGAGTAAGAAGCAGCCTACTGTGGCCACTTCCAGTTGTGAGGCTGAGTATAAGGCAGCTTTCACAGCTACTGTTGAGTGTGTGTGGCTCAGACGCCTTATGGCTGATTTGGGTGTTGGCCAGTCTTCTGCCACCACCATCTTCATTGACAGTCAGAGCGCATTGACAGTTGCGAGGAACCTTGTGTTCCATGCTCGCACTAAGCACATTGAGGTGCATTATCATTATGTCAAGGAGAGGTTCTCTGCTGGGGAGATCAGCTTGGCATATGTGCCCATGCAGGAGAACATTGCAGACCTTTTCACGAAGGCTCTGCCTAGGGAGAAGTTTGAAGCTTTCCGCAAAGCTTTGGGCTTACTTCCTTTTGTGGAGTGATTTCCACATAGCTTGGCACTTCCTTATACATGAGTGCCAGCTACTTGTTCACTGCATCACTCCCAGGGGGGATTTGTTGATATATTTAGGTAGTGATGTGTGTGAACACACTAGGAACGCCGGGGCACTTGTTTTCCTCTTTAGGAGGTTTTTTTCCCTCGGCTTGTATATACGCCTATTGCCCTAATGGGCTACTTATCTTTGTACATTCTCTAGTAATACATTCAGTATTATGTGTTTGTGCTCCAAGCTTCTTCTTCTTCCTTGTGCTGTTCGCGTGCTTCCGCAGACGTCTAAATCCAACAGGTACAACTGATATCCCTTACTTTCAGCACTATAACCAACAAATATACATTTCTTTGACTTGTCATCAAGTTTGTGACGTTGTTGTGATGGCACAAGAGCATATGCCAAACAACCAAACACACGCATATGACTAACCATAGGCTTATGACCATTCCAAGCCTCATAAGGAGTGATGAATCTCAATGCTTTGTAGGGTAGCGATTCAACACATAGTTTGCACACATGACTACTTCCATCCAAAACTTATGAGGAAGATGCTTTCCTTTAACCATACATCGTGCCATTTCAAGTAGAGTTCTATTTTTACGCTCGGCAACACCATTTTGCTGAGGTGTATATGGCACCATACATTGGTGTGAAATACCTCTTTCACGAAGAAAAGCACTAAACTCATGTGACATGTATTCACCACCACGATCCGTGCATAGAGTCAAAAGCTTTTGTGAAGAAAAATTTTCAGCCATAGCTAAAAATGCTTTGAAGCAAGAAAATACCTCATTCTTTGCTTTCATAGGATACACCCATGTATGGCGAGTAGCATCATCAATGAAGGTAACAAAATATACATGCTTCCCAAAAGATGGAGTCTTGACGGGACCACATACATCACTATGAACAAGCTGTAATTTTCTTGTAGTGTGTGTATGACCATTGTTTGGAAAAGAAACACGATTCATTTTTCCAAGAATGCAACCGTCACATGCATGCTTTTCAATGGACTCAAGTGTAGGCAAGCCAATAACATGTCCTTCTTTTGCAAGTAGAGCAAACTATTGAAGTTTAAATGACCAAAACGAGCATGCCAAAGCTCCATTTTAGCCATGGAAGACGTATGAGCAACTAAGGCATTCGAGGCAGCCCTCTTGTATGTATCCATGCGATACAAACCATTACATAATGTACCGGACATCACGATAACATCGCCATTGCTGAAATCATGAACCATACACTTATCATCAACAAAGTGTACATGAATTCGAGCTTTGGCAATCAACGGAACTGAAATTAAGTTCTTCTTGATACCAGGCACATACAATGCATTTTTCAAGAGAATCACACCTCCATTTGCAGCCGTAAGCTCAATTTCTCCTACTCCAATGATAGGATAAGAGGCATTGTTTGCACATACCACATGTCCTCCTTTAGGTGCATCTTTCAAAGAGGCAAAAAATCTTTTGCATGATGTTATGTGCTTTGAAGCACCACTATCAAAGAACCAATCCGAATCAGCCTCACTCACAACCATACAGAAGCATCATAATGACATGTAAGAACACATGCCCAAAAATCTTGAGCCATGTTAGCTTCATCATTCTTTGCATTTGCTGAATTTTCAGCAATAGACATGCCGGATTCCTTCTTCTTTTCGTTGCGTTTAGCAAGCTTTCTACACTCATCAATAGTATGACCAGCCTTCCGACAATATTTGCATCTCTTCTTCTTTTGCAAATCACCATCATTAGAGGAATGAGTGGAAGAGGAAGCTTGAGGCTTTGGTTTTAATGAACCCAAAGCTGAACCATACTTGCTTTTCCCCTTTTGTGAGATAGCAAGTGCTTGCGTTCCCTCAATCAAACCACTCCTATTCACTCTAGATTGCTCTTCTTGCAAAAGAAGAGACACAACCTCATCAAATGCATACATATTAGGATTCCCTTTTGCAACCAAACGAAGTGTAGTAGCAAAGCTTTGAAAAGATTCCGGTAATTCTTTCAACAATGTAGAAATGAGTGATGCATCCGGAATGATCTCATCTATGTTTGCCAATTGCTCTTTCAAATCCTTGATGCGTGTCACATACACATCCACTGACTCATTTTCAGCCATACATACATTCTTAAGTTGCTTCCTCAAGTATGCAACATGTGCTTCATTACACATGGCATACAAAGAAGCAAGAGCGTCCCATGCCTGTCTCGATGTAGAACATGACCGAATGTGTGGAACTATATGATGCTTCACTGAAAGCGCAATCAAAGCATGAGCTTAAGCATCTTTTCCATCCCATCTAAGCTGCTCCTGTGTAGGTGGAGAAGGAAAAACCACTGTACTCGAGGAAGAAGCTCCATCTGTGACAGTAGATTGTGAAGTAGAAGCACCTGTCGGTCTTCGATCTACATCTGCCACTATGTTCCAAAGTTGTTTTGCAACAAGAACATGCTTCATCCTGTAAGACCACATCGGATAGTTGGTCCCATCAAGCTTATCTTCAGCTTGAAGCATGCCAAACAAGTCATTGCTGCCCGTCATTTCACTAAGGAACAAGAATGTGACAAAATTTTCACTTTGATGAAAGCTGAAATGAGTGCTGAAATTTCAGCTCACAAATCGTCACTCTGATGGTGATTCTAACTGCACAAATGGCTTCGAAATGGGATAAAATCCCAGCGCACCTACTGGAAATGTTTTCGGGGTGCTGAAATTCACACTTCTATGCTCCGAAGTCGATTTGCACTGTTAAAGTGCGCGTGCGCCGCGACGTGAGAAACTGAAACTTGAGAAGGAGTTGAACTTGGCTCTGATACCACTGTTGGGTGTGTGTATAAGTGCGAGAGACACACAAGAAGCACACACAAAGAGCACAAATGCAGCAAGACACACAGAGAAGACGATGGCTGGAATAGCTCTCTCTATGGATCGATAAACTGAACTGAAGTAAGAGCTGAATAATATCCCTAAGTACAAAGTACCACCACATATGAGAGTATCAAGTATGTGGTAACATGGGAAAAAACCTCTAGCCAGCACTAGAGTAAAAAGTGCCCATGTATAGGGAAAAGGTTCACATCAAAGCTACTTGAGGAACACATAAGTGTATCAATGTTTGGACTGGCTAAAAATTAGGTTTTGAGGCTTATTTGAGGGCTCAAACCGAGTCTAAAAATTATGAGAACTGATATGTGGCTACTTCTAGTACTCCTCAAGCTCGAGGACTCCTTGGCTTGAATAAAATGGAGCTAAAACTATCAAAAATGGTATTTACAATGTCGGTGTAGTGATGAAAATCATTCTTGGTTGAAAATAACTTATGAAAAATTGATTAGGTCTATTCTTTGCCAGATTTGCATAATGATTTCATATCTTTGCTCCTTCTAACCCTCTTCATTGGCCTTCTCCTCTGTACTCCTCAAGCTCAAGGACTCCTCGGCTTCAACAAAATGGAGCTAAAGCTATCAAAAACAATATTTACAATGTTGGTGTAGTGATGAAAATCACTTATGAGGAATTGATTAGTCCTATTCTTTAGGAGATCTACATAATGGTTCCATCTCCTTGCTCCTTCTCACCCTTTTCTTTGGCCTTCTTGTCTGTTGAAACTTCTAACCTTCTAACAAAATGATAAGTTCTTTGCTAATGGATCTAATTGATATATTTCTTCTCAACTTATTGGAGGGTAGTCCAAAAAGTATACCACATTTATCACTTATATTTCTTGATTTTGGAATCCTTTAGGGATGAATTTCTAATTCATAACAACTATAACTATTGGAACAATTTTGATGTCTATAATGGTGCCCAAGTTCAACTTTTTAGGAGAAGAAAATTCTATCATGTTTTATATATATTTCATTTGAGTATTTTTTTGTCCCATACTACACGTTGAGTGTAGAGTTTGATTGAGACTTCAATCACTACTTGGATTGTAGACTTCAATCAATATGTTAATCTTATCTTTTTACCATAAGTTTTCCAAGCTTAATTAGTTTTCTATGCTTATCGTGATAATTATGCATGAAATGTGCATTTTCCATTCTTATTTTCTCAACTCAAGGAATATGATTCATCCTTGATCTTCAGAATGTTATAAATTCCACTTACTTCTTATACTTTCTTTCTCAAGGGTCCTTAGTCACCTTGCATAACGAGTCTTTTGGTGAGCATGTTTTCCTTTGTCATTGTATCAATATGGCTTAAAAATTGCAACCAAATGAAATTCCTCTTGCAAACGATGATTCCTCCTCCAATCACTCTTTCTATAGCGATGAAATCGACATGGAATATAGATATAACTATAAATATAGTCAATAGGGCAATCTTATGTTTGTAATACGGGTTTTTGGGCTAGATATATTTTTCTACGTTGATCATGACCATTATGCATGAAACATGCATTCATTAGAAAATTTCAATGCTCGCTTATTGGCAGCCTCCGAAAAATAGGAAAAAGGTAGGCTATTGACCAATGCATAACGTCATCCTCCAAGGTGAGAAGGTTTATAAAGGGGAGATTCATTTTGGATTATACAATATCTATGTGGGAAGATAGGTGAGAAGGTTTATAAAGGGGAGATTCATTTTGGATTATATAGTACCTATGTGGGAAGATGTAGACTATGCACAAGAAAGTGATTGCGATTCTTTAAATAAATTGTGATAAAAACTATAATAGAATTTGATGGAAATCCTTATTGAAATCTTTATTTGCTGGTGGAGCTATCAAAAACATTATTTAGTATGCCCATACCCTATTTGGTACTACTCATTATTCTTGTACTTCTATCAATGGTTATTTAAATCATAAAATATGTATGAACAGATCCATTACTAGGCATCCCTTTTGCAGCTAATGAATCTCTTGGGTTAGACTATGCATTCAAAATAGCTCTCTTCAAGATGCCTAAAGTTCTAGCTCCAATAAACCTCCATGTCTCCAAATTGTTTCCAAAGACACCAACATTGTGGTTAAGCCTAGTTATATTTGGTAATATTGATTCTTGTACTTCTATCAATGGTTATTAAATCATAAGGTTGGTCTATAATTGGATCTATTGCTGGGCATCCCTTTTGTAGCTAATGACTCTCTTGAGTGATTAGTTAGACTATGCATTCAAAATAGCTCTCTTCAAGATGCCTAAATTTCTACTTCCAGTAAACCTCCATGTCTCCATGTTGTTTCTTAAGACACTTACATTGTGGTTAGACTCGTCCTACTTTTACTAGTTCTCCTTTGGGACGTCTAAATAATTTTTTTAAAAAGAAAGTGGATCCATTATTAATAACATAAATGCTATTTTCTACCTTCTATATGTATTACGTCTCCATGTATCTATCAAAACGTTGTGATGGCATCCCAAATGCCTAAGCCTCTATGTATTACTTCTCCATGTATCTAGCGAAACGTTATAATGGCATCCCAAATGGTAAGGTCTCTAGTTTATTTGGTATCTAGATGGGTTTTAAGTGGCCTTCAATCAAAGATAAAAGTGATTATATACCAAATACAAAAGAAAGGTTTTGTTGTGGTACAACATGCAACCTACATAAGCTTCTTGGCTCTTTGTTTCAAATCATTGCCTACTAGCTAACTTAAACTACTTCATATCCTATTGATGAGCCGGTGAATATCTCTTAGTAAATTGGCTTTTACCATATTGACATACACATACACATACACACACACATAACAATTCCGTTTGCTTAAGAGGAACATCAACTAAGGAGGATCATCATATCTGGCCACAAGTGTTATAAGACTGTAGCCATAAAGCTTACTAAGTAAGAGAGATTAGCCCACACACATTAGCCCACATAGATGGGGCCTTCACCTCTCTAAACTTGGTTTGGGGGGGGGGGGGGGGGCTTAGGATCACCCCTTCCATGTTGCTACTTGAGCGAGCCTTTGGACTCTATATCCTAGTAATTGTTGGGCGTTCAGCCTTTGCTTTGTGGAATTCAAGGGGTCACATGGGTGCTTTGCTTGACCTTCATTATATTTTCAATTAATTCAAGCATCTCAAAGAGTACATCAAACTTATCTTTTAGGTATAAGATATGATCTATCCAGCCTTCATCCTACCCACGATGTCTCCTCATTGAAAATCTTCATGTGTTTAGATGGATGTGGAAACATCCCTTCAAGGCCCACCTTCCCTGCAACAGCCCGAATAATAACCGCAAGAAGAAATGGAACCGAAATTTGAGTAGCAAATGATAAATATACAGGCTAAACAGTACCTAGGCCTTTCCTCTAGTCATCAAGTACTCCTTTCTCATGTGGATGATAATTCATAGAGGTGTTTGGAAAAGTATTAAGCGGTATAAGGTGGTCATAGGAGATATGCGATGCAGCTTAGTTTAAGACACGATACATATTTCCTTTCATGTTTAAAGCTTAAATCTACAGTCTAACCTTTGCTTGACAGGCTTCAAACGGTCAAAACTTGCCGCCCACGTCTACATAGAAATATTGATTGGCGAATGCAAAGGGATGGATCTTGTATTATGGAACCTCTAGAGGGCCGATTTCCTGTGGCAATTATGGGCTTAAGGGAATGAAGCTGTTCTCAGTAACTCTCAAACTTATTCTGATGGACCATCAGTTCAATAGTTTAAGAGCGCTGAACAAAAGACATTGAAGCTTACAAAGGATGCCCCATTGTACTGTAAGCATGACATTATGAAAAATTGTAAAGCTCCATATGGAGAGTCTTTCCTTCCTACATACTACCTTATAAGGTTCCGTATGATTAGCACCTGTCTATCTCACTATGGGGCAGCATCATATCCTTCCTATGAGCTTTGCAACTCTGTTGTTTTCTTTCAGTTAATTCAGAAAATCCTCGCAAGTGTAGCATGACGGTATTAATATTATTCAATACAACCTGCCTAGCTGAATTGTACATTATTTTTGCAGATGAATATGATGCAGGTCAAGGATCACCAGTCAATTGAAAGCCATCTGACGGCTCTATATCTGTAGAAATGGGTGTAAGTTAGGGTCCTTTATCACATGAAAATCCTCGCTTGTACAGCAGACATGGGTCAATACATTCATACGGTACATTAGCTGTCCTAAGGGTAAAGTCATCCAAAAATTGAAGGAATCTGACATGTACAGCGGTACATGTGCTGTCTGATAAGGTTCCTTGTCAGGTGGAGGCATGAAAAACGCTGCAGCTGACGATACAGGAATATTGAGATGGTAGTAAAAGAAGGCTGTTTACAGAAAGAGCGATGGAAAATGGCTCGCTTGTGCAAGAGCATTTCGAAGTTGCATAAGCTTGCACAAGCTAAGTGTATATGTCCATGCATATCAGAGTCGTCCCCTCCTTTGAACGATACAAAATGCATTGCGGCTGGTAACACTCCAATCCTGCGATCCGTTAATGCTGGGAGTCAAAGAAGGATAAGCTGTGCTCAGCTGCTAGACCTCCATATCCTGCCTGTTAGAGAGATTACCAGCACGGACACATCGTCATGGTACTTGCGCCTATCTCCTTGTGGAACATCCAGAAGCTGGTGAAAGTTCATGCCTGAAAGTTCATCCAGAAGTACACTTTAAATTTTCGAGCCAACAGGGGGGGAGTATATTTCTACTTCTCTAATAAGAGCGCATCACTGTAAGCTAGTATATAATTAACATTAGGTAGTTATGCCAGCGGAAATGTCTGTTGGGCAATATCTCATCACAAGGGTGGATCTAGGTTTGCCATGGCCGATGGCAGTTTCCTTGTCAAACAGAGAACAGAGCTAGAACAAGGCAATGCAGTAGATGCTCGCTACAGAAGAGTGGAGGTACATGCTTGGTACAGAACACTGGAAAGGTGTTTACCTGCTTTCTTGGCGGCACGAAAAAGGAGCTCTTCAATCAAGTGCTGTGCAGGGTCTCCATCAGGGAACATGTCCATGAACCACTCAACATGCGCAACCGCCTCCTCATTCGTCAGATATTGATAGAGCCCATCGGAGGATAGAATAAGAAAACGATCATTTGGACCCAGCCTATGATGCCTCAATGAAGGCAAACAGCTTATGTATGGTTCCGTGCCCTCGTAGTTGATCCGGAACATCTCCAAGACGGCGCTGTTCCAACGAGGCTGCACGACGAGAACGAACATGTTAGCACTTCTGTAGAACGAACAACTTTACTGACATGGAAATTCATGATCTATCTAAGTGTCTGTTGCACCTTCTTCAGAAAGCCAGCTCCAAATGCCCGAGTCACCTTCAGAGTCCCCTTCACACGGTCATTGATGAAGAGGTCGCTGTCTGGATGCGCTGCCTTGATTCTGCATACTTCCTGTCCGAACAGAGCATAATGTCTTCTGATGAGCTTGGAAATGAAAGAATGGACATGCCGGACTCTCGCCCACAAGATAACTAAGTAGGGTGGATGCCATTCCAAGCTCCAGCACTTCTAGACACTAATAATATATACACATAATGTCGAATCTACATCGGCTATATCCACATAGGATAAACCCATGTAGACCATAGCTTCGGAACGAGACAGTTTTTTCGACCATGATTTACAATCATAAGACACATTGAGAAATCATGACAAATATGAATCGTTCGATCAGGATCCAATTCAAAGAAAGGTATCGAACTTTTGTTTGTTAACCTTTTACATGCATTGCCATGCCATTGCAAATGGATTGAAAAAACAAGCAGACGAACCATAAATTAATAAAGTGATCACCGACCTCTTCGACACTCATACAGTGATCCCTGGATAGCTGGAGAGCGGTCAAGGTTAGGTTGGCTGATGGAGATGTACTACGAAGAAAAGATGCATCATAATCCATGAGTTCTGTGGCGGGGCTCTCCTCCACTATACGCTCAAGATCCGTACAGATCTTTGAGCCCGTACAATTGGAGTTGTTGCAGCATGCATCTAAATCATCGTGGGAGAAACAATGGCTATGTAGCCTTGCTAATTTTCTGTACTGTCCAAGGATTGCCCGGCTATCACCCACATTCATAACGTAGACATCCTCATCCTTCATGAGCATGACCAATACGCATGAGCCCATCAGCCCCAATTCAGGGTTCTCTTTCAAGCATCGGTCCGCCATGTCGAAGTAAGCATTCTCCGTTAAAATCAACGCGTGCTCAAGAGCTTCGAGAATAGCCGAATGATCAGTTCCTCGACGCTTAGAGGTGCGGAATGCACGGTGATCTGACTCTCCATGCGGAGGATTAAGCCTGTCACAAAATGTCGTGTAATTCTCTTTGTTTACGGAATGTCGATGATCGCTCGGGAAAGACATGTTCCGTCGGGTTCTAGCTGCCAGCTTTCTCTGTTTGGGCATTTTATTTGGAGAGTGGGCTGTGTGTGCGCCGATTGGCCCTCTACTCTCCCTGATATGGAGCTTGCTTGCAATACTCGAGCCTGTAAGGTTCAAATTGTTATTACCATTTAGCTGTCCTCTTGCAGAGCGGGAGCTCTCGTCTGCATCCCAGAGCAATCCCCGTAATTCCTTATACATGTTTGCATACAAATTCTTCATCAAGAAATCGGGGGCATCTGGTCCATTGAATCCATCATATATCCCGACAAAAAGCCATCCATGTTCGTCACACAACACAACATGTACTCTGTCTTCCCCTGCCTTACCGTGCGCCCATTCGAGGTGCCTGTCATCGCCATCTTTGGGCGATGATGCAGACACTCTCGATGGCACATCGTTAAGGGTTTTTGCCCTTTCTTCTGTCATTTGTGAGTGCAGCGACTTCATCCTGCTCGATGCACCGTTCCAAAGGTTCCTTACAGGCTTCCCTACCACATTCATCATGCCAGAAACTCTTCGTTTGTACCCACTGTAGTTCATGTCGGATGTGGGCAATGGAGCGGAGAAATGGGATGGATCGAAGCCAGAGTCAATCGGTCCAGACAAATAGCTCCTTTCCAAAGGCCCTGATAGAAAACCCCTTTCTAGGATCCCAGACATGTAGCCTCTGTCGAAATCGCCTGAGAGGAGCAGCGCTACGTCGGAGGGAACGGAGACAGGTCCACCCAACAAAGCTGCAGAGCATGGGTCGACGCCTTTGGGAATCGGCTGCAACGGCAGCGATGTGAAGGAAGAAGTGCTTTCGAAAGCAGCAGCTCGTTCATCGGCGGCCATGGCGAACGTGGGGCTTTGCTCATGAAAGACAATCGTGCAGGGGGTGGAGGCGTTCGCGCTGACGGATGCGCCCGATATGGCTTTGAATGTAGTCTCTGGAATAGATTTAGCGAGCCCCAAATGGCTATGGCATATGCTTGTTACAGCAAATCTACGATCGTCAGAATTGCCGCTGTTATGGCAACACTTGGACCTGTCGATGGGGTGTATAGAGTTGATGGTTTGCGGCGAAGAATCGGGTGACGGACGTACGTAGCAAAAGGAATGTCCAAGTCCTCCATCGTAGGGCTCTGAGAACAAGACATTCGAATGGGTCTTGACGCTGTGCATGGAGGAAGCCACGAAACAGCCCGCCATAGAGCGAGAGAAGCCACTGCCCATGGTGCATAGCTAGAAATGCTGCTGATGAAGGACAGAGACCGAGACAGCGGATCGACCTTCGCGCTCGGATGGACACCCCCTAGAAGTTCAGAAGCGATGAGTGGCATCGTGAGACACATAGCATTTGGGAGAGGAAAAGATGGTCTTCATGGAGCGACCCTGCTGCAGAAAGTCGCTGCAGAGCACGTGCATCCGAACTGCTAAAGGAGCGCTGGCTTTAGTAATAGAGGAAGGTTTCAGGTAGGTGGCGTTTGGGGGGATGGTTTGTGTAAGAACAGGTGGATATGAGAGAGAGAGAGAGAGAGAGAGAGAGAGAGAGAGAGAGAGCTTTTCGGTACAGACTAGGGGAGGGAGGGTGGAGGGGGTGGCTAATGGCTATGGAACTTGAAGGAGGTGGGTATAGAATGGCAGATGAAGTCAACGTGGGCGATTGCATGTAGCGCGCGCTCCGCAGTCCACTGAAGCAAAAGTGGACTTTATTCGAGTTTCCTACCGCGATCTTTATGCGCCTTCCACACACAGAAACAGAGGCCGCTGCCTCTTGACTTTCGCAAAGCGAGTGAAGAAAAGGATGAGTGCCCACAGCCCACTGTCTCAGCAGTCGAGCACTGGGAGAGTCGGACACCACTGCGTACGAGGAAAGTGCGTGGTGCAGCGCGGAGAGGAATTCTGGAACAGGTTCAGAGTCCAGTCTCCAGAGGCAGGCTGCAATTGTAGGCAAGAGAGAAGAGACATCAAGGACGGCGCTGAAAGAGAGAGAGAATACAGGTGGAAGGGATCTTAGGGGTGATTCTGATGCTCAGCTCTCGAGTCTCGACATGGCGAAATGATGCTTTTTGGGTGCTAAAAAAAAGCAAGGCGAAAAGCAGAAAGGAAGGAAAGCAAAAAGCCAGACAGACGAGTGCAGTCGGATGTCGGAGCATAGGTTGTCTCATCGAACACCACTCTCTCTTCGTTCCAGCCAACGGATTATCCGAAGGCATAGCAAGTGTAACGAAATATTCCCCTCACTTACGAACTTTTGCAGCCAACGATTTTGAGGTCTGAATATTCTTTGGAATCCAAGATTTATCATGATTGAGCCCTACAGGGCAGGGCATTCGTGAGTCAGGGCATTCCATGCAATGCAATCTATTCATGCGATTTGATATACCGTGAGGTTAAAAAGGATTCATTTGCTCACGTCCCATTGTTCTAGTGTTTGAGTTTTTCATCTCTTGAAGCGGAGGTCTAAAGTTCAATCTTTGGGTTGGACATCTAATGGCTTTGACTAGTTTAAATTAGTTGAATTAGTTGTAATCTTGTCTAATTCCTCTTTTGTGGGATATGCAAGTTCAATCTTTGGGTTGGACATCTAATGGCTTTGACTAGTTTAAATTAGTTGAAATCAGTTGTAATCTTGTTTAATTCCTCTTTTGTGGGATACGTGAGGTTCTAGAAATACTATGCTCATTGACCTGTAGAGTTGTTTTTCCAAAGTTAAAGCTTAGAGGAGTAGACACTTGTGAAACCTCCATTTAAAATAATAATAATAATAATAAAAAGAGACTCATTTTCAAACCTATTTTATGTCTCGATGATCCTCCGTCTTCCCTGGCAAGAATCCAAGGCCATTCACAGCTCATCACCCAAGAAGCATTTAGGCAATCATATTGTGTCATGTGCAAGAAGGGGTAATAGGGAGACAAAAGATGTCCAAAAATGGTTAAAAAGATAACATTATGGATATGCACATTCTTAAGCATTCGAACATCAGTGAGATGATTCAAGAGACGAGGTAGAGAGAAAAGTTTAACTAGAGGACGTTCAAGACAAGATGGCACCATAGACTATGCATATTACTTGAGCATTGCAAGTCCATCAATTTGAGAGAGATCAAAGGAAGGTATAGAGAAAGCACAAAGGAGATGCTCAACAGAATAATTTTCTAGCTTGAAAACATAGAATATTGTAGATATGCGAGCTCGTTTGGGCCTGGTCTAGATTTAGCTATAGTGGAGCTTTGAGTATACCAATGCCTTTTTTTTCAAGTGGCGATGGTTTCAGAATCAACGAATCCAAAGTTGGGACTCTTTCTTGGATCTATGCAGGGTTTGAACAAATGTCATAGCTCTGCGGAACCACATGCTTTTTGGAGAGAGAGAGAGAGAAGATGCTTAGGTTATAGGCATTTTCTAGATGCA
Source organism: Ceratopteris richardii (assembly GCA_020310875.1). Classification (NCBI taxonomy): domain Eukaryota; kingdom Viridiplantae; phylum Streptophyta; class Polypodiopsida; order Polypodiales; family Pteridaceae; genus Ceratopteris; species Ceratopteris richardii. Next base: position 131,957,044 of record CM035442.1, read on the forward strand.
TACGAATTGCACACACGTGTGACAGTGCATTTCAAGTGAAGACTTCTATTTTGGCCAACTGGATTGCATGTGCAAACTGAAATGTCAAGAGAGAATGAACACGCATATCAATGCCTACCAAATTCAATTTCCAATTAGAAAATGAGCACTACATGTTTGAATGTCCTCTCTTCAAATGTCAAAGCAGTTTAAACATTTGAAATTGACACTTTACGTGATCACTCTTTGACTTGTAGCTGAGCTTGAGTGTACCGATGCCTTTCTTTAAAGGGCGTTGGTTAGAAATTGAGAACCAAAGCACGGTATGTCAACTTAAAAGATGTGGTTATGCCACTTGTTATACACATCTAGAGCTCTTTTCCTGGATCTAAGGAAGTTTTGAACACATTTGCTATTCCCTATCAAGAAGTCTACTCAAGGTTGAGTATCACCCATCTTGAGCTTCAATGCACCCATCTTGAAGTCCACACAAGGTTCACAAGATGTCCACACAAGGTTCAGTATCACCCATCTTGAACTTCAATCCACCCATCTTGAAGTCCACACAAGGTTCAGTATCACCCATCTTGAACTTGAGTATACACAAGGCTCAGTATCACCCACGATCTAGTTATGAGATACATTATTGATAAGGGAAGCTTTGAGTGAAGCTCTATGTAAGCATGAGCAAGAAATAAATTATTTACGATACACAAGGCTCACTATCACCCACGATCCACTTGATACATCAAATGAAACGATCGCCTTTGACATTCTCTCTGAAAAAGATCATATTATAAGGACATGAAACGTGCGTCCCATGTCTTCATCTCAAAGTCAAAGATTATGTTTGTAGTATATAGCTGGAGAGGGGATTGGAATACCCCACACATAAAGTCTAGACACTAGAGTCACGTACCCTGCTTTTAGTGTCCATTGAGCTCAACTATCTTCCAAACATGCCTTTAATTCCCCACACAAGGAGCGCACCCTACTTTCAATGCCCATTGAAGTAAGCCCAAGTACAAGTCCCAACAAAGCATGGGCAGCGGGCTAGTGCTAAGTGCACCGTTATATCATATGGCCATTTCAGACCATATACATATATATATATATATATATATATATATATATATATATATAGAGAGAGAGAGAGAGAGAGAGAGAGAGAGAGAGATAACAAACGCTCTAGAAACACAAAAAGTACACAAGTGTGAGCTGAAGTAGTTATCCAGCAAGTGAAGATTTCTCACCTGGTCAAATGAGTTGCATGTGCAAATTAAATTGTTCAAACCAATGACAAAGGGAGAAACATTTCAATCTTCATCAACATTAATTTCAATTTAAAGCAAGATATGCAGCACAAAAGTTTTGTAAAAGTTTTGGGTATACGGCCAAGGACTCATTTAAACTAGCTACTTTGTTTCACCTTAGGGTCATCTTTTTTTTTATGAACATCAAAGAAAAGGATAAATATTAATACAGGATGTTACAAAAGTGCAAAGGACAAGCCCTTAGCAACAGAGATACACCTCTCAGAACAGAGAGTGGAACATATAAAACATAAGATGAGAGTACATTTTCAAGAGTTTTTCTCTCCGTTGATTGGGTTTATTGTCCCTCACAATAGTTGAGGAGTTACAATGCTCAAGTGGAGCAACAGACATAGACTTGATACAATGAAGACCAACTCTTTACATAGCTTTCATACAACTAAACATTAAGTTTTTATGAATTGGGTTAAATATTATGTGATTTCTGCTGCATCATATGCTCCAAAGAATCTGACTTCTCCAAAGAGACCGTAAGATTAAATCCATCCTATTGCATTCACCAAGGAGGATCTCTTTGTAACCAAGCTTGGGGATCCTAACGAATGAGCAGTAGATATTGAAAAAAATCCAGTATCTCTGAGCATTGTTGCAGGAGATGAAAATGTGAGAAAGATCCTCCTCAATGCCACAATGGTAACAAAGAGCTAGTATCGATATTCATCCTTTTATCTTTGCTGCTAGTCTAGATACCCTTATGAATAATCAACCACAACATTATTGAATGTTTGATGGAAAGAGGAAGGGCTCAAATGCTTCTGACTTTGTACTTCCATTGAGCTTGATTCCACTTAAGAATCCAACATTTGTTAAGCTTGTCCACAATGGGTTGAAACGAAATAACAAAGTCTTTGTAACGAAGAAAGGTGTCCTCAAAAACCCATTATTAGGTGCTTAAAAAAATAACTAACTCTATAAAAAAAAAAGATAAACTTTTTTCTACCTGTTTGAATGTACAAAATGAAATTTCATAGATACAAACAATAGTTCCTATGTAACCAAGTTCACTATCTATAAGGTTTGTGTCTTTTGAGCTAGCACATGATAGATGCTTGAAAGAAGCAACAATACTAGAATCCTCTGTTTTACGTAAAGAATCAATGGCTTTGATTCTAATATGCTGTCCAAAAGCCCACATATTAGTGAACATTCGAGCTTGCAAAATAAATTCAATTAGTAAATAGAAACTAACATACATATCTGAAAAAAATAAAATATAATTTTAATAAAATTACCTTTCGTTCACAACCTATCATTAACTCTCTTTGCTCATCTGAGATTTCTTCATTATTTGCGTTGGCGCGTTGCAAACGACTATATAGCCAATCCATGAAAGAAGATATATCTGTAATCTCATTATTATCGAGATTACATCTAAATCTTTTGTTTTTTTGCCTTTTACTTCGGAGATTTTGAAGTTCCTCATACTCGCTAAGGAATGCTTGCATGCATTCACTATTATATGCTACAAAAGTAGAAACATCATTTTTTTCTTGAAATGTAAATAAGAATGGAACCCCCTCACATGATAATACCTCATCTATTATTTTTGAAGAAGACTCGTTGGTCCATGCACGTGGAGCTTCTTCATGAACTCTTTCAAGGTACTCACTAACGTAATACATGCACTCTTCAAGCATCCAACCCTTCGCCATGGATCCTTCTGGTTTCGCTCTTTGTCACACATAACCTTTTAATATTCCCATAAATCGCTCAACTCAAAACATCCATGGAGTGTTGACAACACCTGCAATCTCTATTTCATCTACAAGATGGACTAATAAATGAACCTGAATATAAAAAAATGAAGTAGGAAGTTCTTTCTCCATCAAACATAGTAGCTCTTTGTATTCACGTTTTTTTTGTGAGGTCGAGTTTTTGTCAATCTCTTTGGATGTAATCCACCTATCATATCTGTTGGAGTTAGACGTCTGCGGAAGCACGTGAACAGCACAAGGAAGAAGAAGAAGCTTGGAGCACAACACACAAGACTAAAAATATTACTAGAGAATGTACAAAGATAAGTAGCCCATTAGGGCAATAGGCGTATATACAAGCCGGGGGAAAAAAACCTCCTAAAGAGGGAAAAAAGTGCCCCGGCAGTCCTAGAGTGTTCACACACATCACTACCTAAATATATCAACAAATCCCCCCTGGGAGTGATGCGGTGAACAAGGAGCTGGCACTCATGTATAAGGAAGTGCCGAGCTATGTGGAAATCACTCCACAAAAGGAAGTAAGCCCAAAGCTTTGCGGAAAGCTTCAAACTTCTCCCTAGGCAGAGCCTTCGTGAAAAGGTCTGCAATGTTCTCCTGCGTGGGCACATATGCCAAGCTGATCTCCCTAGCAGAGAACCTCTCCCTGACATAGTGATAATGCACCTCAATGTGCTTAGTGCGAGCATGGAACACAGGGTTCCTCGCAACTGCCAATGCGCTCTGACTGTCAGTGAAGATGGTGGTGGCAGAAGACTGGCCAACACCCAAATCAGCCATAATGCGTCTGAGCCACACACACTCAACAGTCGCTGTGAAAGCTGCCCTATACTCAGCCTCACAACTGGAAGTGGCCACAGTAGGCTGCTTCTTGCTCAACCAAGATATACATGAGCTACCAAGCATGAAGCAAAAACCACTGGTGGACACACGAGTGTCATAGCAACCAACCCAATCTGAGATTGAAAAAGCATGCAAATCTGGCGGTAGTGATCCCCCCTTGGGATAAAACAACCCAAGTAGCCGAGTACCACTCAAGTAGCGAAAGATGCGCTTAACCGCTTTCCAATGCGTGACCCCTGGGCAATGCATAAACCTGCTCATCTATGAGACAGCAAATTGAATATCTGGCCGAGTAATGCATAAGTAAATCAAGCATCCAACAGCCTGCTGATAGAGAACAGCATCAAATGCATCTCCAGCATCATGAAGACTCAATCGTAAACCTGTCTCCATAGGAGTGGCAATAGGCTTACAGTCTTCAAGGCCAAAACGCTGCAATAATGTGTCAATATATTTCGTTTGACACAAAGCCATTCCACCATCAACTTGCATAAACTGAATGCCCAAATAGTGATGCAAATGCCCCAAATCAGACATCTCAAATGAGGCATGCAAATCAGCCTTGAAATCAGCAATATGCTTCTCAAGAGGACCAGTGAGCAGCATGTCCTCTACATAGACAACAATGATCAAAAGCACATCATTAGCACGCTTAACATATAAGGTGCTTTGAGTTGGACTGTTCTCAAAAGCATGTGCAATTAGATAGGCATGTATTTTCTCATACCAAGCACGTGGTGCTTGCTTTAAACCATATAACGCCTTCTTTAACCTGCACACCTGGTTTTCATGCCCTTTCTGCACAAAGCCACGGGGCTGAAAAACATACACTTCTTCATGCAAGTCACCATTCAGAAATGTTGTTTTAATGTCCAACTGATGTACATTCCAACCATGATGGGCTGCAAGTGCACAAATGCTCCGAACAGTAGTCATACGGCATGTAGGTGCAAAGGTCTCATCAAAATCAATGCCTCTTTCCTGCGCATAACCCTTTGCAACAAGCCTAGCCTTATACCTGTCAACTGTACCATCAGGTTTACGCTTCAGCTTGTATACCCACTTAGTGCCAATGGCCTTCTTGCCAGGAGGCAAGTCACATAAAGACCATGTACCATTCTTCATTATAGCATCATATTCAGATTGCATAGCAGCCATCCAATTTTCTGAATTTTGTGCTTCATCAAAAGAAACAGGCTCATTCTCATCACAGAGACTAGATGCAGCCATAGCATAGCAATCTGATGCAAAGGAGGTACTATGAGAGCCTGAACGAGTACGATATGACAAAGGTGCATCTAATTTGCTGTCATGCAAAGTCTGCACCAGCCATTTTGGCATAGTTTTTGCCTGTTCAATATCAGCTCTCTCATCAACAAGTGCATCATGTAAATCTGCATCAGAAATGGAATGATCTGCATCATCATATGAAACCTGCAAAGGCTGAGAAGTTGCCTCATTAGGACCAGCGCTAGCCTGTCCACCTGTAAAAAGAGGCATCAAAGTATCATACATGTCTTTGGATCTAACAGATGTCTCCTTAGTACATGAAAGCAATGGCTGAATAGCATCTTCCACAAAGACAACATCACGGCTAACCAGAATGCGTTTAGTATGTGGATGATACAGACGATAGCCTTTACTTTCAGAACTGTACCCAACAAAAATACATTTTACTGCCTTATCATCCAATTTTCTGCGATGTTGTTCAGGCACTAATGCATATGCCAAACAACCAAAAACACACAGATGAGCAACAGATGGCTTGCGGTCATGCCAAGTCTCATATGGAGTGATAGACTGCAACGCTTTGGTGGGACACCTGTTCAGTACATATGCTGCACACATGACAGCCTCAAGCCAGAAACTATGTGGTAAAGCCTGACTTTTGACCATGCACCTCGCCATCTCCATGAGTGACCTGTTCTTTCGTTCAGCAACTCCATTCTATTGAGGTGTATACGGCACTTTACACTGGTGTTTTATCCCACGTTCATCCAGAAAAATGCATTAAAATCTGAAGACATATATTCCCCCCCTCGATCAGAACGGAGGGTGCCCATTTTACATGCTGACAGATTTTCAGCCAAAACCAAAAACTGTTTGAAGCACATGAACACTTCGGACTTTGCTTTGAGTGGATATACCCATACATGCCTGGAAAAATCATCAATGAAAGTCACGAAGTAAAGGTAATTTCCAAAAGAGGGTGTCTGCATAGGACCACAAACATCACTATGTACAAGCTGCAGTTTCTGCATAGCCCGAACTGAACCATCTTTTGGAAAGGAATTTTGCCCAAAATACAGCCTTCACAAACATGTTTTCCAGGTGCCTCAAGTTTGGGCAAAGAGGACACCATTTCAGATTTCTGCAGGCGTAACAAACTAGCAAAATTCAGATGACCAAAGCGTGCATACCAAAGCTTTGCATCTGACATAGCCTGAGAATCATGAACTGCACATGCCGAATCATTCACAGATCTTTCATAGTCTATGAGCTTATACATCCCACGACATAAAATGCCAGAAGCAATAATCACATCGCCATTTGAGAGATCATGGACTGTACACCTGTCATCAACGAATTTCATAACCAAGCCAATCTTGGCTAATGCAGAAACTGATAACAGGTTCTTTTTGATCCCTGGCACAAATAAAGCATCTGACAAAGTGAAAGAACTACCATCAGTAGTAGTCAGAATGATCTTACCAACTCCCATAACAGGATAAGAGGAGTTATTGGCGCATGTGACAGTATTCCCTGTAGGGGCAGGCTCGAGTGAAGAGAAGAAACTGCGGTGCGAGGTAATATGTTTGGTCGCCCCACTGTCAAAGTACCAAACATCTGAGTCTACTGCAGACATGCACTGATCATGAGAAGATGGGTCAAAACTGCAGACAGTAGTAAACGCCCATTCTTCTTCCTGCACAAGATTTGCAGACTCTGTTTTTGGTGTAGAGGCCTCTACAACAACCATTCCAGCCTCTTTCTTCTTTGCCTCTTTAGCAGCCAGTTTTGGACAGTTCTTTATAATATGATCATTTCCTTTACAGTACTTGCAGAACAATTTCTGCTTTTCTGATTTCTTCTCATCTTTATCCTGGTTCTTCGATTGTGCAACATTTGCAGATTTCTGCTTACGAGTAGAAGAGCTCCATTTTCCTTTGCCCTTCTGACTAGCCAAGAAAGCTTGATCTGCAACACGCATAATGGACCTGTTCTGCCTGGACTGATCTTCCTGCAACAAAATAGAGACTAATTCCTCAAATGACAAGGCATTCGGATTGCCTTTCATCATCAATCGAAGAGTAGAGGCAAAACTCTGATATGAATCAGGAAGGCCATTCAGAACGGTCTGCACAAGTGAGCTATCTGGTATAACCTCATCAGCAGAAATCAATTGTTCCTTCAGGTCTTTGATTTTTGTAAGAAAACTGTCCATCGAATCACCTTCATTCATGTGCTCACTCTCCAACTGTTTTCGGAGGTAAGCAACACGAGCCTCATTCCTAGCCTAGTACAAAGTGGTAAGTGTATCCCAAGCATCCTTTGCTGTTCTGCAAGAGCGAATGTGAGGAATAATGGCACGTTTGACAGACAAAGCTATCAATGCATGTGCCTGGGCATCTCTGCCATCCCAACGAATCTGCTCTGTAGTAGGTGCAACAGAAACAGCAGCACGAACAGGAATGTGCGGAATATCATCTTCGACACCATCTTCATCAGCTCCAACACCTGTATTTGCAGTACCTGTCGTTACAGGTGTAACAGGACGTCTTTCAACACCCTACACAATGTTCCACAATCCTTTTGCAACTAGTACATGTTGCATCATATAAGCCCATAATGGGTAGTTGGTACCATCCAACTTATCCTCAACAGCCAACATACAGAATACATCACTGCTTTCAGCCATGGCCGGTGACTAAAATACCTTGATGCAGAAAATTGACTGTATCTCAAAAAGTTGAACAGAACTGCCGAGACGAGTTCTGCTAGACCTGTAGCAGACTTCGAGACGCTTAAACTGGTGAACAGAAACTGGTATATACCTTTGGCACAAAAGGACGAAATAGCCTACACAAGCACTGCGATAGTGCGTTCGGAGGCCGAAACGAGCTCAGATCGCGATTTCGGCACCACACAACAAAGCAGTTTTGATCTCGGAAACACCCTGAGTATGCTCACCAAATTTTGTGCGAATCTGAGACTGCAAATGGAGGAGTGTCGACGGCGCCCTAGAAGAAGCAACGACCTGCTCTGATACCAATTGTTGGAGTTAGACGTCTGCGGAAGCACGCGAACAACACAAGGAAGAAGAAGAAGCTTGGAGCACAACACACAAGACTAAAAATATTACTAGAGAATGTACAAAGATAAGTAGCCCATTAGGGCAATAGGCGTATATACAAGCCGGGGGAAAAAAACCTCCTAAAGAGGGAAAAAAGTGCCCCGGCGGTCCTAGAGTGTTCACACACATCACTACCTAAATATATCAACAATATCATAAAAACAATTATAAAGAAGTTAATTAAAAAATAAAAGATATCCAATATTCATACATATTAAATATAAAAATATCATAACTACCTTATAAGTGATCCAAGATGATAGATCGCATCTCGTACTCCTTTCGGTGTACATCCATCGATAACCAAAGGTAAAATATGTTTCAAAAAGTTATGCCAGTCATGGGTCTTTAACCTAGATAAGCTCTTATCATCCATAGTAAACATGTTTTGAAAAGATGCTCCATATCCTATAGGAGTCTTAATCAATTGAATTCTATTGTTGATAGTCTGTATCTCTTTTGTTGTAAGTACCCAAGGAGCAGGTGCATAAGTCGTTTCTTGTCGATGTCTATAAAAAATTGGCCATAACTTTGGTTTGGATTTTTTATCTTTCAAATCATTCCTTGATGCTGTGGTATCTTTTAGTCCAAGAAGATGCTACCATAGTGAATAACCAATATTTTTGAATATATGCATAGGATCAAGAAGATGACATACTTTTAACCCTTTCCAATACTCCAAAGAATACCATATTGATATGTTCTCTGCGAGTGCCAATTTTCCTTTACCTCTGTTCACATACTCATTATCTGAATCATCACTGAAGATTTCTGATTCTGGATCTATCAGAGGTCCATCTGTCCATTTTTTATACCAATCCATAGGCGTCATAGGTTTTGGACACTGACGTGTTTCAAGCTTTCCATTAAAATGTATCACTTCTCTTTTAGATCTTAATGGATGATCATCAGGAAAGAATCGTCGATGTCGAAGATAAATATTTTTGCTTAGATTCTTACTATAGATTGATCTCAACCAATCACCACATTATGGACAAGCTTTATAAACCTTAGTAGATATTCCTGCATCATGGAAAATGATAAAAATATAATTAGATTAAATCATATTTATTTACATGCATATTGAATAAAAAAATTACATCAATACTTGAACAAACACCATATCCTGGAAAATCATGAATAGTCCAAGCCACAATACCACGAACCGTAATATGTCTGTCATTGATGCTTTTCGATACATCAATGACATTTATACCTCTCCATAACTCTTCAAGATCGTCAATGAGAGGAGCAAGATATATATTCATATCTTTAACTTGTCTTTTGCCTGGGATTAAAAGTGAAAGCATTAGATGTTCCTTTTTAATGCTAAGATATGGTGGAAGATTGTAGTTTATGACTACCACTGGCCATGTTGACCATTTATTGGATTTCATGGAAATGGATTAACCCCATCTAATGCAACTCCTAACTTTAGATTCTGTGGATTTTGTGCAAATTCAGGCCATGTAGAATCAATATGCTGAAAAGCAACACTATCATGAGGAATTCTGATTATTCCATCAATACCTTTGTGATCATGTCCCCAAGTCAAAAGCTTTGATAGTTCGGGGCTTTGAAACATATGTCTAATCCGTGGAGCCAATGGAAAATGTCTCAATACCTTTTTTGGGATTTTACCTTCTTCACCCTTATATCGAGGATATTGACATTTGGGACATGTCAAAGAGTCTGCATATTCATCTCTATATAAAATACAATCATTAGGACATGCATGTATACATTGATAATCTATACCAAGATTATTGATTATCTTCTTCATTTCATCATGTGAGGTAGGAAGAATATTTTGACTTGGTAAAAAGTTTTCAGATAATAACCTGTAAGTTTATCAAAAAAAGATATATTAAAAAAAGTAAATAAATAAATAAATAAATAAATATATATATATATATTATATATATATATATATATATATATATATATATATATATATATATATATATATATATATATATATATATATATATATATATATATATATATGCATATAATTTTATATATATGTATGCTTATGTGCATCTTTTAAAATATTCGCGAAAAATTTGATTGTTTTGGATGGGAGGATACGATTGTTTGTTTTGGAGGATATGAAGTATGTAACTTCATTGAATGATTTGTCGATTCTATCATATGTTCAGTTTGAAAGTGTGAGAAGCGGATTTATAATTGCTATTCAAAGAATTTGGCACTGTTTATAGGCCATACGATGGTGACCTGGATGAATCGCATGCACAGAGGTTACTCAAGATAGAGCAACCTGATTATAAGGGACTAGTGCTAGTAGGATTCTTGGAGTATGCAGTAAACCTCTTGCATGTCAATGATGAGCATCTGAACTTTAGGATACAAAGTGGAAATCATGGTGGCTTGAGAGGATCACTTTTATACAACTTGTTCAAAGAACTTCAGGTTTATGACACTGAAGTTTTTTGAACAAGCTGTATAAAAGTGATCCTCTCAAGCCACCATGATTTCCACTTTGTATCCTAAAGTTCAGATGCTTATCATTGACATGCAAGAGGTTTACTGCATACCCTAGGAATCCTGCTGGCACTAGTCCATTATAATCAGATTGCTCTATCTTGAGTAACCTCTGTGCATGCGATTCATCCAGGTCACCATTGTATGGCCTATAAACAGTGCCAAATTCTTTGAATAGCAATTATAAATCCACTTCTCACACTTTCAAATTGAACATATGATAGAATCGACAAATCATTCAATGAAGGTACATACTTCATATCCTCCAAAACAAACAACTGTATACTGCCATCCAAACAATCAAATTTTTCGCGAATATTTTGAAAGATACATTAATAGTTTTAAAAGTTGCGTGGACAAAAAGTGTCCATTCAATTCAAGTTCTTGTTCTTACCTTATCTAAAGTAAGAATAAAAACCTTCATGTATTTATATATATATTTATGCATATATATATAAATAGATAGAAAATTGAAAATTATACCTTAATACTGTCGAAAAAGATACATTACTCCATCCAAAATGATTTTGAAGGTTGAGAATAAGTAAGCTCGCACTTAGTCGTGTCAAACGACTTCCTTCATATACATGCTTTAGACATTCCTCTCGAAGATATTTCTCATTTTTAGAAATATCAATGCTCTCACTGTCATTTTGATACCAATCCTCAATAAAAACTACCATGCCATCATCTTCATCATTGTCACACAAATCTTGTACTTTATCGTCTTTTGAATATAGATCTTTCAACTTTGCATATTGCATAGGATTAGTTTTGCATAGCCTCCTCATGGAAGCTTCTGATAAATGAGGTCTTACTGGTAATTGTGAATGCTGTGGAGGAATATCATCAACATCATACGTTGGAATCTACATATATAAATAAAATTCATTAGTATTCTATAAATGAATAAAAAGTAAACTTTAAATATAAAATTAAGTATATAACTTATTAAATATGGATATAAAATTTTTATTCTCTCTAGCTAAAAGGTGCTCTTGGAGGTCTACGCCATCCATAATTCACTAATAGTTCATCACCGGCATGTAATGTAGTGATAGCATTGACAACTATGTATCTTGATACATCTCTACTCATGTATGGTGATTCATGTCTATTTTCACGCTCCTCAAATCTCCTTGAACTATTATGTAACCCTCGACTACTATTTATTAAACCTGCTATATTTCCATGTGTGTAAGGTCTTCCATCAATATATAATCTTTCATTTTCTCCATGTAAAATCCTTCTACTAGTAAGGGATGCTGCATTCAAGCATATTCCATAAGTACTCATGCTTTGAACATAACGTGAAAGTCGATGCCAATCTCCCCATCCATATATAGGACCACAAAATGACATAAGAGTGACTTCAGAGTTCGGAGGCACATACAAATCCTCTACAATAAAGAGACCACGACTAGCATTAGTAATAGTGGAAGGAGCAATCATATAGTGATTACCCCAAAAGTTGAAAACCTCTCCATCTAAAGGAAGTGGTCCTCTATTCCATCCTCCATATCTTCTTCTATCATATGTTTGTACTAAAGAACGATCACGAGCTGGCAATGGATAATCTCCAGCTGTTTCATTCTCTAAACCAAGAGGTAGAGGATTTCTAGAAACCTCTGCTTGTAATTGATGAATAGCAAGTCCATGTCATCATCATCGAGCAAGTATTCTTGTATATCAACAGTAATTTGATTTTATATATGGTTTTTAAATAAAATAATGACATTAATATATATACAAAATACATACCCAAGCATTATCACATTGACCAGGTGATGGTGCATGCTCAAAAGTACCATACTCTGCCTCATGTTCAATACATTCCAATCGTGGTCTTCGATATGTGCCATAACAAGAGTTACACCAACATATAATATGCTCTTGATAGTAAAATTCATCATAATTCCTATCGGAGGACACATGTGAAGTCGTTGCATGGGTAGGAGGTGGTGGAGTACCCTCTGATTGATCAGAATCTACACATAATAAGAAACAAAAAAAAAGTTATGTATCCAGCAAATATATTTAAAATTAAATGTTTTATATACTTACAATATAAAGTCGTTGCACGATGAGGAGACGGTGGTGGAGTTCCATCTGATTGATCAGAATCTACAAATAATGGTATTTGATATTAATAATCTGATTATCTACATACACAAAAAATTTACATATACATATTTACACATACACACATATTCACATATACACATTTACACATACACACATATTCACATATACACAACTACACATTATTGTGGGATAAATGCATGTATTTTGTATGAATGAGTGTATATGCATGCATGTGTGTGTACGTATATATGTGGATATGTATATGTGTGTTTATGTTATATGTATGTATATGTGTATATGTATACATATATGCATGCATATATGTTTGCATGTATATGTGTATGTGGGTATGTTTATGTGTATGTGTGTGTATATATGTGTATGTATTCTGATTTTTTTTTTCTGTTTGAGATTAAATTGACTGGAGATATTGTATGGTGGAAAAAAATAAGAGGCAAGCTAACATAACACCTGAGACGTGGCAGTTTTTTCATAGATAGCTACGTCTTCAGGAGTCATTTCCTCAGCAGAAGGTACACAAATTAATAGTTTATATTTAAAATTTTTATATATTTTAGTAATTTTTTACATTTAATTTATGTATTTTTTTTCTTGAATAAACACGCTGCTTCAAGGAAGAAAGTGGAGTCGGGCCACACATCGCACCTAAGCCGAATGGGCCATAATGGTTTTGTAGCTATATTTGTAAGTATATGTGTTATTGTGAGTATATTTTTTATTTTAGTTAAAATGCAAGCAACTAATCTTTTTTATTTGTTTCAATGCAGCGGAAGGATTATGGCCGATATCCTACGAAACATGAGATTGAGTATGCTACACATTTTGGATATCAACGTTTGAGCGAGTATATGCAAGATCATCCTGATGCCTTTGTGAGTATTTTTAAATTTTATATAATTATTTTATTTTATGAATGGTTTAATTGTTTTATTTATTTATGTTTGTTATATGTAATACATGAGTATTATGGAGAGACAAATATGGATGAGGTGGAGAGACAGACACAGGAGGGACGATCTGGATCGTCATAGGGTGATCATGACGATGAGGATGAGGAAGATCAGGATGATCATGATATTGCTGATGATGATGATGATCATGATGATGATGATTAGGATTTTAGTTTATTATTTTACATTGATATATATATATATATATATATATATATATATATATATATATATATATATATATATATATATATATATATATATATATATATATATATATATATATATATATATATATATATATATATATATATATTATCTATATATTTTTCATTTTAGTTATGTTTTGAATTGTGTGTATGGTATTAAGTAATGAAGAGTTTTGTTCTATTGATTGTTATTATTGTTTATATGAAGCATGTGGTTTAATACTTTAATTATATAATTCATTCATATGTGTGTACCTAAGTGTATATGTATGTGTGTGTATATGTATGTATGCGCATGTGTATGTGTGTGTATATGTATGTATGTGCATGTGCATGTGTAAGTGTATATGTGTGTATGAGTATGTGCATGTGCATGTGTATGTGTATGTATATGTATGTGCATGTATATGTGTAACTCTATGTGTATATGTGTGTATGTGCATGTATATGTGTATATGTAGGTATGTGCATGTGTGTGTGCAGGTGTATATGTGTTTTAATACTTTAATTATATAATTCATTCATATGTGTGTACCTAAGTGTATATGTATGTGTGTGTATATGTATGTATGTGCATGTGTATGTGTGTGTATATGTATGTATGTGCATGTGCATGTGTAAGTGTATATGTGTGTATGAGTATGTGCATGTGCATGTGTATGTGTGTGTATATGTATGTGCATGTATATGTATAACTCTATGTGTATATGTGTGTATGTGCATGTATATGTGTATATGTAGGTATGTGCATGTGTGTGTGCATGTGTATAGGTGTTTTAATACTTTACTTATATAATTCATTCATATGTGTGTACCTAAGTGTATATGTGTGTGTGTATATGTATGTATGTGCATGTGTATGTGTATGTATGTGCATGTGCATGTGTAAGTGTATATGTGTGTATGAGTATGTGCATGTGCATGTGTATATGTGTGTATATGTATGTGCATGTATATGTGTATATGTAGGTATGTGCATGTGTGTGTGCATGTGTATATGTGTGTGTACGGATGTGCATATATATGTGTATAATGTATGTATATGCATGTGTATATGTATTCCGCATGCATGTGTATGTGGATGCATTTCCATTTGCATCCATGTGCATGCATATGAATGTGCATGCATGTGGATGTGCATATACATGTATTTGTGTATATGTTAATGTGTGTATGTGTGTGTGGATATATATATATATATATATATATATATATATGATAATGCATGCATGTAATTCTTTTTATGTGGTTGTAGAAATGTTTGTGCATATGCATGTGTATATGTGTGTATGTCTAAGTGTATGTGCACATGTATCTGTGTGTATATATGTGTGTGTATGTGCATGTGTATATGTGTATATGTGTGAAAGTGCATCTTCATCATGTATAAGTGTATAAGTGCATATCAATAAGTGTGAGTATGCTATCTAATGAAAATAACACAATTCAAATGATATACAAAGAATAGAAATTGTACTTACAATGGTTAGCCATACTTTTTGCTTGTTTAGCTTCTTGAATAACCTGCAATAAAGAGAGAAAGAAGAGAGAGAGAGAGAGAGAGAGAGAGAGAGAGAGAGAGAGAGAATTCAAAGAGAGAAAGATGTAGAAAGAGAGAAACAGAGATAGAGGGAGACAATAAGAGAGAGCTTAGGCAAAACAACAATTCTGCATATACTTCCTTCAGCTCGTAAGCGCAGCGCAATTGCGAACATTGTAGAGCTCTTCGATCATATGCGTGAAAATGCCGATTGAGGAGCCTCCAACGTTTTAATTTTTTTCCATCAACAGACCGTCGTGTAAGCGATGCTACGCGTCGAGTTGGCGTCGCATAAGCGACATGTTCGTAGCGTCGCTTATACAACGACAAAAAATGTTGCTTATGCGATGCAAGAAAGCGTCGCTTATGCGATGCTATTTAAAACCGTCGTGTTAGTGATGCTGCATGGGAGCGTCTCAGCCCCGTCACAGGTTAGAGGGAAGATGGATCTAAAAGCTAAAAGTGTATATTTATTGGATGTGACAACAATCAAAAGGGCTACAGATTATGCAACCCAACAACCAAAGGATTCTTGGTGAGTAGAGATGTAGTGTCTGATGAGAATAGTTCTTGGTATGAAGATTCATGTAGAAAGGTCAACTTACCTTATGATCTTGAAGAAGATTTTCCAAAACTTGTTAAGGATAATATTCCTAAATTTGAAGAGCAGGATACCTCAGAAGATGATGAAACAACTTAGTATGAAAAACTCAAAATGTGGAAGTCTAAAGGTAAAGCAAAAATGCACGAGCTTGGACAAGAGGTAGCATCATCACATCATGGTCTAAGGAGGTCCATGAGGGAGAAAAGAAAACCAGAAATGTATGAGTTTGATACTTCTCTAGTCACTAAACATTCAATCTATATAGCACAGGACATACGTCAAGAGGAACCCTCAACATTTAAGGAAGCAAAAAGGAAATCAGAATGGAGCCATGCAATGGAAGAAGAAATTGAAGCTCTTGAGGAGAATAACACATGGGAGTTGGCTCCCAAGTCTTCCATCAATGAAAGTGATAGACTCAAGATGGATTTACAAATTGAAGAAGAACTCAGCTGGCTCCATTAGCAGGTATAAGGCAAGGCTTGAGGCAAAAGGCTTTGAACAAACTCAGGGAATTGATTATGAGGAGACCTTCTCTCTTGTGGAAAAGATGCCTACAATTAGGGTTTTGCTTAGTATTGCTTCTTCCAAGAATTGGAAGATACTTCAATTGGATGTAAAAAATGTATTTCTTATTGGATGGATAATAGAGGAGGTGTACATGGCACAACCACCTGGTTTTGAGAATCACATATATCCTGATTATGTGTGTAAACTTAATAAAGCTTTATATGGAATCAAACAAGCCCCAAGGGCTTGGAATCACAGGCTTGTCCGATTCTTGCAGGACAAAGGATTTCAACCTAGCAAGGCAGATCATCACTCTTCATAAAAAAGAGTAATTTTAAAGTCATCTATTTATGTGTGTATGTAGAAGATATTATACTAACAAGAAATGATGCAGATGGGATCAAGAAATTCAAGGATGAGATGAAAGAAAAGTTTAAGATAAGTGAGTTAGGTTCACTTACATATTTCCTAGGATTGGAAGTGGTATACAAAGATCATGGTCTATATCTTGCTCAAAGAAAGTACATTAAAGACTTGTTGAAAAAGTTCAAAATGTAAGATTGCAGGATTGCAGGTACTCTAATGGAGGTTAATCATAAATTAAGATCACATGAAGGTGAACTCATAGAAGATGTCATAGGTTATCAAAGCCTTCTGGGTAGTTTGAACTATGCCACATTGACAAGAGTAGATATATGTTATAGTGTGAATGTGCTAAGTCAATTTATGCACACACCCAGGAAATCTCACATGGAAGTTGCCAAGAGGATACTCAGATATCTCAAAGGGACCATGAATGAAGGGTTATACTACCCTTATGTATCTGATTTAAGTTTGAAATTGTTCTCTGATGTAGATTGGGATGGCTCCAAGGAAGACAGAAGGAGCACCTCAGGATATCTTACCATTGCAGGATCAAAACAAGAAGCCACCCACAGTTGCTCTCTCTTCTACTGAAGCTGAATACAGAGGTCTTGCCATAGCTACTCAAGAAGCAATGTGGATGAAGACACTATTTACAATATTGGATTGGAGATTGGAACTCCAAGTATCTTTGGTGACAACATGAGCTCCATTCACTTGGTTGCCAATCAAATTTTTCATGCAAGGAATAAACATATTGAAGTACACTATCACTATGTAAGAGAGAAGATAGTGAGCAAGGAAATTCAGCTATCTTATGTGTCAACCCATCAACAATGTGCAGATATTTTAACCAAGGCACTAGATGGAACCAAACTCAGCAAATTCAAAGGTATGATTGGTTTGCAGGTAATCTTAGAAGATTGAAGACCTCAAGCTCACTTGAATTGAGGGGGATCTGTTGGAAGAAGTCCATGGCAAGTCTAAGTCTTGGCTTGATTCATCAAAAGCCATAGAAACTTGAAGGAAATGTCTAGTCTTTGTAGAGTTCACTTGTGAACTCACCCTTATAAGTTTTGAGTTTCTGCTTGATGTAAAAGTGAAAGAATCTAAGTGGTTGAGAACACTTGATGAGTAGGAAAGAGAAAGCTACAATTTCGTGATTAAATGAGTAGGAGAATCAATCACTAATTATTGAAGATTGATTTTAGGTGAGATTCAAATTCAAATTTAGGCTCCAAACATCAGTATATATACATGGCTTTTACTCGCGGTTCTTTGTACCTCCATTAACAGGGCTTCATGCCATATTAGAGTGTGGTCTCAAGGCACATATATGTACCAGTAAGTCCATTGTAATTTACAATCAATATCTTCATGATCATTTGTGTCCATTTCTTCATGCCTATGTGAGTGTACTGTTCACTGCCACACTTCTCAGTTTTTAGTAATATTGCAAAAATGCTTTCTCTAAGCACGGTGCACCATTTTCAGTGATTTAACCTAATAAAGTTATCTCTCTAAGTCTACTACATATTCCAAAAATTTCATTGCATTTGGAGTTCACAGCTAAGAGATATGTTCATTTGAAGTCACATGCATCTCTACCTCTTCTAGCTCCTGAAAAGTCAGGATCACATACCTGACTTGCTAAACTTATTTCTCTTAGTATGGTTACTTATTTTTTATGAAATAACTTCTAATAGGTTGCATTGATTCCTAATTAGATTCCTCTAAAAGATCTCTGGACAATTTTAATAAGAGAATGAGCACTGAATGAAATACTGCAACACTCTTGACCAAAATAGAAAGTTTCTTCATGTTGACCATTGGTCAAACTAGATTATCTTGATTCAATATTTTGAGAGTGATCCTCCAAGGTACATAGGGTGCCTAAAACATCTAGTGGCAAGCTAAAAGGTTCAACTTCATGTCCCTAGAGTTTATTTGCTGGTGTAGTGCAAAGTTTCTGCAATACCACTTCATCTTCTCCAAGTACAAATCCATCTCTTCACACATCATGTATTGGTTGCAAAAGGACTCTGGAATACTGTGTAGGGTGTTGAAAAACATCATACTACACTTGCAAACACAATTGCTGAAGGTGATGTAGATGGCATTGAAGATGCAATATTCTTCATGTTCCTGTTTGTGTTCCAGTTCTTGCTGCACCTACTACAGGGCAAATTCATTGGGATGGCAGAGATGCTCAAGCACATGCAT
Source organism: Ceratopteris richardii (assembly GCA_020310875.1). Taxonomy (NCBI): domain Eukaryota; kingdom Viridiplantae; phylum Streptophyta; class Polypodiopsida; order Polypodiales; family Pteridaceae; genus Ceratopteris; species Ceratopteris richardii. The sequence goes on from CM035442.1 coordinate 131,976,276, forward strand.
TGATAACCTTGTTTGTCAAAGATGCCATTATTACTCACATGCACTCTTGTAGAATAGCTAGGGGGATGCTTGGGATACACTTACCACTTTATAGCACACAAGGAATGACGGCTCATGTTGCTTAACTCTGAAGACAGTTGGAGAGTGAGCACATGAATGAAGGAGATTCCATGGACAATTTTCTAACAAAGATCAAAGATTTGAAGGAACAATTGATTTTTGTTGATGAAGTCTTTCCTGATAGTTCACTTGTAGACTATTTTGAATGGTCTTCCCAATTCATATGAGAGTTTTGCTTCTACTCTTTGTTTGATGATGAAAGGAAATCCAAATGTCTTAACATTTGAGGAGTTAATCTTTGTTCTGTTGTAGGAAGATTAGTCTAGGGAGAACAAGTCCATTATGCGTGTTGCAGTTCAAGCTTTCTTGGCTAGTTAGAAGGGCAACAACATATGTACTTAACAAGTATCCCTCTAAAGCATTGCAATCTATCACTCCATATGGGGCTTGGCATGGTTGTAAGCCATCTGTTGCTCACCTACATGTTTTTGGTTGTCTGGCATATGCATTAGTGCTTGAACAACAACACAAGAAATTATATGATAAAGTAGTGAAATGTATCTTTGTTGGGTACATTTCTAAAAGCAAAGGCTATCATTTGTATCATCCACATATTAAATACATTTTGGTTAGTTGTGATGTTGTTTTTGTGAAGATGCTATTTAGCCAATACTTTCATGTACTAAGGAGACATTAGTTAGCTCCAAAGACATGTATGACACTTTGATGCCTCTTTTTACATGTGAGCATTCTAGTGCTGGTCCTAATGAGGCAACTTCTCAACCTTTACAAGTTTCATGTGATGATGCAAATCATTCCATGCGTGATGCAGATTTACATGATGCACTTGTTGATGAGAGAGCTAATATTGAGGAGGCAAAACCTATGTCAAAATGGCTAGTGTAGACCTTGCGTGACAACAAATTAGATGCACCTCTATCATATCATACTCGTTCTGGCTCTCATAGTGCTTCTTTTGCATCAGATTGCTATGCTATCGTTGTGTGATGAGAATGAGCCTCTTTCATTTGATGAAGCATAAATTTAAAAAAATTGGACGACGGTTATGAAATCTGAATATGATGCTCTAATGAAGAATGGTACCTCGTCTTTATGTGACTTTCCTCTTGGGAAGAAGTCCATTGGCACTAAGTGGGTATACATGCGAAAGCATAAACCTGATGGAATAGTTGACAGGTGTAAGGCTAGGCTTGTTGCAAAGGGTTATGCTCAGGAAAGAGGCATTGATTTTGATGAGCCCTTTTCTCCTACTTGCCAAATGTTAAGTGTGCAAATGATGTGCTTTTGATCATTGTTGTCTATGTTGATGACATGCTGCTCACTAGTCCTCAAGAGAGGCATATTGCTGATTTTAAGGCTGATTTGCATGCCTCATTTGAGATGTTAGATTCGGGGCACTGGCATCATTATTTGCACATTCAGTTTATGCAAGTTGGTGGTGGAATAGCTTTGTGTCAAAGCAAATACAACTTATTGTAGCATTTTGGCCTTGAATACTACAAACATATTGCCACTTCTATGGAGATAGATTTACGATTGATCTTCATGATGCTAGAGATGCATTTGATGATGTTCTCTATTATCAGGCTATTGGATGCTTGATTTACTTACGCATTACTTGGCTAGATATTCATTTTGCTATCTCACAGATGAGTAGGTTTATGCATGTTACACTTATGTGTTCCTCGAGTAGCTTTGATATGAACCTTTTCCCTATACATGGGGACTTTTTACTCTAGTGCTCGCTAGAGTTTTTTCCCCATGTTACCACATACTTGATACACTCATATGTGGTGGTACTTTGTACTTAGGGATATTATTTAACTCTTACTTCAGTTTAGTTCATTGTCAATAGATAGAGCTATTCCAGCCATTGTCTTCTCGGTTTGTCTTGCTGCGTTTGTGCTCTTTGTGTGTGCTTCTCGTGTGTCTCTCACACTTCTACACACACCAACAGTGGTATCAGAGCAAGTTTAGTTCCTTCTCAAGTTTCGGTTTTTTGCATCGTTGTGTGCATTCATAGAACAATGAATTTTAGCAGCCAAGAAACATTTCCACCATTTTTCCACACATTAGAAGCTGTAAGTATCATAAGAAACTTGGAATGCACTTGAGACCTTCTTCTCTGCTAGCAGTACATATGCCACAACCCCCTAGGTATGAAAACCCTAACTATCCTAATTATGTTTGCAAGCTAAAAAAGACCTAAATGGTCTAAAAAAAGCTCCTTGACCTTGGAAGTATAGGTTGATAACCTATTTGCAAGATCAAGGGTTCAAATCAAGCAATGTAGATCCATCATTATTCATTAAGAAGATTCATGATGAAGTTATCTACTTATGTGTATGATGGAGAGTGTTAATCTCCAAGAGAACAAGCTAATCTTGAATTTAGAACACCTCTATATCAAGAGTAACTAAAAAACCTTCACTAATTTGGAGGTACAATAAAAATTTTGGATAAACTGTGAAGAAGAAGACTCTACAGAAAGTCTGCTGCATATATCTTTCTCATTGACTTATGAAATATGTAAAGTTTTTTATAAAACTTTGCACAAGGTGTCGCCTATAGTTTGTGCACCTCCTCCAAGTTAAATCAGTTCAAAAGATTATGTAGATCTTGAGAAATGAACTTAACAAGTCACCTATGTCTAAAACTGTTCTTCTGAGAAGTCAATTCAGACACCTAAAATTTCTAACACTTGATTCTCTGAATCTAAAACCCGTTTATGCAAATGCTTTTAGCCATAGATAGCTTACCTTCCAACTTAAAGATTGAGTACTTGGTTGCTCAAAACTTTACATTGTGGAAGGAGAACTGACCAAAACATTAACATCAAATTTTGCGCCTATTTTAGAAACAGTGAACACTTCTTCACACATAAATGTTCCTACTCATAATTCTCACAGCCTGTTTACAATTAGGCTCTCAAACTTTAACCATAGACTCATTAAATATGGAATAAGACATCTACAAAAGGATTCTTGAAATGATCAAGCACAGAAGGAGAAAACATAGAAACATCGGGTGCAATGTTTCTTCATTATTAGAGAGCTTTTACATCTGGATGAGAGAGCTAATCTTCATGCTTCTCAAGAGTCTAATTACTTCTAATTCTTCTGGATTCTTGTATTCTATCCGACATTTGTCCTTGTATATATAGGTAAATATTTACAAGCTCCTGACTATACAAAAGTATAAGTAAACTATCTCTGAATTAATGTACATATGTGTACACATCTTCATCTTTTGGATATGCACTTCCTTCATACTTCATATCTTGATATTTTCTTCAGTCCTTGGCTTCAACTCTTCATCAAAACATCAATTGTTGATTGCCATGCACCAACAACTCCCCCTCAATCATCAATTGAGGTTTCCTCTATCTTCTTTATGCCTGCCATGTATTTGAATCTCTGTAACTTTGGTCCATCCAAGCTCTTGGTTAGCATATCAGCTATCTGATCTTTTGTTGAAGTATGTATGACTTCAATCTCTTTATCCATCACTTTCTCTCTTAGAAAGTGATACTAAATTTCAATGTGTTTGGTCCTAGATTGAAAAACAAGATTAGCAGCTATATACAATGAACTCATGTTATCTCCATGAATAGTGGGTGTACTCTGAATGATATCAAAACTCTTCATTAGAGTCTTAAGCCATATCACTTCCTTTGCAGCTTCCACCATACCTTTATACTCTGCTTCTGTAGATGACAAAGCAACTATGTGTTGCTTCTTTGAACACCATGAAATTAACTTATCTCCCACATAACACAAGTATCCATATGTTGATCTCCTATCATTTGGATTACCTGCCCAATCTGCATCACTATATATCTTGATGTTTGTATCTGATGTAAAACCATAATACAAACCTTCTTTGAGTGTACCCTTAATGTACCTCAACACTCTTTGTCCTGCAAACCAATATTCTTTCCTAGGGAAATGCATGAATCGAGATAATACTCCCCTTGCATATGACAAATCAGGTCTAGTTAAAGTAGCAGAAATCAGACTACCAACCAAACTTTGATATAGCTACATATCCTTGAACTCTTCTCCACCATATCTGCTCAATTTGTGATTCACCTCCATTGGAGTAGGTGCTACCCTGCAATCATTCATTTTAAACTTGATCAACAAGTTCTTCAAATACCTTTCTTGAGTTATATACACTCCATGTTGAGTGTATGAGATCTCCATGCCCAAGAAATATGACAAGTCTCCCGAGTCACTAATCTTGAACTCTTTCTCCATTTGCTTCTTTAAGATTTGAATGCCTTTCTCATCTGTACCTGTAAGAATTATATCATAACATATATGCACATGTAAATGAACCCATCATCACTTGCTTTAACAAGCAAGCTACTATCTGCCTTTGATACTTGGAATCCTAGTTCTTTCAAGAACTTCACAAGTCTATAATTCCATGCCCTTGGGGCCTGCTTCAAACCATACAAAGCTCTCTTGAGCTTACATACATACTCTGGATACTTTTCATCTCTAAATCCTTGTGGTTGCTCCATGAAAACATCATCTGAAATATAACCATTTAAAAAAGCATTCTTCACATCTAATTGACATAATTTCCAACCTTTACATGCAGCAATAGCTATGAGTGTCCTGATGGTTGTCATCTTTTCCACAAGACTATAGGTCTCATCATAGTCTACACCATATGTCTGAGCAAAACCTTTCACAACAAGTCTAGCTTTATACCTAGACACACTTCCATCTGCATACCTCTTTGTCTTGTAGACCCATTTGCACCCAATGATCTTCTGACTATTTGGTTTAGGAACCAAATCCCAAGTCTCATTCTCCATCAATGCATCATACTTTTCCTGCATAGCTTTCTCCCAATTTTCCTTACCTTTTGCCTCTTCATATGTAGAAGGATCTTCATGTGCCTTTACCATATAAGCATAATCTTTGGTAGCCAAAAAAGAAGTGTCATAGCTATACCTTATAGGTTGCCATTTGTGTCTTGTTGACCTTCTGAGTTCTCCACTTCTTGAGGTTTCTGGTTCATCACATTCTGGATCAAACCTTGGCACTTCTTCTATTTCAACCTGTACTTCATTGTTCTTCTCTTCATCAAATATCTGAATCTTTGATTTACCTTTCTTTTGATCCACAATTTCTTCATCACCTGCATAAATCTTTATTGTACATGCATACCAAGTACCTTGCTCATCAAATGTAACATCCTTAGACACTAGGAATTGTTTTGTGGATGGACTCCACAACCTATATCCCATTTGCTTATCATCATATCCAATAAACACATATTTCTCAGCTTTAGGCTCCAATTCATGCCTCAATTGTGATGGCACATATGCATATGCCAAACATCCAAATACTTTGCAATGATCTAAAGTAGGTCTCTTACCCCACCATGCCTCATATGGTGTCATACCCTGCAGATCTTTACATGGCAACCTATTGACCGAATAAGTAGCTGTATTTACAACCTCAGCCCACAAATAATTTGGGCAATTTTTCTCCTTCATCATGGATCTTGCATACTCAACAAGAGTTCTATTCCTCCTTTCTGCTACACCATTTTGTTGAGGAGAGTACCTGCAAGTAACCTCTCTCTTTATACCTGCATTCCACAAGTAATCACTGAATTCATTAGAGAAATACTCTCCCCCTCCATCTGACCTTAGTCTCTTCAACTTATGACTTGTAATTCTCTCTGCATACACATGATAATGTTTGAATGTATTGGATACCTTTGATTTATCTTTGATTACATATATAGTGATCCATCTGGTAGCATCATCAACATAAATCACATAATACCTTGAACCATTGATACTGAAATCCTTTGATGGTCCCCACACAGCTGTGTACCAATTCAAGCTTCTCTGAATACATTAAACCATGCTTGGAATAAGATTGCTTATGAGCCTTACCTAATTGGCATGCTTCACATCTGTATGTCATATGTTGACCTGCAACATTAGGCAACCCAAGCACTGAACCATTGTTAACCATATCTTTGATACCTCTTTCATTAAAATGTCCAAGCCTCTTGCGCCAAAGATCTAACTCATAAATCTTATGTCCTCCATAAGTGAACAAGGCATGATCAACATTACCTTGGATCTTCAATGTGAACAATCTTCCTTCTTTCTTTCCTGAAACAATTTGTTTATACCCATTGCTAGGGTCTTCCACAAACACTCCTTCATTAGTGAACCTAACTTCATAACCTTTTTCAACAATTTGTCCTACACTTATCAGATTCTTAGGAATTGTAGGAACATACAAAACCTTACTCAAGAGAGTACTACCATCCTTGGCCTTCACTGATCCAATTGACTTCACATTATGCTTTGTATTGTCACCTGTTTGAACTACATGATTAGTTATCTTATTCTCCAAATCAGTCATCAAAGCTATGTTGCCACTCAGGTGATTGCTACACCCTGAGTAAATGTAGAAGACTCTTTGGTCTTCACTTTTCCTTTCACAAGTTGCATTCATTATCAATGTTGTATCCTCGTTCTGATCTGAAGCATAATTATAATAGGTATTGTTGTATTGTTGACTTTGGAATCCTCTACCTACATTTCTTTCCAAAGTAACCTCTACCTCTGAAATTACCTCTTTGATTCCTGCCACCTCTTCCTCTTGAATTAAAATTCTAATTATATCCACCATTACTCTGAGTATTACTCCACCAATCATTAGCTAAGTGATTTGTCTTACCACAAATCCAGCAAGCTTTAACTCCATCTTTATTACTCCTGCCTCTTCCTCTACCTTTGCCACCTCCTCTTCCTCTTAGGAAGTTGGCTTGGCTAGGTGTACCTTCATCTTCATTTGCTTGTTGCTTTCCTTCGATATTCTTCTTCTTATCCTTTGAATACATTGCTTGACCTGCACTCTTATCACTTTCACCTTTGACATCCTGCTCAAAGGTTAGCATATGTCCTAGCAACTGATTTAGATCAGGAGTGAAATTATCAAGTGATAATTCAGTAGACAAAATGAATGGCTTCCATTTGTCATCACCTCTCAAACATGTAAGGATTTTCCTTACCAATTTATCCTCCTCAATGTCTTCATCAACTGCTCCTAATGCATCTGCAATGTCCTTCATCCTTGTTACATAATCTGAGATGGACTGAGAGGCCTTCTTCTTGAATGTAGTATATTCTGCCCACAAGGATGCCTTCCTTGACTTTGTGGTGTTTTGGAAATGCTCCTCCAAAGAATTCCATATATCACTTGCACTTTCAATACCTCTAATGTGAGGTAGCAAGTAATCATTAATTGCCATGTAAATAATGCTCCTAGCTTGAGCATCTTTCTTCATCCAAGTCTTCAAATCTGATAATTCCTCCCTAGTTGGAACACTAGGATCTCTGAACTGAGGCTTTTCTTCTTCACCTGTGATGTATCCTATCAAATCTTTGCTCATAAGGTGAGCTTCCATCCTCATTGACCATGCTGGATAGTTCTCTCTATCCAACTTCTTTGAGGAGAGTCTCCCATCCTTTCTTCACCTGTGTATTGAATTCTTCAAACTTTATGAGTAATAGATTTACCTTTACTTTGAATGATACTCCTTTTGTATTCCTTCATGTCGTATGGCCTCCTTCTCAAGGTTTGCTCTCAAGCTTTCACCTTCTGAATCTTTAATTGTTGAATTCTTTTTGTCTGCAGCAGTTGGGGTCCTCCTTCCTTCAATTTCGATACTTCCTGCTCTGATACCACTGATGGAGAAAGTTAATCTCAAAGAGAACAAGCTACTCTTGAATTTAGAGCACCTCTATATCAAGATTAACTAAAAAACTTCACTAATTTGGAGGCACAATAAAAATTTTGGATAAACTGTGAAGAAGAAGACTCTACACAAAGTCTGCTGCATATATCTCTCTCATTGACTTATCAAATGTGTAAAGTTTTTTATAAAACTTTGCACAAGGTGTCGCTATAGTTTGCGCACCTCCTCCAAGTTAAATCACTTCAAAAGATTCAGTAGATCTTGAGAAAGGAACTTAAGAAGTCACCTATGTCTAAAACTGTTCTTTTGAGAAGTCGATTCAGACACCTGAAACTTCTAACACTTGGTTCTCTCAATCTAGAACCCCTTTATGCAAATGCTTTTAGCCATAGATAGCTTACCTTCCAACTTAAAGATTGAGTACTTGCTCGCTCAAAACTTTACATTGTGGAAGGAGAATTGACCAAAACATTAACATCAAATTTTGCGCTTGTTTAGAGAACAGTGAACACTTCTTCACATATAAATGTTCCTACTCATAATTCTCAGAGTCTGTTTACAATTAGACTCTCAAACTTTAACCATAGACTAATTAACTATGGAATTAGAAATCTACAAAAGGATTCTTGAAATGTTCAAGCACAGAAGGAGAAAACATAGAAACATCGGGCGCAATTTTTCTTCATTACTAGAGAGCTTTTACATCTGGATGAGAGAGCTAATCTTCATGCTTCTCAAGAGTCTAATTACTTCTAATTATTCTAGATTCTTGTATTCTACACTCTCTCATATTTGCCCCGATAGATTTCCTTGTATATATAGGTAAATATTTACAAGCTCCTGACTATATAAAAGTATAAGTAAACTATCTCTGAATTAATGTACATATGTGTACATATCTTCATCTTCTGGATATGCACTTCCTTCATACTTAATATCTTGATATTTTCTTCAGTCCTTGGCTTCAACTCTTCATCAAAACATCAATTGTTGATTGCCCTGAACCAACAGTGTATATGTAGATGACATAATTATGAGAGGTGATGATGTAATTTGTATAGAAAGAATTGAAAATCACATCCAGGTGGAGTTCAAGATCAATGATCTTGGAGAACTTACATTCTTCTTAGGCACGCATGTTATCTATATAGATCAAGGGATGTATTTGACTCAAAGGAGGTATATTCAGGATCTACTCTTACACTTCAAAATGAACAATGTGAAACATATAGGTACACCTTTGGAGATGAACCAAAAACTTAGTGCATATGAAGAGGAACACATTGGAGATTTGAAAGAGTATCGAGGCCTTGTGGGTAGTTTGATTTATGCTACACACACAAGGGTAGATATTTCTTATAGTGTAGGGATACTTAGTAAATACCACACATAGATGTAGCCAAAAGAGTGATCAAGTATCTCAAAGGAACTATCAATGAAGGTATATTCTAATCTTTTACATTGATAAGTATCCTGATGTGCTTCTTCTATCATCTTTGGAACCTACCCAATCTACATCAGTGAATAGTTTTACATTCAAATAAGATGTGTAAGGGTAATATAGACCTTCATTAATTGTTCATTTCAAGTATTTCAATATCCTCTTGGCTGCATCCATGTGAGGTTTCCTAGGAGTGTGCATGAATTGGCTAAGCACACTTACTCCATAACAAATATGCACCCTAGTTAGGGTAGCATAGTCCAAGCTTCCAACTAGACTTTGGTAGCTTGTTATGTCTTTAACAAGTTCTCCTTCATGAGCACTTAACTTGTGGTTGACCTCCATGGGAGTACCTACAACCATAGTGTCTTGCGTTTTGAACTTTGCAAGCATATCCTTAATATATTTCCTTTGTGTAAGGAAAATTCCTTGATGTGTGTAGGCTACTTCCAAGCCAATGAAGTAAATGAGCAATCCAAGATCACTTATCTTGAATTCTTCCTTCATTTGGGCTTTGATCTTTCTGAGTCCATCAGCATCATCACATGTAAGAATGATATCATCTACATTCACACATAAGTATATTACTTTAGACTTACTTTTCTTAATGAAAAGTGATGAATCAACCTTGCTCAATTGAAATCCTTTGTCTTGCAAGAATGTAAATAGTCTATGGGTCCAAGCTCTAGGATCTTGCTTTAATCCATATAGAGCCTTCCTGAGTTTACACACATACTTAGGGTGTGATTCATCTACAAATCCAGGACGTTGTGGCATGTACACTTCCTCTAAAATCCAACCATTCAAGAATGCATTTTTTACATCCATTTGATAGATGCTCCAATTCTTTGAAGCAGCTATACTCATTAGTAATGTAATTGTAGGCATCTTTGCCACAAGAGAGAAAGTCTTCTCATAATCTATGCCTTGGGTTTGAGCAAACCCTTTTGCCACAAGCCTTGATTTATACCTATTTATTGATCCATCTGAGTTTTTCTTTAACTTATAGATACATCTAGATCCAATGATCTTCATGGATGGCTTCTTAGGAGCCAAGTCCCATGTGTGATTCTCTTGAGGGGATTTCTATCTCTTCCATTGCTTCTCTCCACTGATTTCTTCTTAGCCTCTTCAAAGGTTGATGGTTCTTTTAAATTGATATCCAGAGCAATATAGATAGAGTGTTTAGTGACCATAGAGGTTTCAAATCCATACCTTTCTAGGTTCCTTTTTTCCCTAGTTGATATTCTTTTTGTATGTTGAGAAGATTCTGCAATATCTTTCAACTCCTGCATCTTTTCTTTACCCTTGCTGTCCAAGCTTTGATATTCCTCCTTGGTGTCTTCTGATCATCATCAGAGTCATTGAGTTTTCATGTAGGTGATCATTTACCTTCTGTGATGTTTGGAAGTCCTCCTCTAGGTCATAAGGTAGCTTGACTTTCTTGCAATAATCTTCAAATCAAGAGTTGTTCTCGTCAAAGACAACATCTCTACTAACAATAAAACCTCTAGAACTTGGATTATATAACCTGTACCCTTTTTGATTTAGGTCATCCCCAATACACACACATTTCTTTGCTTTAGGATCCATTTTACCTTTGATTTGTGATAGAATATGTGCATAGGCTATGCATCCAAATATCATGCAATGATCAAGGCTAGGTCTTCTTCCATTCCATGCCTCATATGGTGTCATCCCATCCAATGCATTTGATGGGAGTCTATTAATTAGATAGGTGGCTATAGATATAGCATCTATTAGGTGATTTTTTCTCATTAAGCATGGACCTTGTAGCTTCAACTATGGTCCTATTCCGCCTCTCTGCTACTCCATTCTATTTTGGAGTGTACCTAGTTGTGATTTCTCTCTTGATGCCTCTATCTTGGAACAAGAGCAAGGACTTCTTGAAACAATTGAATACTTCATCCTTGTGCTTCATAAAGTATAGGATGGTCCATCTGCTACAATCATCAATAAAAGATACATAGCACCTAGATCCTTAACACTAGTTCTGTATTAGGACACTTGAGTGTCCTGGGACACTTAAGTGTCCTGCTTTTACACCAGATTGATTGATTTTTCTTGATGACCCCCTCGAGGCTTTGATGGCATACTCAATTGGATTTGATAGCCCACATGATGTAACTTTAGAGAAAAATATAATCTTTAACATTTTACAACTTCATATGGGTTACTAAATGAAGAAGAGAATGGGAATTTTTAAAAATTCAACTTTTAGCATAACTGAAAAAATAACACAATTCAAACATTTTGTCAAATTGGATATGTTTAGGAAATGGAAAGCTATTCATGAACTTTGGCAGTGTAAAGCAAGTGTCTAGGGATTTTTGGAGAAGGTTGAGCACTTCCATAAGTGATAAACATGGACTCAAGACTTGTCTTCTCTAGAGCACTGCCATTTGTGGCACCTTTTAAAGAATGGCTCACTATAATTTGTGTGTAAGTGAGATTGCAGAGAATTGGCAAGTTATCAATGGATAACCTTCATACTAATTGAATGCATATTTTTATTCAAAGTTAGAAGGCCTCCGCTTTGAACTAGTAGCCATTGCATTTGGTGTTGACTTTCATGCTAAATTGGCAAAGCATATATTTCTATGTTCATGAAAAGAACATAGCTCCAAAGGCGGAATAAAAAATTATGATGAAAAATAATACTTATTTAAATGCTATTCTAAGTATTAAACCTTCCAAAATATGCTTTCATGCCATGTTTCATTCTTAATCTCATCAAATAATACGTGATCCACAATGGTGGTTGTGATAAGAATGAAAAAATTTGGCAAACATATTTCATTTGGAAAAAAGAAGATGGCATCCATGATGTAATATAAAGAAATGTTTTCAAATGATCCTTATCATTTTATGATATAGAAGATTATATCAAATGCTTTTGAAAATTATTTTTAGTATGTGTTGATGTGTAGAAGGGATTGCGTGTTTATGAATATAACAACTATAAAAAAATATCTATACTAAATATGTTAAAACTATATATTGTCTGGATCCCATATGTAGGTGACACTTGTTTCTTGGTAGGAGCTAGTTTATTTTCTTGGATATCAAGCTAAATGTTTGTAATTTATCATTTTTTCAATTGGATGTTAATATTTGTATGTGGATATATTGGTTGGTGTCCACACATATATGTACTTTTTTTGGTGTACATAGATTTGAAACACTTGGTTGATTTTCACAGATTGGTAGTTCCCCTATGTGTACACCTTGTTTGATGTCTTATATTCTTGCTTCATGTGAAGAAACTAGATCAATGCCATAACTGTGCATGCTTTGTTATGTGTCCACAAACTATTCATGATTGTATCTGTAGAATTTGGTTGATGCCCACACAACAGAAGATTCTTGGTTGTGTCAAAAGACGTGAAAACTTTGGTGGTTTTCAATAAAGTATTTAGCCTTGTATATGTAATCTTTGGTTTGTTATGTCACATATTTTCTACTTCGTAACTTGAATGTGTACACCTTGGAGGATGTCCATAAATTCTTTTGAGTCATATATGTAGGGTTTAGTTTTTTGTTTTTGGTGACTAGAGTTATAGAAGTTGATTTTATATGTGTATACCTTGGTTGTTGTCTTCATACCTTGTTTGATTGTTGGCATATTTGTACACTTCTGTGGATTCCCATAAGATTGTTTGAACCATGTTTAGAACTAGTTATTGTTTTTGGTGTATAAGGTCAAAATAATTGATTTTATTTGAATTGAAATGATTTTTCTAAGTGAGTTTGAGGTTCATACTATGTGATCTATGTTTCAAGGAATGTGTATAATTTTTCTCTCATATGATGAATTTTTTTCTTTTGATAAAAATACATTTGTTTAGAAAATTTCATCTTGTTCACTACCATAGCATCTTGAGAGGCTATTTACATGAACATAAAACATGATTTATTGTGTTTTATAATTTTTCATTAACCTTTGAATTATGTTTAATATGTGTGTTAAAGGATTTTCTCAAATTCTCTTTGTAGAAGGTGTGCAATTTTTTGGAATTGTCAAAAAAGGACACTTAAGTGTCCTGTTTTGGTACCATACTAGTGTTAAGTTGATGGTTCCTTGCTAGGTCCCCAAACATCTGTGTGGACTAGCTCCAATAAGTCATCATGGATGTATCCTCTCTTCATAAAGGGTTGTCTATGTGATTTTCCAAGTTGACAAGAACTACACTTGTACATCATATGTTGCTTGGATATATTAGGTAGGCCAAGCACCTTTCGATCCCTCCACATTTTCTTCAGATTCCTTTTACCTATGTGAGCCAGTCTTTTATGCAACATTTCCAATTCTAAAGAGGTTTAACCTCCATAAATGAATAGAGCTATATTTCTAGTGTCTTGGAGTTCAAATGTAAAGAGTCTACCCGTATTTCTCCTTTTGCAATTCTCTTGAATCCCTATTGTGGATCTTCAACAAATGCTCCATTCCTTTTGAATCTTCCTTGCATTCCTTTCCCTACAATTTGTCCAACACTTATGAGATTCTTTGTTATGGAAGGTACATACAATACCTTGTTGAGTAGGTTCATATTTCCATCTAGAGTCTTCACACATTTCCAATCTTTTCCACGGAGTGCCTAGTTTCATCTCTTGTTTGAACCTCATGTCTATTTCTTGGATCTTCCAAGTTTGATAGTAGAGCCATATTCCCTGCTACATGATTTGAACAACCAAAGTCTATATAAATTACGTGCTCATCTTCTTTACGTTGCTTCATAGTCATGTTCATCAATAGAAATGAGTCCTCTTTTGCTTTCTCTTCAATGCAATTACTATAGTCTCTGCTTCCTCTATATCATCCTTGATGATTTGTATTGTTGAAATTGTTGTTGTTGTAACTATTGAAGTTATTTGGTCCACCTCTTGTACTTCCATAGCCTCCTCTATTGAAGTCTCTTCCTCTCTAATTTTTGAGGTTCTTGAAACAATTCTTAGTTGTATGATTAGTTAGGGCACATATGGCACATGGAGAAGAGCTTTCAAATCTCCCCCTGCCTTGTCTACCTCCTCTACCTCTTCCTCTTGTACCTCTACCTCTACCTGTAAAACTTGCTTGGCAGGTACTACCTTAATCATTAGATCTTTTGCATTTGCCTTTGTTATCTTTACTTTTATTCTTATCTTTGTGTACGGTGAGTGTTGGTATAATCACTGGTAATTTACTAGAACTACCAGCACTTATACCAACACTCATACCAATGGCATGTTTAAACTAGATCTGAGAGTGAAAATTCAACATTTGCTTACATTTCAAACTCAAATCTATTGTTTTCGAGTTTGTGTGGTGACATGCATTATGATCATATTGTGTACACACACACACACCTCTCTCTCTCTACACACACCTCTCTCTCTCTACACACACCTCTCTCTTTCTCTAGATCTCAAATTTTGGTAAGTATCACGCATACTCTAGCACCCTTTCTCTTTCTCTGTATTGAGAGAGAGAGAGATGAAAGAGAGAGTGAATGAGATAGAGATGAAGGAGAGAGATAGAGAGAGATGAAAGAGAGAGAGAGAGAGAGAGAGAGAGAGAGAGAGAGAGAGAGAGAGAGAGAGAGAGAGAGAGAGAGAGAGAGAGAGAGAGAGGAGAGAGAGGAGAGAGATGAGAGAGAGAGAGGAGAGAGAGGAGAGAGAGAGAGAGAGAGAGAGAGAGAGAGAGAGAGAGAGAGAGAGAGAGAGAGAGAGAGAGAGAGGAGAGAGAGAGAGAGAGAGAGAGAGAGAGAGAGAGAGAGAGAGAGAGAGAGAGAGAGAGAGAGAGAGAGAGAGAGAGAGAGAGAGAGAGAGAGAGAGAGAGAGAGAGAGAGAGAGAAGAGAGAGAGATGAGAGAGAGAGAGAGAGAGAGAGAGAGAGAGAGAGAGATGAGAGAGAGAGAGAGAGAGAGAGAGAGAGAGAGAGAGAGAGAGAGAGAGAGAGAGAGAGAGAGAGGAGACGAGAGAGGAGAGAGAGAGAGAGAGAGAGAGAGAGAGAGAGAGAGAGAGAGAGAGAGAGAGAGAGAGAGAGAGGAGAGAGAGGAGAGAGAGAGAGAGAGAGAGAGAATGAGAGAGAGATGAAAGAGAGAGAGACGAAGAGAAGAGAGAGAGAGATGAAGATGAGAGAGACGAAGAGAGAGGAGAGAGAGAGAGAGAGAGAGAGATGAGAGAGAGAGAGAGAGAGAGAGAGAGAGAGAGAGAGAGAGAGAGAGAGAGAGAGAGAGAGATGAGAGAGAGAGAGAGAGAGAGAGAGAGAGAGAGATGAGAGAGAGGAGAGAGAGAGAGAGAGAGAGAGAGATAAAGAGAAGAAAGAGAGATACACACACACACATACTCATGTATATGCATGCATACATACATACGCACATATATACACATGCATATGCATTCATACATACACACACATATGCATACATACATTCACACACATACGTGCACACACATTCATGCACATATACATACACATAGAAATGTATATATTATATACACTCTCACATGCATACACATAGACACATATGTGTACACACACATACATACACATATGCATACACATACTCACATACATATTACATACACACACATATACATACACACATGCATATGCATACATACA